>VUYV01000025.1:6634848-6912152 GCA_008711295.1 Anarhynchus alexandrinus
TTTATATAGATGCATATGAAATTATGCCTTTAGAAAAGACATTTAAAACTTTTTTTTTTTAAAGCTCTTGAAAAAAAAAAATCTCTTTGCTCTTCCTTGCTATGAAGGAATATACGAGGAAGAAAGTATGCATCTTTCCTTGAGGCACCTTAACAACTCCTCTTCCTTTTCCCTTTCCTTTCTTTTCCTTTAGTGTTTTTCTTCAGTGGTTTATGTTTAGTTTCCCATAAGAAAGAAATTACTATGAGACAAACGCTCACCTTCCTATCTGGAAACATGTTAACAGGATGCTTGTTCTCTTAGCTGTGCTCACTGGTGGATGCTGCAGCTCCAAGTATGTTATCACCATAATTACGGTATTTATCCTGACACGGAGTTTCCTTACTGGCGAATCAAAATGGTGCCTAAATAACAAATACTGAAGACTTCATCTTCTAGAGGCATAGTGATTTATGACCTGTTTTCGCACATACCTTTCACTTTAGAAACACTTGGCATGTGGTTTTACGTAACCTGACATTTTTCAAGGACTCTGTTTCACCCTTGCTTTGGTTGGTCATATCTGACAAACAAAACATACCTCAGGGCTTTCTACTTTGAAGTAGTCTTAGAAAATTGACTAAAATATATACTCCAGTCACCAAAAAAATCACTAACAGCAAAATAAAAATACCACCTTGGAGACATTTCCTGTTCTTCAGCTAAGCTTCAGAAGATGAGGTGGTTTTGAGAATTATTTTTTTCAAATGAGAAAGACCAAGATCATTCTTTAGTTCCTAAATACATAAGAAAGATAAATAGCCCACGTAGAGTTTCTCCTTTTAACAGACAGTTTCACAGAAGAAAAAAGGAAGTCCAACTTTTGAAGACACTTTGGATGCAAACACAAACCTGTAGGCACCATTAACTCTGATGCATGAGGCACACATTAGTGCGTCAGCCGTAACAGCAGCTAATGACCCTGGATACTCTTCCTGAACCGATTGATATTGGCTCCTAATGGACAGCGGCGTGAGATCTGCTCGATTTCTCTTTAAAATTTCTTTATGACAGATGGCATAGCCCTGGTTAACCATTGATCAATAAAGCATTTGAGGAGCCTCTTTTTTCTATAATAACTATTTATCAAAATAGCCAAGTCATTTTAACATATTATTAACGGTGTGAAAGAATTCTAAGAAGCTCAGTCCCACCTGGCATGAGTGTTTCCTTTCTGTTGTTTAGAGACAAACCCCCAAGAATCCCAAGGCAAGGGAGTTTTCTGACTTCATTAATGATTTTAAGTTTTCTAGTGAATGACCAAAAAAATCCCACCTGAAAAGTATTTAAACCAGAAGTAACTTAACAGGAAGGAAAGATTTTCCCTTTCCCATATGTGATTCTGAAGTCAGAGACGCAGAGGCTAGGATCTGAACTCCCAAGTATAAGCTTCTCCACAATCAAGACTGCAGTTTGCTCCTGTCACTGAACAAGTTGAGAAGATTTAGTAGGAAAGTATTTCTTTAAGTATTCAATTTATGTGCTTCTATGGAAGATTGTATGTTATATTAAATTCAGTCCTTGAAATACTATAAGTACTGTATGCTTACAGTTTCCATTCTGTAACTCCTAATATTAATATTTGTTTAGCAAAATGTTTTAAAGGTGTCTCAAGTCTATAGTTCAAGCCAGCAATCTAAAGAAAGAGTAGAACTGCAGTATAGTAGTTGGTAAATTACTTAACTAACACAATTTTAATCCCATGTCTAGCCTATTGCTCTCATGACAGTCATCAGTGGGTGTAATATAAGGAAAATAAAATTTCAATTCTACACTTTTCAGCATTAACTTAAATTAAACCAAGATAATTTTTTTCTGTTTTCCTTTAAATTTGCTGTCATCTTTAACTGAGACTAGCACTTTTCAAAGCAACACTAATGATTTTTGAAATATAGTGATGCAGTAATATATCTGTATGCTTTAGTTATAGCTACATGATTTATCAAAATTGTCTCTATAACTATGCTACAGAACATTCCATAAACAATTAACTGGATTTAGCATTGTCATAGTTTAAAAATATAATTTGATGGGAACAATTTGCATGGAGTTAAGAGACTGAATCAGACAACTGATTATAACCAACACTAACAGAAGACAAACAAGACAAACTTGCTTAAAATGCTTCATTATATTAGTAATTGATTTGCTGATGGCAAAAAATAAACTGCTTAGTAATCAGAACTCTGTTAGGAAAAGCAGAGTATTCATAGAATGTTATCAGATAGTTAATCTATAAGAAAATAATAAAAAACTTAGTAAAATGGACAAGTTTACAACGCATTAATAAAAATAAAAATAAAACAGTGCATAACTATTCTAGGCGGTCAGACCAAAACATCTAAGGTTAAGTCAAGCTGATGGAGCTGTAAGTCTGGATAAAACAAGTCACATAGGATCACTTGCATTAGCCATATTCTGAATCGGCCTAAACAGATGCAGGATAAAGGGGATGCAGTAGTCCATGTAATCGCTGTCCGGTCTCTGGCTCCAGTGAAGAAGGATATCAGAACATATAAATGTGACCAAATACCAGTAGTCAAAGCATGGCTTTCCTCATACTGGAAACACCATCTAGACGTTCATGGGATAACGTTATGAATGACACCTTCAGAAGAACTTTTTCCTTAGAGAGAGGTAAAAGTAGCCACATCAGACTAAGGGTAGGATTAAAGAGTATCTGTAGGAAAGACTACCCTCAGCCATCTTAACATAACTGGAGAAAAGACCCTAGAATCGCTGGCTGGAAGCATTTTGACTTGGATTTTCCAAAGGTGGATAGATATTGATTCCCCCTGATTCCTAAGGAATCAGTTGCTTTTAAAAAATTATAAAGTAATTTGAACAGTGAAAAAAATCTAGAGCAGAGCCACAGAAGCAGAAATATAAAAAGAGTCTGGGATGTACGGAGTCAGAAAAAGCTTTAGTGAGCTGAAACACCTCTGTCTTACGGCGGCCCAGAGCAGATATCTAGAGAGGAGTGTACGAACAGGGCACACGTGCAGTGATACTTATCCAGCTAACACACGTTTGCCAGTAAGAAACAAACATGTAACATAAACAGTCCATTGACATCAACGCTTCATTTAATTAGATTTAAAAATAAAAAGGAATTAGCAGAAACAAAGCAGATTTGGAAAGAATTCCAAAGAGAAAGTTCTCACGAAGACACCTGAACATTCTTTGTTCAACTCTTTTCTTTGCTCTTAGTGCATTCCCTACAATCCAACAAACAAGCGGTGAAATTGAGTATGTGCAAAGCACAGCTAAAATTTGCTTTAAAATGCACTGAAAAACTAAGAGTTGGAGTTATTGTTTATTTTAAGGTGGATTTTTTGTTTCTTCTCTATAGCATCCTCAGTTTGGTCAGAACTAACTTACGTCACTGAAATAATACCAACGCCAAATGAGAATGGCTGGAACCTTGGCTTTGAAACATTTATGGCGATATGCAGCAGCTGAAGCCATGCCAAAAGGTGTATCTTTTGCTTGGATAATTAATTCTGTTTACCACCCAGCCAAAATGAATTACCATATATTCATCCAGTGCGGAATATTTTCCGCTTCCTTTTTTGCACTGGTACAAATCATAAATTTATTTCCAAAGGGATCCAGATGCAAACCTTCAACATTTCTGTAGGCAAAATAAACTACGACGTATGTTCTTCTTGGCAAATACAACATGCAAAAGGTGCCTGGAGATATGCTATACTGATTATGAGATATTATTGTGAGGTTTTATTATCCTTTTAAACAATAAAACAAGAAAAGAAACCAACATAAAAGCAAGCAGTTCTGCACCAGATGCAAGAATTTAATGCTATCCATCCCTGACTAGCATTTGGAACATGTGCTTCAAATATGAAACTTTCGTAAGGCTCCCCAGGTGAGCAGTTGATCTTATCTTGCAATTTCTGCTGCTTTTCAAACAGTGCACAGCACAATCTAGCAGCTGAGCGAACCGAAGAACGTTAAAGCTAAAATAAAGAGGGGATTTTCTTTCTTCAACACCATCCTCCTCAAGTAAACATTACACTCAGAAGAAAAAATTCATTGCAGTATCAACTCAGAGTCTTTGGAAGGAACAAAAAAGAGTACGGAATAGTTTAGGGCTTGTCCTCCCCCCACCCCCTTCATTTTTAAGCAATCTTTCCTATGATCCTTCCCGCAGCTAGTATAAAATCTTCACTCAGTCTTAAAATCCCAGAATTTAAAAAATACTTTTTGGTCACATATGATGAAAAAGGTTTTCAAAGGCGTAGTAAAACAGTCAGTCCAAAAGACTGGGGCCACACTCCTCTCCTTCAATGGGTCTGAACACATTTCTTACAAACATCTAGTTCTAAAATTGGGGGTTTGAAATCTCTGAAGGAGACACATACACAAACATAACTTCCTACTATATTTATGGTGACTTTAACGTAAACAAAATTATATGCAAATTTATGAAAAAAGAGCATTTCCTGGAAAAGTTTTTCAAATTGACAGTGTCTTTCCTTTATTAGATTCTCTTGTATAAGGTCTACCTTGAGGGAAGAAATGCATCTGTAAAAAAAAAAAATTATTTTAGAATCTCAGCTTCTTTTCTTTGAAGTGGACATGACGGAGACAGTTAAAGGAAAGTAACGTACACATGCACAAGTAGCAATCAGCTTTCACTTGTGATAAATAAATTATGAAGATGTTTGCTCTCCTCAGCTGACATCTGTAAAGGCTTAACTGCTAAAAGGAGCATTTAGCTCACTTCAGAGAAATCTGAAGTATCCTGCTACTCAATTCTGTTTTCCAACTGGTTCTTATTTACAGGAGAGTTATTAAATATTTATTATAGCAGAAAGCAAGTATTTTCAGTTGTCCTAACTCGACGGCTTCCAGTGAAATGATAGGTTGCTCAGATTTTTTACATGAACCTACAATGTTATTGCCAAGACAAGACACAAACGGGCCTCCCCCACTTGACAAGGCCTGTATACAAAAATACATTTGCCTGATTTTCTGACAATTTACTGGTTGACAGCTTGCTAAGCGAGGAAGAGCAACACTACAATAATAGTTGACAGATGCTGTTCCCACTAACTTTCAAATTCCTTAAACCTTTCCAAAAACACATGCAGAAACTGATCTGCTTGTCTGGCGACTCTCGATTCCAAGCAGTGATGTTCTGATACCACTGGCCTATCAGTTTACATGCCGTATTTTTACATTATTTAAACGCACACAAACCACAAACGACAGAAAAAGCATTCAGCAGAACTACTTGTATTTCTGCTTACGAAACATACTACTTCACAGTGACACCTGTAGAAAGTTTCTAGAATCTAAATTTAAAATATGAGCACAGTGTTAAATTACACCTGTCAAATAATCAAGTCTCTTCCATTTTCTGGCACCAGGTCATGAGAAAGTCCGCACCATCCTGTTTGTCATTCTGTGCTGACTTGTATCTTGTTCCTATGCTTTCTTCATTTGATATGGGTTAGCCATATTAGAATGGAGCGTAAAACCGCTCCTGTTGAAGAACACCTCACCTAGCCAGTACAGCTAAAGCACTGCTGTTGATTTCTTAAAGATAAAGTGCGTTGTCTATTAGTTTTCAAGCTTGTAAATGCCATATAACATAGAAGTCATGCTCTTAATAATTAATGCCATTTGCACAAGCTTGTTAGCAAAATCTAAAATGTTTGCCTTTAGCAAAGATTTTTTCACCACTCATATGCTCTACCCTTTGAACTGGAAGGCTGGTAGATTTATTTATTTATTTTAAGTTTAGTTGCCTTCTCCTCCAGTCTAGGACATACACACCTACACTATGTGATACTCTCTTTGAACAAAGAGAGATTTTTCTCCACCTCAATCACTAACTTGATTTTTCCTTCCACATTACCACCACATAAAGTTTCGGTAGTACCATCACATAGTATGGATGCTCTGATATTCACAAACCAACTGACTTTTACATAGATACTCTCTGCTGGCACATGAACCAGGATATGGGCTAACAAAAACATAAAAATACACTGGAAATGCGTACAAGCCTGACTGTTATTTTTATTCTCCACTGAAAAGCACAACATGAGTATTTCTCATCCCATTCATTACTAGGTAAGCGGCAAACAAAAAAGAAACAAAGCAAAAAATCAAACAAGAAATCAGAGAATTAAAAACGTTTTTCCCTATTTCCCTCTTCTCATGTTGATACTATAAGCGCATGCATCGCTCTGCTGCATTTCCTTTTCAGGCTGTCTGAAATCCTTTCTTCTGGGGAAACATTAATCGTGGCCCAAAGGCAAACAAGGTTGATAGGTAACAGAGTTCCTTCGGGAAGGCAGGGAATAGTTTTTAATTTGATCCCTGGTATTCAGAGTTGGTGTGCACGCTACAGGAGAAAATATCTCAGTGCTTACCTAAACAAGTAGTTCATAAAAAAAAGGTTTGCAAGACTGAACACTCTATAGCTGCTCCACAGAACCCTTTTGAAGAGTAACATTTAGCACCTGATCTGCTCCATGTGACTCTACTGATGTTTCATGAGAAACCCTGAAGGATATTGTGGTCCCCCAGTTACTTTAATCATTGTTTAATTTCATTGGGCAAGACTTCAACGACCTGACTGCTGTAGGTAGGCAGATATTAATTTTTAAACATTATTTACATTATGGAGGGTGGATGGGTGAGGGAGATTAAGTGCTGGTATCTTAAGCAGTTTACCTGTTTCAGTCCCTGATTTGTTTCTGTTCAAAGTAGTCAGGGAAGAGCAAATAAAATTGCTTCAGGATAAATCTAGAAGCTTTACAGATACAGCATACTTGATTGCTTCAATGGCCAGTGTTAGAGAGTGTAAGATTTTTGTAGTCTTCGACTCGCCATAAAGCCACTTGCCAATGTCCCACGCATTAAGAATGCCCTCCTGCACCAGGACTCTGCCTGCTCTTCCACATCGTGCAAGACGACGCTCAACAAATCCTGTATCAATCCATGCCACTCAGCTGAAAAATAGTGCCTTAAGTGACAGCAGTGAAGGCAGGGAAGCTGACAATGTGTCCTTCCCACAACTGAACACCTAGTTTACTTAAAAAAAAAACTGGTTTACATGGGGATTTTTAAATTCCTGAGGCTTTAACCTTCTGAGAAATCTTTTGAGAGGAATGAAAGGCAGAGCAGAAGCTAACCTGTAAGCAAAGGCGGCTGATCTAGGACAGAAAACAGATTTTCATATTTACTGTAAGTGACAGCTGAATGAATTACACAAATCATCTGTCTCTCTCCATTTCCTTCCGTCCATCAGACTGTATTTATCCATCTCTTCTTCTGCCTATCTTCAGCTTTAGAAAATACATACAGTACAGCTTAAATTATTAATTTTCCGTTCAGTTCCTTCTACCACCAGTTTCAGTTCATTGACCTGTATAACTCATTGATTTAACTAATGCATTATCTACAACATTATGTATTATTAACTAAGTTTGGTCTCTTAAAACATTTCCATGACAACGTATCAAAATAACACACTCACATTTGTCTGGCATATAAAATGTTTTCTTCCTTTTTCATACCATCCTCAGAAAAAGTAAATTAAATATAGATTGCCCTATTCTTGTAGCAGTATCCAGATTAGCAACTGACACCCTAATCTTGCTCTCCCTGAATAAACTGCACATCTCTCAGACCCCGTATTCCCTCGGCCAGAGGTATTATTAATCAGTTTTCTGCCACATTGGCATACACAAGTGAAAAATGTAAAACGTCTGAGGGTACGAAATGGTCTCAACTTTCACCATTTCCAAAAAGAACGGCAAGAAGCATTTCATGCAAAGACTAAATAAAAGGCTTTTTCAGAGTCACAACAAATACAGAAATGCACTGAACCACTGCCAGGAAAAACTGCAAACTCTTTGCCCTCTCTCACCTAACTCAAATGCCTCGTACCTCCAGGGAAGGGGATTCCAGCCAACATCATATTCTATGTTTTCTGCAAAGTCATCACTGAATCTAATGTGTAGGACTGCAACAGATTATAGAAGAAATGAGAACATCATTAGTAAAGCTATGAAAAGCTCAAGAAGTGATGTGGGGTGAGGCACTGGTAAAAACATTAAAGCTAACTTGTATAGTTTGAAAAACACAGTTGATACCTGTAGTTTCACTCCCTACTCTTCCTTTCCTTTCTTGTATTAGCAAAGCTCCAACATTTTGCTCCACCAAAATAGTCATTTATGTCAGTTAAACGCTTGCATGGTCTTTAGGAACAGAAAGAAGGAGCTGAGGACATTCTGCTGTAGTGTGAGAGGGAAGGAAGGATTGTGCCACTGCAGGGCTTGCACCTTCCAATAAAACCTGGGAGTGTTTCACTAATTAAATACTTGCTTTCCTAATCAAACCATTTGTTTTCATCAATCTTTTTCCTTGCTCTTTCAGGAGCTAGTGTCAATAAACTTAAATTTCTTTGCAATTCTTACGGAAAAGCAAGCCAGAAGCTGGTGTGATTTTTAGAAGAGCTTTCTTCTGATACCTTTCCTCATGCAGCAAGTCTGGCAATATGAAATTAATACCACCCTCAGCTCTCCAAACAATCATCTCCTGTTGGTCTGTTTTAAACCTTCTCCATTAAAAAAAAAAAAAAAAAAANAAAAAAAATAGTGCTTTTTTTTCTTGGTTTTACAACTTTAAGTCATCACTGACTAATCTTATTCCCTCTGAAATCACAGAGGAGCTCAGCTGAGCTTCCAGAGGCTACGAGTACGTAGCTAGGACTCCCACAGCCTTTGGAAAGGAGATACTGGAGCAGGTTACTTACCTGAAATGTTAACAATATACTGTAAGATTGAAATAATGTCACTTCGTGGTCCAAAAGCCTTAAAGGAAAGCATGTAGAAAGCATTCAAATCATTGAATCTCTGCTGAAGATCAAAATCATAATGCAATTCTTAAAACGTCGCAAGGCAGACCTGAACTCATCCCATCCTTCCCGCAGGTAGGGAGCTGTGTTCGTAGGATCTGGTGCCCTCTGCTGATCACTGATCTCTCAGCCAAATAGAAACCACAACAGTATCCAACCCATTAATTTTTTTTGCCTAGTTGCTTTACTCGAAGTACAGCACACTGTAAACCGCTGAGAACTGATCAAATGCCGGGCTCTCGGTTTTCATCCACTATGGAAATCTGGACAGACTCAGTACTCACAGCCGCTACTGGTACCCAGGGCGTGAATTAAAGACAACCAAATCCAAAAGCCAGGAACCAACATACTTTTAAGCTTCTACTCTACTCTACAGATAATTCTGCTTCCTGAGGCTAAACAACCAAAGTGCAAACCACCATTTTCGAAGCATTAAATTGGCAGCTTCTTCAGACCTCATGACCTGCAACGACTGGATTCTCATTCTCAAGAACAAGCAGTTCCATTGCAGTAGGTTATAAAGGTTCCTATCAGCCCTGACAACAAATACATTTTCTGATATATTTCATTTCTATATGCCCAGACTATGAAACATCAAAAATTTGCCAATTACGCTCCATAAATAATAGTTTTAACACTGACATTGTTAAATGTTGAAAGCATTTTATCAAGTGCTTCAAATATTAAAAATTTAATCCATACATCATTCTGGCTGGAACCTGTGAATGGTTCCATGGTCAAAAAATGGAATATCTTTAAAATTAGGTTCTCAGAACAAATAATTACATTTATAAATTCTTTAGTAATTGTCTTTAGGCATTTTCTAATTTGGATTAACATCTGTTCTTCACACAAATATTCACAGTAAGAATTTTAATTTAAGAATATTTGCGTAAGGCAAACAACTCTTCTTTCTAACTCTCAGATTGAGGCTTCTACATCATCTTGGCTGTGGGTAAGAAAGGTATTCCACATGTATCTGTCACATCAATTTTTAAAAAACACCTGTCATATGCTGTCATGACCATTGTTAAGAGTTAAAAATAGGATTACAATATATTTTGGATTTGCTCATGTAAGTAGAACACTTAAATATGCAAGACTGTCGTATAGCTATTTGTCTGTATCATAATAAATATACCATTTTCCTATTAGAAATCTCACTCTGAACAAAACACAATATTTATCTACCTACACTGCCTGGAAAAATTGACAGCATGTGGAATTTCACGGACAATGATTTGGCTTGCCATGCCAAGGAAAAACAACACAGTTCTTGCAAATAAATATATGAGGTTCATTTAAAACAACGTGTATGCAAAATGGTACTTGGAATCAGCTTGTAGGAATTTAGGTTCTGTCAGGGAAGGAAGCAGGCTTGTTCTCTTAGATCAAACTAACGCCCTGTCCTCCCCTTGCCTTTTCCAGCCCCCAACCACGGGACGTGGGTTATCCCACCACACAAAGCTCATAGTTCGTGTTTGACCGAGATCTAGCTGCAGAAACCTCTTTAGCAAACCACCCACTATACAATTTACATCATTGGTTCATTTGGGTTTTCGTAAGCGGAATGTCACCCCCCTCCTCTCCAGCGATGGCAGCAGCTCAGCCGCAGCACGCCTGTCGGGACATCGGCACGATAGGAAGGAACTCAGCTCGGGTCACACCGGCCACGTCTACACTGACTCTATGAGTGAGTCAATGCCCACACACTTCCCTTTCGTACATCACACGTTTGGGAGAAGGCTGGGTCCAATGTACCATCATTCAAATGTAATATGATATTTTCACCACCCGGTTTGTTAAAGAAAGGCTCTGGGATAAATGAAAGGTAAAATCCTTGGAAAAATAAACTCGAGTCTGTAAAATATTAGCCAATGTTTTCATAACTTTTCCAGCAACTATAGCTTCTAATAGATCAACTGTGACTACATAGAGCTACGGAGAGAAGTCTGAGCACCAGAGATAGACATACTGCAACTTTGCCTATAACGCAGAGATATCACATCCTTCAAACCCGCTGAAAAGTACTACTTGGGTTATAATTTACATTTTATATACTTGAAGGTGAGCTATGATGGGAAAATTTATATCACGTTTTTCAGCTGTGTTATTTCAGAGAAATTTCTTGACTCTTGTAGTTTTGAGGATATAAAACAAATGTATGTTTCTCCCAAGTTAAAGTAACTAAAAGCATCTTTTTCATACTAGTGACTGAAATACACAGTGAAAACTGAAGTATTTTTCAGGCAGTTCTTATAGAGAGCATAAGTTCGCTGTTCACTATATATGCACTGCAGAAATAATCTAACTGCTGAAATAATCTCACATCTGCAGCAACTACATTGTTACACTCTATTTGTGTTTACTTCTTTTTTTTTTCCTTATTCAAATATTTTTTGCACCAAGAAAATGTTTACTCTCTGCCTGCCTTGCACTGTTGGCCATAGCTTCATCTTTTTCCTTCTCTTCCCGAAGTTAGTATTTACACTCCGTACTATGTTTCCCATTATTACTATAAACATAGGATACTGTTTTACCAAAAACGATTTAAATCAAGTCCATGCAGAGGTCCCATACAAGATCTGAAAGAAAAATTCAATGAAGCAAGCTAAGACTGACTGGATGGCTAAGAGTGTCAGCAAAAATAAGGTCAGACTCTCTGTACTTTCAAAACCTTCTTCCATCCCAGCTCTCAAGAGAGCTCTTCAGCTCGCGATGAGAAGCTCGAGAACACGCGGATTGAAGAGCCTGTTGCATGCAACACTTACTGCTCCCAAAACTAATGGTCCCTGTTCATCTATTGAACAAACCCACAAACCAGTTATTCTAGAATTCAAATTAGAAATCACACTCTGAATATTCTGCTTTGATTTCAATCGTGTTTACAGTGCTCAAGATGTGACAGGCACAGTAAATACTGTCACAAGCACATGTGGACTGACACAAAGCAAATGAACCCTGCATTTAATACAGTTTCTGATCATGCTCTGTACATTACCCTGATGAAGCTGAAAGACCCTCTAAAAAAAAAAAAAAAAAAAAGGAGACCAGCTTCTCCGTAAAAGCTGATGATTACCTTTACATTGAAAACCTTGCTGAAGATAGGCATTTCTGTAAGAAAAAAAAGGACTATCACTTTTTTTTTTGATTCCTTGACAGTGAATATTCAGCAGCTGTCTGTTCAAACGTGGTAATTTCACATGGCGTAGAAAAAAATCCCTAATTTTTGGGCCTAATTTCCATTTACACTAGGATCCCTCTACATCACCAGAGAGTTATGAAAAGGGCTTGGTGAGAAAACTCCTCCTTATAGGTAGCTTTGTCAGGCACAAAACAGGACAAACAACAAAGGTAACGAGGAGCTCTGGGCTCATCTAATCCGCAGGTATCATTTTACAGCGTGTGGATCGTAACTACCACTAGAAAAATCCTTTCCAAGTGGCACTGGTGAAATGAGTAACAATCCTTCTCAGACTTTTAAGATTTATTTAAAGCTCTAGACTTGGGAGATCAAAATGTTAAAACCTCTTCAGCTGTAACACACCCAGAATACAACAAATATAAACTTTGGAAGAAAATGTTTGTAAAGATCGTCAAAAGTGTTTACCATTCTAGTACTTGCAGCGTAGCCCATGACCTCTTTTAATTCTGGCCAGCCTGAAGAATGATTTATTGCTATTTAAACAGTTTCACTAACTTTAAAATTTAGAATAGAATAGCCCAAAACTGAGTCTTAGAGAGAAAAATCTTTGCAAAGTGCCATCTAGCATCAGGAAGACGTCAGCCTACCCTGCTGCTTCTGCTTCCCAGTAAGGGGAAAACCATACAGCATAAACCACTCTGCTCTCCCCTCCTGCTGTAGAATCAGTCAAATAAACCTCCTTAATGCTAAAGCGACATCCTAGCTTATGGAAATACACTGCAAACTACAGTTCTTAAGCCCTTCATAGTATTTGTAGGGTACACCAGGAGTGCCAAGGCACTCACGTTTGTTTCTCTCTTCAAAAACCCCGCGTGCTTCAGTGCGGTACCCAATAAATTACAGAAGACTGAGCAGGGGAGCAGAACAAAATCTGTTTGAAAGTTTTAATATTTTTGGCAATTTTGCTTGGCTTCTTTTGCCTTAAAAGAATTCAAGAAAAAAGGAAACAAAAGACCTGCTTCTCCTATTAGAAATAGGTTTTGATTTCATCTGGATAATAAGAATTTATAGTGTTGCTGAAAGGCCCCGGAGACCGAAGCCGTTTATTTACTCCTCGAACAAGCACAAACTACACAAGCACCTGCCCCAGGAGCCCCGTTAAAGCCCCTTGGACCTGACCTGGAGACACAACTGGCAGAGGTGAAGCGGGGTGCCTCAGTGCAGCGCTTCCCATTCCACCTGGGACTTTTCCTTTTTCTTTTCCTTTTTCTTTTCCTTTTTCTTTTCCTTNCTCGGTGCCACGCTTCCCATTCCACCTGGGATTTTCTTTTTCTTTTTCTTTTTTTTTTTCTTTTTAAGAAAGCGACTGCGTGAAAAGTTTACCATCTCGCAACAGTTCAAAGAATTCTTCAGAACTGCGATTTGAAAGTCTGCCTACTTTGAATGAAGCATCGGACCTCCTTGAGGTCACTGATGTGACTTTAGGTCTTTGTAACTAAGCAAACAGATAACTTTGGAATCTTCAAAAAAATGGGGGGAAAAAATAGAATATGAATTCCCACAGACAGACAGCAAACACAGAAATAATAGCTACATTCATGAGAATAGCAGTTACTGTTTAGATTTATGGAGTGTGATGTACTAATGCATATAACGAAGCAGACAATTTAATGACTCAGAGTGCTAAAAAGGGGGGAAAAATAAATCCACAGAAGTCACAAGATTGACTTTCAAGATTAATGGGGATAAGCCAAACATTCCAGATGTTCCAATCCAGTGTTCTTGTCTCCATGCTACAGAAGATCACCTTTCCCCAATGAAAAAACACCATCTTTGTTTCCACCTGCGCTTTTGTTCCCATTATCGCTCCCGAACAGTCAATTTTCATCTATCTGATTTTTCTTCCCCTTATACAATCAAAATGAAGGAGCAAATGTACTTTGCATATAAAACATTTTAATAAAAGTCTCTCTGAAGACAAAAATATGTTATAGTAGAGGCATCCATACTATGTCATTTATCAAGATGAAGTAAAACAGTATAATTGCTGTTTAAATTCTACGAAAATACTAGTATCAGTTCTAAAACTGCCATTGTCGCCATTTTTCTTCTGCTGTAAAAACAACAGTATCACAGCTAAGTACATGCTTTATTTACGGGACAAAATTTACTGTTCTAATTACTGGACCTGTTACAGCTAATGGAAAATCAGAGCTATTGGGTTTTGCTGTGAAGAGGAAAGCTGTTCAACAACAAGGTAACAGTAGGATACAAAAGAGAGTGGGGAACCTGATGAGTCTATGACTTGCTGTTACTATGGAAATCAGCGATTATAACAAAATATTCACATTTTAATCGTGTTCCCTAGAGGACTGACATCCCTAAATGAATTCTATTTTTAAACCCAAGATTTTGTTAATTTACTAATCCAATATCAACCACAAAAAAGTCACCTAAAAAGTCACAGAAGAGCCCCGCTTGTTCATGCGTGCCCGATACACAAAGCTCAGACTGAAGAGCCAGTATCAAGTAGCACCGTTCCACTGCAGTTACTGCAAACCCATCACTGGCTTCGCTGAGCATCTGGACTCCAGCATAGGAGTACCCTGAATTTGGAGTTCCGGTTTTTTAAAAAGAAAGGACTGTCCTCTATGTTAACGCTAGTAATTTTAGCTCTCAGAATAGCGCGCTGTGTTAGCTACGCCCAGGTTTTCTAAAGCACCTTTCTGAAAAGGACTGAATAACATTGTGCATAAACTGTGCAATTGCTGAGTTGAGCACGAGGCACTCAAACTCCCACACCTCAGCATTATCGACAAAGCAAATGGAAGTGTCCATGAACTGAACATAGGATACCGCAACCTGGAAGATTAAAAAAGAAAGTAACCACTTCAACCCGTAATAGTGCCTGCATAGATTTCAGCCTCTGGGAGGTGGGAAAATAAGTTCTTAATCACTGTCAAGACTATACTTTTATTTTTGACAGAAGCCTAAGAATTTGATTGTATGGCAACTTTCAAGGCCTGCATTAGTCTCTCTAATTCAGTCTCTAAAATTCGCTGTGAAAAATCTGAAATTCAATCCCTGTCATGTTTGGCCCTTTTGTAATACAAAAAACAAAGTAAAAACTCGGAAGCTAAAAATAAGTTATATGAAAAGGCTTTTTATAGAAGGAGCATGGTAAACAGGCTTCTGCAGGAAGCAGAATCTCAGAATTGCTTTGAATATCACAGATACATGTCTGTGACGAGCAGAGACCGGGCAGTTTGCACTGAAGGAGCTTTACTGCTGCTGGAGACATCCTTTGGGCAGAGGTCCTTCAGAGATGCCAATCCTTAACACTGCCTTAACGCAGACCTAAATTTCAGACAGACCTTTAAGAAAAGGGCTTGGGTATTTTCCTTTTGTATTTTGTTTCTAAATTTGCAGTCGGAAGGCCAACCTTGTACTTTGCTATATTTTACTGACTCGTCCTTAACCAGGCATAGCAAGAAGAGAGATCTCAGCGTGACCTGCCACCACATTCCTTGGGAGTAACAACTTTTCCCAGGCCCACAGATTGATTTAGAATCAGAGCGTGTTTTGGGGCTCCCCAAGAGTTGAGGAGAGCTTTTTCCAACAAATTGCAGAGGACGGAGTGGCTTGGCAAAAGCCAACATGTCAGGTCAGTGGTGTGGCACTTCCACAGCAGCTGTAATCACTGCCACATGAGAAGCAGCCGGTTGGAGGGAGGAGGACAACTTTTGTGATTTTATAGCTAATTATGCATGTGGTTACCACATTTGAAACCCCACTCAGCTTCCCACATAACAATCATTCCCTGCTACAGAAAGTCACACGCCAGCTTTAGGTCTCCCGCCTCTGTCTACCCCAGTCAGATGGAATCCGGTGACGATGCGGAGCCAAGAATGTGCAAACAGCATGCCTGACTCTGCTTCTCATCGCTGCATTTCAACAGAGATGCTAAGAGATAAACAACTGTGCTCTGAAACGAGGACTACAACAAATACTTTGCAAGTACATTATTGTCTCCAGTTAAATAAAAACCTAACTCCATTTTTAAAAACCTTAAAATGCAAAATCCTCAATAGTGTTTTTCAGAAGAGCAGTAAGAACAAGTTTAATAAGTTAGCTTCCAAATAAAATACAGAAACCAGCCTTTATTAAGTTATATGGAAGGGGGTCAGAGATTAAAAATCCTCTGCCTCTCATTATTAGGCTTGAGATGACAGATTCATTCCAGAGCACAGAAGGAAATATATTATCCCAAAACAGGATATGAAGTTCAGTCCCAGTAGATTAGTCTCTGTTAAGTAAATTTATTGTCTAATCTTTTAACTCTCCCCCAAAACTGCTGCCCCAAGATCTTCTTCCCTGTCAGTATTAAATCCCCTTTCCCTCCCTCTCCAACCCTACCCCCAGAGCTCCCCAAAACATTGCCCTCTGCTCTCGTTCCCACTAGGACTTTGATGGCGCATGAACCTCACAGAAAAACCCCAAGAAGCGATGGGAGTAGAAGGGAACGGACTCACAACTGCAATCAACCGACTAATAAAACCATGCTGTTCTCTGAATGGCTAGGCAGAAAAAAGCAGGATAAATGTTTTGCTTGCTTTCAACAACAGCAGAAAGCCTGGTGGTGAGCTCTTTTTGTGTGTTTGTGTGTGTGTGTGTGCCTAGTAACCACTGAAATTTGGATACAGACACTGAGGAAAACCTTCAAAAGAGCTGTATTAGTATGAGAGTGCTTTCTGGGAAGAATTAGATGTACTATGTGAAGCTAGAAGGCACATCAAACAAAGAGCAACTCTATCCCCTTTTTGTTTACCAAGGCAGAAGCAATCTTCCATACAATGATACATTTCTAATACACTGTTTAGTCTAACTTTAGACTCCATGAAATTATTTGCAAAGACAGGGATTCCCAAAAAATTCCAGTAGAAAAAGGCAGTCTTGCCCTCACCCTCCCTTTCCCTCCCTTTAATTGCATGAAATCTAATTGTATGATTTAATCGCATGAAAGAGACACACTATGACAAAACCAAAACGACAAGAAGAGAACATACTTTCAGGGTGGTGCAGCTGAAAGTATTTGTATATGGGCTCTAAGATGGTTCTGTCACCAAGGAGGACAACTATTTCACACAGATCACAAGTACAATATGCAATACCCCCAGAATCACTGATTGATTCAATTTGTAAGATTTGCTTTTTTCCTTTAAGAGTAAGTTACAAAAATACCCCTATTAGGTACTTAACCTCAGCCCTTTGCATCTTTTCACATAGCAGAGCTGTGATGTACCATCTTTGTGCATAGAAAAAATGGCAAAGAGCTGGGTTTCACCAACAGAGTGTGCTGTCAGTTCGTTATTAAATTGAGGGCAACACTATTAAGAGAGACTTTTTTTCTTGTTTTATCTGGAGATCTGTTGCAAATGCTTGGTTCTATAGTAAGATGTTTAAATAACTATCTCCACTTAAAACAGTTGATTTTCACAGCATCTGCTATAAAATGCCATTCTTGGCTACGTCTTGCATCCCTGATGATGTACAGTCCTGAGCAGCACAACTGTTTCTTTGCAAACCCTTCTCTTATTTACTTTGGGGTTTTTCTGTTTCCCTTTAGACTCTGAGTGGAGAAGGCATGGGAATCACAAACACCACATTTGGAGAGTCTTCATATCACCAATGGTTAAGATAACCATTCCTACCCATAAAAGCATCCTTGCTTTGACTATTTTTTCCTCAGATTGAGTTGGTTACTCCCTTGGCTTGAACCCTACCATTTCAGTTCACTGTCCTTTTACAGTGTACAATGTGCTAATTTTTACTACTGAAATTTATTTCTGAAACAATCACTGTGGAACAAGCTCAGCTTAAAAAGAAAAATCATTCAAGGAAGGAATCCTGCTTTATTATCTCTACAGCTTTGGTTTTGCTTTAATCCATAACTTCTTTTTAGTGTTTCTACTGATCTTTAAGAGATTTAATGTTATCTCAGTGACAGACAGATACGGTGTTACTCATAGATTAATTTTCAATGAACTCTTAACACCGCCCTCCAGAAAAAGAAAGCTCTATTCTTCTTATTGCACCTGAATGAAAATGAGAAGATATACGTATAGCAAAGCCTAAAGGTCTCCAGCCAGAAGCCTGCATAACTCATTATATGGATATTCAACTTCCCTTTCCTTGGAAATTCAGTCTTCAAACCGTTATGGCATTTGAAACTAACCAAAAATACATTTGTTTCTTTCTATTGATAGAAGCCCCGCAGCAAGAAGCTTCCCTCTGCTTGGGGTACTCGAGCATTGCCTTCAAAACAGGCTTCAAGTCATCTGGTGAAAGAGTATATGGGGCTACAAAGTAAACTATCTGCCAGACATCTGTAAATGGCTCCCAATGCACTGTACAGGAGACGCTTACCTCTGCACAGAAATATTTATGGGGACATGCAAACAAGGGGAGCGCGCACACCAAGCAGGCTCCAGTGGTGCTGAGGCCATCAGCTGAGCAACTTTGTCAAGATCCTCTTAGCACATTTCTGATTTCCTCCAATAAGCCCCACGCCCAGTGGAACAAGCCATGCGGGCTCTGTCCAAAGAAATTCACGGGTATTCAGAGCACGGGAAGAATTGAACACATCTTCTGTTAATGTAAGACGACATTAATACAAATCTACAGCAAGCTACCCAACCGGGACTTTTGGGGGAAGCGTACTGTCATGGTCCTCAGACCACGACACATACTGAGGACAGGGTGTATCTCTATCCAGATGTATTCAGCAGCACCACACAGTTCTGACTGAAATATTTCTTTTTGCCAGTTAAAAAAGGAATACTAAGAATCATCTACAAAATTATATAAAAGGAAAAGAGAAATCAGGACAGCAGTCCTAGTGCCTGCCTGACCCCTGTTGTACCTCCCAGAACCAAGTCCCCCAGTCCTATTTCATGGCGGAATCTATGAAAAGAATCATAATTTCCATTAAACACAAGCAAATTTTTTCTTGCTTTATAAATATTTGGCTAAAGTGATCATTTAATGCAAGAACTGTCAGATTACAAGGGCAGAAGAAAGGAGAACAAACGCTAATGCTACTTCAGTCAAAATCAGATGCATGACACGAACCAAAAACCCAGAAACCACAGAATCACAGAATGGTCAGGGTTGGAAGGGACCTCTGGAGATCATCTAGTACAACCCCCCTGCCAGAGCAGCAGCACCTCCAGCAGTGGCACGGGACGGCATCCAGGAGGGTTTGGAATGGCTCCAGAGTGGGAGACTCCCCCACCTCTCTGGGCAGCCTGTGCCAGTGCTCTGCCACCCGCACAGGAGAGAAGGCCCTCCTCACCCTCACCCAATGAGAGTCTATCCATAGATTTTAGACCAGAAGGGACTACTGCGTTCGTGAAGTCTGATCTCTTGTATAACACAGACTGGACTTACCTACTACTAATTTATATGAACTATTAATACTACAACATATCTATTCTGGGCCTTTAAAAAGGATATACATTCTATATTAAACACAAAACGATCATTCACACATGGATGATCATTGATATTTTTACGCTATATTAAACTTTACCCTCAAATGAGCACTGCAAATGAGCATTGAGTTCAGAGGTGGCCAGAAACACTAACAGCTAAACTCAGGAGAGCTTTAGTCTAGCCAGGTTGAAGGTCTCACTCATGGGACTTGCTGTTTTCAAAGGTGATACCGATATCAGGAGTATTACACCATCATTCAACCTAGCTGCTTGAAATAAAGCCAAGGTCTTGATGCCGTGTGAACATTACCAAAACTCAAATGGGATTTTCTGTGGAACTATCCCCAAAATAGTGAGCAAAAACAAACAAAAAGAAAAAAAATGAAACACACACCGCCTCCAACCAAACCAAACTGCCACTCCAATGAAACCTTATTTTTAAATCACTCAGTCTACCCTTTTCATTATGCAAAACTTGATTTTACTGCCTCCTCTAGATCTTCACCTATTGTACCAGACTGCAACACACTGAATGTCGTGGTTTGGCCTCAGCCAGCATCAAAGATCTGCACAGCTGCTCGCTCCACTCCCACAGCCGTGGGAAAAATCGGCAGAAAAAGGCAAAACTCCGTGGGGAAATTAACCCCATCCCTGCCGGAACCGGGACACTGAATAACAACAATATTTTAAAAGTGAGGGTAATTACAGGAAAAGTGTTTAAGATGACTCATTCGCACAGAGGAACGTGGCCCAAATATGACAAATTTACACATCTCTCCATTTAATCCCACTGGAAATGAGGAGTGTACAAGCAAGTAAAGAAATTCATCAAAATTGTAATGCCTGGAGTTATTTAGTGTTGCCCTACTCTTACGCACAATCAGTCACTGAAGTAGATACTCATTTGAAATCCAAATGACTGATGCGTTCTAAATGATACATACTGCACTGCCCCGACAAAAAGACCGTGGTATAAGGTACAAAGTGTGCAGGTGAGGTGTGAGTGTTCAAACATGCCGTTCTAATGGTGTAAGCGCCAGCGTTCCTTTGGATCGTCTGCCTGGCCATTGGATACACTGACTCAATCAGTCAGAACAGATAATCACCGTGTATTTGAGTAATTCTTTAAATAAAATTTCACAAAGCAGATGTAGACAACTTATGGAAAAAGTGACATTTATTTTGGAAGTATAGTCCCCCCCAAAAAAGTTATCATACTGCTAGGTTTGGCTTAAAAAATTAGAGTTATAGTTTCATAACAAAAGCCAAACATACTGAGAAGGCAAACCAGAAATTCTTACTGAGAAGGATGCTTTAGAAATCAGTTTCTGATTCAGAAACTAATTAGTTCAGAAACTAATTTAAACCCCAGTGCATTATAAACCCAGATTCACTGGCCATTTCTCTTTCTCTCAGAACGAAAACATGTCATTTCAGAAGGGTCACAACAAAATAAGCAAAGGAAAACGTAAGGAAATCTCTTCATACAATAAAAATGGAGTGACTAATGTGGATGACTCAGTTAATTGCATGACTTTATACTAAGCGTATTCACAGGGACCGAAATAACATTAAATCACAAGGAATATATGGGAAAATTATTTTGGACCAGTATAAAAAAAGTTATGCCAGAACAAAAGTCTGGGTCTTCAGAGCAGCGTCTTCTTGCACGTACTGCAGCTAACAACAGCAGAAATAGGGTCTCTGTCTCCTCCCGCTCTTCACCCAAGACTAGAGCCACAGGATAATGCCGGTTGGAAGGGAAGCCTGGATTGTCCCTAGTCTAAGCCAGGGCCAGCTCTGAGGTCAGACACGGTTGCTCATGGCTTTATCCTGTCTGGTCTTCAAAACCTCCAAGGACAGAGACTGCACAAGCTGTATGAGCAGCATGGGGTGCGCTGCTCAGCTGTCTTCACGGGAAACAAGTTCCCCCTTATATCCAGGTATCAAGATACAGGGTGTAGCATACAGAGCAACAAAGCATCCTGAAGAGGAGTCTATTTTTGTAGCAAAATTCAGAAGTCGATTTTTAAACTCACAACTTCACTTAATATCTAACGGTATTTATGCTGTGTTGCTTACAGAAAGTTATTGTTATCCACCTTTTGTAGATAACATCAAGAAAAGCTGCTCGTGTCAGTCCTCAGGTGCCAGATCCGAGTGGAAGCAATTTGGAATTGAGAACAGTTGGTGTAGTAATAAGAGCTGAATTAGCACTAATTTGGGTCTACTTGACCTCTTCACATGGCTTAATGGCGAGTACAAACCCCAGATCTGTTACATCTGTCCACCCTAAGCATGTGACCAAGAAATACCCACCATGTGCCCCAGAGATTTCAATGCCCTTAGGAACAGCAGAGTTCCCGGATGAATATCATATCCTTTTCAGTCATTCGGAACCACACACAACTCTGCACTAGCACTAAGGAGAAGGAAGGGGAAAGAAATTCAGGAGTAAGTGGTTATTGCCATAATGTTATACGTATGTTTATAAATTTATGTAATATATATATGAAATATATTTGTATCTATAATAAATATGATTAAATAACATTCCAGTTTCCTTTCAAACTCTTCTGAGCTGCTAAAATATCTGATATCCAAATGAATTATGAAGCAACTCATCTTTTTCTCCCCTTAGTAGCTACCAAAACCTGGAAGCATTAACCATTTCAGAATGAATAAATGAAGTAATTAAAATCCAGCAAGATACTGGAAAGCCATTTACAGTCTTCATAGCTGTTGCATTTGGTTGTGTGTACTGCAATGTAAAATAATGAAATCATGAATGTTATCATGAATTTGGTAACAAATATAATTTAGTCCTAGAGAAAACTATTAGAGTGGTAACTTGATTTTCTTGTCATCCCCATTCAGTACTAAGCAAAAGAAAGAAAAAATAAAATGCAATTGATGTAATGATTTTTGTAACAAGCATCTAATTGATTTTTCTGCCACTACTATAATTTACAAATAGTACTATAGTAATTGTTTGGTTTAACTGAAAATATCACACAATGCTCCAGTAGTGATATTAATTATTTGCACATTTTAACCATAGAGAAATTATTTAAAGCTAGACAATGTATTCTATAAATGAAACACATCTTAAAATAGAAAAACTAAAATGCACTAATAACACAGTAGGAAAATAGTGCCAAATTACCTATTTTAATTTTGGATGTCACTCTTTCCTCACTAAAATTTAGCAGAGTTTCAGCAGGCAGTACAAATCAAGTAGCGGACAGGCTCAGCACACTTTCAGGATATGTACTCTCTTTTCTGTTTCAAGAGAGGACGTCCCTTGCTAATGCAGGCATGCACGATGTGACCCTCCATCCATTATATTGCTCTCCCCAAAAGAGCCAACTGATTGTACCATCATTCTTTTCTTACTGAGATTTTTGCATGAGAAGTTGGGATAGCCTTCATCTTTACCCCACTCTATAGGAGACTAAGTGTCCCTGACAAGTTACTAAACCACCGAAGCAGCCGGTTCCTGCGTTAGCCGTTCCGAGCCAGCCCCATCCACCCACGTGCCAGCCATGCTGCTCTGCCCCAGGCTCCTGCCAAGGGGAGGGCCCTGCTCGGCCAGAGCCCCGCTCTCCTCAGGGTAACGCTCTGTCCTCCCCCCCGCCACTGTTTGTCACGTGCTGAAGGAGGGATTTCATGTCTCGAGCCTAAAAATGAGTAATGTTCATCAACAATGGAAATTTCTGCTCAGTGACTGGAATACAGATCTTCGGAGAAATCCCTATCACAACCACATGAAGGAATTAGCTTTCTTAACTGACCAAGAAATTATTTATCCACTGAATTGAACCAACAAAACACCAGGTTTTGGTCTCCATGCAGAGAAGTGTTGGTGTCTGGTTTCTTTCAATATTTATTTAGTGAGGCTATTGCCATCACTGAAAGCAAAAAATGATACATTTCTGTTGGTTTTACCTCCTTGTTCTAGCACACGGTGGGCCATGACACAACGTGGGCAATATACCATCTGATCAGCAATGACTCCAAATGTTGGAGGCCACCTGTTAATTAGTAACATTAATCACTTGACAGCTACGGATCTCTCGCTACTGGAGCCCCTCTGGAAGGAGCAAGCTTGCTCCTGATAAATGCAATGTTTTGCATTGAAAAGACAGATGGTGTCTTTTCTATCAGAATCAGAAGCCGGTGATTATTTAGTTCCCATTCTTCTGTATTTCAAACACCGGACCTCCTCACTCACTGTTAGGACCTGAAAATAACTCATTGAGGTGCTTAACACTGTGACAGTAGCAAGCGTATACATTTGAAAGAATGATTTAAACAGCTAATTTGGCTCCAAAAATTCTTGAAACGGTAGTGGTGAGGCATTTGTGCTCTCGCGTAAGTAAGAAGCGCCGCAGCAGAACACGGCGCTTGGGCTGCCCTGTAAAACCGCCGAGCAACTGCCTCCAAGTCCGACAGAAAAACTCTCGGTAATTACATGAGCAGGCTTGCTAGCTAAGCTTGGCTTGGCCTTTCAGTTGTATCGTTTATTACATCAAGAACATCAACCTCTTTCTAGTTTCGCATTTCTCAACTTTTCAATTGAGCCAATAACATGAAAGCACATTAAATTTACCAAACAACTGCGGCAATCCCAAGGAAAAATGATGACTCCGAGCCACAGGCTAACCTCAGAGATTCGTTTTTGTTTGTTTACCTTAAACGCATCTGAGATCCTTCTCATGATACTTTGCTATAAACAAATAAGTTTTCCAATTGCATTATGTTTATAACAAAATCTTGACCCCTTATGGCCTAATTACAGTACACTATAATAATTACAGATCTACAATAATTACAGCACTCCATCTTAACTTCTCAAAAGGGTTAGAAAATATCACCCAAGTGTGGACCACAGTTGTAGAAATCACCTGATATAAAACATGCTCAGCTCTGGTTCCACGAGTTGTTTTTTTTTTTCAAAAGGACAAAACCCCTGGGGTTTTGCATGCCAGATCTATTCCTTCACACACGCCGGCGTATGGGTGCACAAACAGCCGAGCCAGCGCAACGCTGAGCAAAATGCTTCACACGCAGCGATGCCGCAGAATATGAAATCACAGTGTCAAAATGAAAAATTACTTTCATGGATCATACGATCCATTTTTTTATATTCAGAACCATGTTTTATTTTTCCTTTAGCAAAAAACCCATGTGATTTAAAAAAATATATTCCTGAAAGAAATCATTCTGGCAAACCACAGCTTTCCTGACTCAGTTTTCTTAAAACCAAAGCATTGACGTCACACCTTTTTCAGACAGCGAGACAGATATAAAAAAGCAAGAAAAGAATAAAAAATTGTTTGCGAAAACAGCACCACTTCTCGCAGGGAAAACCATTCCAACACATCTGCCAATCTACTTACACAAGGAGACCGAAATCTTCAACAGGTGCAGAGAAAAACATTTTTAGATTTTTCTGGACATAAGATTTATTTCTTTTTTTTTTTTTAGAGATTTGTGAACACAGGAAGGTAAAGAACCGTCCCTGAACCAACTCTGCGATCCAACTTTTAGTTTCTTCAGCAGCCTGCTAACTGCGAGTGACTGAGACTAAACGTTCTAAACTTTAAAACAAAGTCTGGCAGTGATTTTCAATAGCCAAGTGTGCTGCAGCCAGTACTCACTTTTAATTGCTATTGAAAAATCCTTGGAAAAACTACATGGATTCTGGAATGAAGTATTAGGATGTTAAAACAATTTTACTGAATGTTTCGTCCCAATAAAAACATACAATTTCCCTCTCTTTTGAAAAGATGTCTCATCAATACAGAACATTTGTTTGGCCAACTATGGCCTCTAATCAAAAGTCTTTCCTTTTGTACAGATGTAACTAACTTTGTTACTTAATTAGCTCACTGGAAAGCACTGACACCTCGCAGCGCTTGACAAGTGAAATACAGCAAATAGGCACATCGATAGAAGACAATCAATACAAATTAAGTTTTCCCACTATTTTCTTGAAAGTGTAACACAGGAGAGAAAGAGATTTTGTTGTTAAGGAGAAGGAGGATCGCTGAAATAGTTATTGAACAAACAACTGTTTTCATTTACTAAGCCGAATAACTACTTCCCGTATGTTTTAGCAAAGCCCAGTTGCATGCTAGTTATACCTGTCTGTTTTGCATTACCCCGTTAACGTTTTCTTCATGCACATCAGCACAGCAGGCCATAGATAATTCCTAATACTTCATCCACAAATACTCGAGATTACATTCAAAAACCTGTACTGAAATTATTCGGCAATTAGCATTTCGCTCCTCACTGAATGACTAGGTTACTGTCTTCATCTCCTCTACCCGATTAACAGCTAAATCAGCAAAGTCTAGACACACACTCACAGCAGTTGGAGTGCTGAGAAGTTGCCCTACAGCTATGCTCTCTGTCGCTTGTTTCCTTTGATAGCAGCATGGCACCACAAGTTATCCCACCAAAGATCAACTTGTTGTATTTATATAGTCTTTCCCTTTCCAAGTCAAAGTTAAATGAAGTTGAAGGCAGCATCTACGGGACAAACCATAGTCACAGCCTTAAAGGATTAGAAGAAGCCATTGTTTTCATGTCAGACATGTTTTTATAATATAGACCATGTCTATTCTTGTTATTTCATTTTCATCATCGCACCAGCTTTTCAGCAGTCAGCCGACCCTTTCCCACACCACAGTTTTAAAGGCTCATAAACATTATCTTTATTATATTAAGAAAGATTCAAAAATTCTAAAACAGATGTGAAGTCACTCCTGCCAAGAGCCTACACACAGTGTGATTCAATAGGATGTGGGTGCTGTAATGTACTCAAGACAAGTCATTCTAAAACTCTGAGCTCAACTTGCTCAACAATTATTTTCGTCTACGAAAACAAAAGCTTAAAATAAATTAAGAGCTCCCATCTGCCTGGGACTAAGAGTGATCCGATGACCCAACTATGGACGCTCCTCAAAGAAGCCTCCATTGACAGCATCTGCAGACACAGGAGTGATGAAAAAACAAGGATAATTTTTTTTCCTTGCTTCCCAAAGAAGCTGTATAAGGCAAACAGCGTCTATCACATATATCCCAGTGAAGAGAGACAACAGAAATTCCATCACTCGCTGTGCGTAGCTACAGGTTGGCCAAGTTTTGCCTTCATGCCACTAGCCGGCTCATGGGGGCTTAAATTACTGTCATGTACTTAACAGCTATGAGCCCAACTACAGCAGATCAGCTTTTCCCGGGCCGTGTGCTGCTCAGATTTCCCCTGCCTCCCTCCCCGCGGCTTGCTCTAAGTTCTTTCCTTCGGCACCACAGCTCCTGGAACGCTCATGGCTTTTTCTCCTCACCATTTGGGGCTAAGTCAACATCTTTCCCCACAATGCAGAGTTGATCCATGTGGTATCAGTATTTCTTTTTCCATTTCCTCTCAGCAGCCAGTAGCTTTGGTTTTCTAACTTTTTATGTAAAATCTCTATGTGGTGATATCTGCAGTTTTTCCTGCATGTGTCTCTTGGAATTTACCACGTTCATCTGTAGGCGGTCAGCTTAATTTTTGAAAACAGCTGAGAACTTTATATAAAACAAATACAGGGTAGTCTCAAGAAACAGCCTTTCCTCAGATAAGGATAAGGTTGGTCTTGGTTATTGGGTTGGGGTTTTGTTGTTTTTTTTTTTTCTTTACTCCAACACAATCATGAGCCTCTTTTAGTAGAGAGTGTCTTTCAGTGGGCGTCCAGGAGGGGGGACCTGCTATGGCTGATACATTGGGAGGGCTCAGGCAATAAAGGTGCCACAGCTCTGCTCTGAGACACCTCACGTGCAAGTGCAGTGGCACGAAGGGAAAGTGAAGAACAAGGAGTTAATGAGTGTCATGGTATCAAGTGTCCCACTTCAGAAGCCAGTGATTCATTCGGACTACTTTCTCAAGAGCTACCCCAGCAAGGCTCCCCAGCTACTGCGCCAAGACCCCACACCAGGACAAGCTGAGAACATAAAGGGTTATTAAAGTCCTGCTCTTGTGGGCTACTTAGAGGTATTAAGCTCACAGTTCATCTTTTTAACCACTTATCTCTCCCCCATGTCACATTCCCCAGGTTTCCTCTTACCACTACGGTCTAGTCTGCAGTTGCATTCAAGCCATAGTGACCACAGCTAAATGAATGTTAAGGAAAAAGAACTATTCTGTCATTTCCACTATTTGTCTAACAGGAAACACAGACGGTACACACAATAAAGCAGTAAGATGTGAAATCTTGTAAAGTATTCCATATATTCAGCTCTGAATGGCACTGAGCACAAGCAAGCAAATCCTGTGTGGTTGAAAACCAGCTACACCTCAGCAGTATTTGCCATGTGGACAGATAAAGTGAAGCAGTGAGCAGGAGCAGTTTCCAGGGTGTTTGAGTTGGCAGTGACAAGGCAAAACGAGCCTTCCTGTTTGCCAGGAGAGGGCAGACATTCCCACAGTCTTCTCCTTGGAAAGTTCTGTGGGATATAAGAGGACCTGCTCAACTACATAGACACCTGAACGTATTATGACAAAAGTGAAAACTTTTGGATTTGCATTTCTAAATACACAACACTAAATTCAAAAGAAAATACTGTCAAAAATAAACTGCGAACAACACACTCTGCACAGTAATATCCATGCAATAAGCGCACAGAGAGACTACAGGAATTATTGCAGGCCGTGGAACGGGCGCGTGTCCAGGTCAAGTACTCCCGGCTCTAGGGACCCCCGATACCCAGCTAACGCCTCAAGTACTATGTTCTATCGGTGAGGACTTTTACACAGGTTACAACAAAGATGAACATTGAAACACAAGTCCAGTACGTTAACTAGGATTGAAGCTACTTATTCTTGTACTGCAGGCAAAACCTGCGCTCACTGCTGCACAACTACAAGGTACCCAGGCAAATCTTACCCTTGACAGGGTTTCAGTTGTGTTGGAAGGCAGGACCCGCTGGGCTTCTCTTTTCACATGCATGTCACGAAGAGGACCAAACAGAGAAAAGGACCGTACAGATCTCCTCTTCCGTACACCGAGGACAATACAGACACTATAACTCATGATGCCTCACCAAGCAGCTGGCGCTTGAAGGCTGCCATCAATGCTATGTATGACACTACTGCCCTCTCCTGGAAGCAGCTCAACTGCATGTCCTTAGACTTCTATGATCAGCCTTCAACATATTTTTTTTCTTCTAAAATTGGTAAAGATTTGAATTTTCCATGCAACCCTATACAAATGGCATACAATGGACTCATATGAAACATCTGATAGCAATGCAGTTATTCATAGGTTATCGTAACCGGTATTTTGTATTTCAGAAACAAAGATACAGTACTAGGGAGTTGATACAAACTTTCTCCAAAACCAGCCAAAGTAAGTGGCCCTTGGACCAGTCAGTATAACTTAAACCACTTCAACTAGGAAAGGTAAATGCATACGAAACCATTAAAGCAGATGGTCTACTCTGTGGAGCACCCTCCAGATCTCATGTGACACTAAAAAGCAACTTTCGTTTCTTATTTAAAACCAAAGCAAACAGCAATATAAAACCCCAATATAACAAACTCACTGTGCAAGCAGGGATGTGCCTGGAGCAAAATTTCCTAATTTTCCTGAAAACATGCATTTTGCTCTTTGGACTAATGCCATGTCTTTTTCTGTTGGCTCTGCCCCCTCAGGGCCACGCACTATTCAGCAGAGTAACTGTAAGGTTCTCACTTGCAGGCAAATAGGAAGGAGTTTAATGAATCACAACATTTTGTTCATATTTTGCTTGGAGGAAGCATTTTCCACATTTTCTCCCTCTTAGTGAAGTTCAGAGAAATTCCACCCGAACCCTGTATAACTGCTTTATTGAGACCAAAAGTTCACTGTCAGATCCTAGGGTTTCCCTACCAACCAAAAAGAAAGAGAAAAGGGGGCAGGGAAAAGAAATGCTTGTATGGAGAGAATTAACTAATGAGCTTGCTGAGGCTTACTTATATTCCTCCAGAGGCCTATGAAGACCAAGGCTGTGAACGGGGCTTGCGCATACGTACAATCACAGCTCACATGCTGTGGAATGCTCTTTCAACTATAAAAAAATTCTTTTGAAATTCCTTCTCAGTGATACAGGATTCATTGGAACTCGAATTCCCATTGCTGTTCAATGTCAAATAAAGAGAAAGATACGTGGGAGAAAACAGAAAAAGATTTGTGTGATAGAAAATGTGACTTTCAGCTGGCCTGCCAGCAGAGTAAATGACACGGCCCTTGCCGACTGCTTTTATCGTCTCAAGTAAAGGTTGGCGAAATGGAAATCAATGCCCGGTTACTCACTGCTGTTGCTTTGAGTCCTGCGTTGTTCTTTCTTGGTTCAAACAAGTGTAAGGGGTTGGGAGGAGAGCTGGCATTTTTGGTCCCCCCAAAGGGCCATTTGAGATAAGCATGGCCAATGAGGACAGCATGGAGAAAAAACGACAGTTTGACTCCTAAACTGGGAATTGAACTTGTGGAAATAACTTTACAAAATGAGAGAATCATTTCAAGAGTAAGAGGTCCCTTATTTTGACGCCAGGGAGTGGAAAGAAAAGCTAGATGTAGCACAAATTCACTGAAGAACAACTGTACTACCTCTGCTCAAATGGGACGGTGAGGATGCAGAGATGTGTCTAGTTTAATATTTAGATATATATTTTTTCATAAAGAAACTAATTTACTTATTTTACTTATTTCAAACTTTTAATTAAAAGCTCAGCAATGTGGGATTTTAAACAGAGGAAATTAGCTTGAAGGCACGTTCATTTGTAATATTAAAGGGTCTTTCATTAATCCCTAATTAAATATTTCTCCATACTTAAATCAGCTAGACAGTCAAATAAGAGAGAACGAAAAGACACATAATTTCCAAGGAAATGCTATACGTAGCTCAAGAAAGAAACACTGTTCAGTTCTACTTTTCCTTCTTTTTTCTCCTCTAATACCTTTCCTTCCAGGCAACTGCTCCTGAATGCCCTGGATGAACAATTTGCTCTCATTTCCAAAAGACATTAAAAATAAAGCAAGAAGACATTGGCTACTTCAGAAATAGTTCTTCTCTCCAAATTAACTAATATACTTTCAGGAAAAGATCTTAGACTGAAGGAGAAGAAAGGGCTATTAGAGATGTATGTGGAAAAAAAAACAACCCCAAAGCTCTAGACGGGTGGAACAAAAGCTGCTGATGTTTACACATAATTAATACTTTAATTTTTTTTAAAAAAAATGTAGTCACAATAAAGAAGCTAAAAGAGGTAGAGGAGCTTCAAGGAAATCTGTGTTTCTTTTTCTTAATAAAAGCACAGTAAGGGCAAATTACATTCAGTAGCAAAGAAGATTAAAATACCCTTCTTTCACATTTTTCCATCTCGCTTTTACCTCAACAGATCAAACAAACTACATTAACAGCATCATGAAGTTACCCAACAAAAAAAAAAAAACGCATGAAAAAACATGTTAAAAAGAAATACTTTTTATATTTAGAGAACAGATTAGCACATTAGTGGGGTAAAGGGAAATAATTTTTGCAACAACTTTGATGCAAAGAAAATTCACAAGTATAAACCAAAAAGTTTCATATTATAAAAATTAATGAGATGTACAGACATCTTCAGAATGAGTTTCATCTCTCAGCTTCTTTTCTTGCTTGGGATTTTTTTTTTCCCTTTACAAAACTTTGATCTTGTACTTGAGATTCATGATATGGATTTTATTACTCAGCAAAGCAATCTATGACTGCTGCTCCCTCCCTCTCCTACTGTTAGGGAAGGCAGAGAGGCGTAAGGGCAGTAACTGGTCAGTGCAGTCCGGGTTACACCACAGGGCCGAAGCGTCTGCCTCTGTAAAATCAGTTAAAAGTAATTAGGCTCTACAAGAAAATATAACTTCAGATTTTGTCTTCTTTTTAAGGAAAAGTATCAAAATTAAATACAAAGCTGAGCTCATCAGGAACTGAAAGTGTAAATTTGTTCTGGTTTTAATTGCAAATTACATTCTTCAGTGCCTTCATCTGTCCATGGAAGAAAACCTGTGTTCAGTCTGTGTTTCCTAGCCTGTCCCTCTTGAAGTTTGTCCAACTTCAGAAAGAGTTGCAAACAGCAGAGAAAAATAAGCCAAGTAAATTACCGCTCCTGTCTTCTTCGCAGGAATACAAGGCAAAGCAGAAGCAAAGGCAGCATATTTCTGTAACAGAAGTAAAAACACCTCTTCTCTTGGCCATGGCTCTGTCCCTCCTGACTGGTTTTGCTGTGTAAGCAAGCCAGACTCAAATAAACTTTTTTCAGCAGCTGTAGCATTTAAAAAGTAGATCCCCTGTTGCTTAAGAAAATCAAGCTCTTGATAGAGCCCTGTCCTTATTCTGGTCAGTTCTGAAGCTTCTCTTCCAGCTACCTCCATGTTCTCAAGCTATTTTCTATTAGAGGTGTCAATCCCTCTGGGAGACGATCAGAATTGACCGCTGTCCTCCCACACCAGTGAGGGTATGGAAGCATAAACTTGGCTTCCACAGAAAGCCATGTTACCAAAGGTAAATCCAAATCCATACACAGCATTACACATGTGCAATGTTTTCACAATTATGTAGGGGAAGCATCAACTTTATTAAATAATGTGTTGATTAAACAATATCCTAGTCAGCACAAACTGCTCTGCCCAGTGCATACTGCACACACGCACCCATGGGTGCCCAGCACAGACAGAAGGGTGGCTCTACACCACTCTCCCCCACACTCAGGGAAATTCTCCTCCTCCTCCATTCATCTCCCTCCCCATCCTCATTTTTGCTGCATCACACTTCTATTAACTTCTTTGTAGATATCTAACACGCCTGTCCTAGTGGCTCACACCCAGCCTGCCGTCACATCACCCACAGCTCCCACCGCAACACCCAAAAGGAAGGAGACTGAACTCCCCCAAAGCCACCCGTGCTCCACACACCACCGCAGAGCACTATTACAGGAAACACTTACTGGCACTCACAGTGTTGGATGATGCTGACTGACGAGCAATGACAGCACTTCTCAAAGTTCGGCGTACACGGACATGCAACAGAAGTGGAATGAGGCGGGGGAAGCACAGCAGCAATCACTATTTAGACACGAGTTATCAGATAATTCTGCTATTTCCTGGGTTAGGGAGAATGTATGAACGTCTCCTGTAATTTAGCTTTAGCTAACCTGTACCATCTCATACTTAAATTTAAATCTTTCAAAAGCTCCTTGAAACGCAACCAGAGGTTGCACCAGAGGTTCAAGTCATATATGGCTTTTTCTGGATACTTTTTAAAAATATCTGACATTGCTGTGCCAGCGGTAGCAACAGCAAGCACAGAAATAGAAGCATGTAAGTAGATACAGGAAGAAAGCAAAAATGTTGCAAAGGATGAAAACACAACAGTAATGGGAGCCTTCCATTACCTCCATGGAAACTAGATAACGTCACATCAGGAGGCACTGCAAAGCCTACATCCAAGGATATGATTAGCAGCAGCTTCGCTGAGCAGCTAAGGCAGGCAACCCACAAACAGAAAAGCAACAGTGCCCTTAACCCTGTGGTCCCTGGGTAAACGTCAGCATCAAAGAACTGCTCTGCAGTACTGACCACAGCACGCTCAAATGCAATATCCACGTAGGAACAGCCTGAATGTAGCTTAGTGGATTTTTCTGTTTAACTTCAAATGCAGAAACTGCAGGAAACGAAGAAAAGGAGTTTCTTAAATTCCTAAAACGGAGTTAAAAGAGGCAGTCGACACACTAAACCCGTGGTGGGCAGCACAGAAGCTATTTAAAGACATCACACTGAAGATTCAGAGAAAATATCACTTATCAAAAAAAACTTAGAAGGACCAGAAGAAAGCTACCACAGCTGGAAAAGATGGTAAAGGACACCACAAAAAAAACCCCATCTTTCAAAAAGTGTCAAAAAATCCAAATGACACAGGAAGGATCACAAACTCCAACAGGTTAAGTGCAAAAACACAATTAGGTGAGGCTGAAAACACACAAAACCAACACTTGTGAAAGAACTCCGAAGTCCTCAAAACCAGTAATATACTCATTTATCAAATATGAGAACGCTGCCAGAAAGCCTAAAGGACCATGAGATGATCAAAGCATACAAGTAACATTCAGAGATAATGCCAGAACAAAACTAGAAAAAACTTTCTTTGTATCCATGCTCCTGCTGAAGGGAAGTTCTCATTCCAGTGCTCCTCTGTTTGGGGAAAGCTTCAGAAGCATCATTAGACTATGGAAGATACCAATGAAGCAAAAAGCAAGACACTGCCAGGACGAGAAGTTATCTACCTAAAATTCTAAAGAGTTTCTTGGATTAAATAGTCAGAGCCATGGAAACATCAGCTCAATAGCATTTTATTTTTAAAAAAGGGAAAAAAAAAAAGAGGGAGATATTATCAGGAGTAAAGCAAAACACAAAGAATAAGTCATTCTGTCACTCTTTAAATCCAGAGTGTGCTTTCCGCCCTCATTGCAACCTTCAGTATTGTTATACTCGCTACACAAAGAGCTGAAAAACAACTGAAGAAGATGCTACTGGTAGAACTGGGAAAGGTTCAGAGAAGGGCAACAGGGAAGAAATGGCTTCTGCATCAGAATGATGAAGTGAGCCATGACTATTAGAGACAGAAAAGCAGCAAATGATAGGGGACAAAACAGAGGTCTATAAACTCATGTGTGACACCGGGTTGAGAGGGTACAAACATTCACTGTTTGTTACCCAAAGGACTAGCTGCCCTCAAATGAACCAAAGGCATCCAGGGAAAAAACAAAAGGTGGAAGCAGTTCTTCAAACATGGTGAAGCTCTGACACCTTCTTGCTGAACCATCTAGATGCAAAAGTTAACACAAATTCAGACACAGGTCAAACTAATGGAAGAAAATTCTCATAGAATAGTTTGGGTTGGAAAGGACCTTTAAAGATCAACTCATTCCAACCCCCCTGCCCTGGGCAGGGACACCTCCCACCAGCCCAGGTTGCTCCAAGCCCCGTCCAACATGGCCTTGAACACCTCCAGGGATGGGGCAGCCACAGCTTCTCTGGGCAACCCGCGCCAGTGTTTCACCACCCTCAGAGTAAAGAATTCCTTCCTAACATCTAATCTAAATCTCCCCTCTTTCAGATTAAATCTGTTACCCCTTGTCCTATCGCTACACTCCCTGGTAAAGAGTCCCTCCCCATCTTTCCTGTAGGCACCCTTTAGGTACTGGAAGGCCACTGTAAGGTCTCCCCAGAGCCTTCTCTTCTCCAGGCTGAACAACTCCAGCTCCCTCAGCCTGTCCACATAGAGAGGTGCTCCAGCCCTCTAATCATTTTTGTGGCCCTCCTCTGGACCCCCTCCAACAGATCTATGTCCTTTTTATGTTGGGGGCTCCAGAGCTGGACGCAGTGCTGTGGGTGGGGTCCCATGAGAGCAGAGTAGAGGGGCAGAATCACCTCTGTCAACCTGCTGGTGACACTTCTTTTGATGCAGCCCAAGACACGGTTGGCATTCTGGGCCACGAGTGCTCATTGCTGGCTCATGTTGAGCTTCTCATCAACCAACACCCCCAAGTCTTTCTCCTTAGGGCTGCTCTCAATCCATTCTCCGCCCAGCCTGCATTTGTGTTTGGGATTGCCCCGACCCATGTGCAGGATCTTGCACTTGGCCTTGTTGAACTTCATGAGGTTTGCACATGTCCACCTCTCAAGCCTGTCAAGTTCCCCCTGGATGGCATCCCTTCCCTCCAGCTTGGTGTTGGCGGCACACTTGCTGAGGGTGTACTCAATCCCACTGTCTATGTCACCGACAATCTTACCTGGAATTACCATTAACTATAAAGACACATGCCGCCTCCAGGAGCCTGGAACACAAAAAGGGCTGGAGCCTGGCAGCATATGGCGGGGACTGCAGGCACTACATTCCTGCTGGCCCCTCAGGTGCATCTCCAGGCACCCACCATGCCCACAGGAAGAACAACGATGACGAGCTTGACACACCACTGCTCTGATCTGATCTATTCTTACATAATAGTCATTAAGTTAGAGAGGAGCGGCTGCTGCTGCTCTCCATACTTGACTGGGCAACCTCTGAAAAGGACAAAAAAAAATCTTAAAGCATCTAAGGTCTTGTCTATCTGCTCTGAAACATGTTTAGCACCAGATGCTTAGTAAGCAAAGTAGTATTAACAAAGACTGCCCTATGTTACCTACTCCAAAGCTGGACAGAATTATCACTTCAGTGTTCCCGTAATCTTGTTGCATTACAATAAAGTAATAGCAAAAGATGTATAGAGGAAGTTAATCTTTATCCCAAGCCCAGTAATTTAGCACAAACTTTAAATGTACAGTTACACAGACATACCGCACACTTCCCTCCTTAATTCTTAAAAAAACACCCAACAGGGCTAACCAAATATTGAGAGGCAATCCAGATAAAAACATGATGCAAAAATCAATTCCCTCTTGCTGAGGATTGTAGGCGTTACCGCATTGTCTCCTCACTGTGACTATAGGTTTAGACACAGTGGTACCAGTATGAGTTCATACAAATTACAGTAACTATACGAAACCTCAGGACAGCTAAGACCTTCAAGTACAAAAGGGGCTTGCATTCGCAATCCCGCTGATGCTCTCAGTGCTGTCTTCACACCACACGTAAAGGTGAGTGGGAGGAGGGAGGTCCACCCAAAGCGATGGTAAAAGACGACAGATTCACCAAGTCAGAGAGAAGGGCAATATTTCAAAGGAGAATACGTGAAATGCAGTGAACAGAGGATGGTGGGACTGGCAAAGAACCTTGTATTATTTGGTACCCAACTTCCGTTATCTTTTAAATGCCATCTGTGTTCCTCAGTTGCGTTTGAAAATCCTATCCAGGGAGAACATGAAATACAGGAAACAGAGATGAAGTTGGAAGATTCTGGGAAGAAGAAACCAAAAATTGCGGCAACAACAGGTTCAGCCAAGTAAAGCAGATTTTAAGTTCAAGTGAAGGAGATTTAGCTTGAACACTTAAAACAACTGGCACTTTACATGAAAATTAACTGAAAAGTATTTGTTGAATTTTACATTTGACTCCAGTAAAAAAAAGTTCTCAAAAAATTTAAAAAACATGAGTTAAGAGGTCAGTCAACACATTTTACCATACTTTTTTTTTTTTAAAGGCAAGAAAAAAGAAAAAAATAACTTCTTTTTTACACTGAAAAGTTGACCTCAGTCAACCCAATCCAGCTGGCTGGGTTTTGACTGATAATATGACTTGAATGACATCTTCCTGTGTGTTTTGTAATCCAGGATTGCCAAATTATTCTACTTCCAAATCAACACTACTAATACTTGAGTTTCATTGCCCAAAATCAATGGAAAAGTGAAATGACAACACAGGAACATTCTCCTACCATGAATGAATACCGTGAGTTTTGGAGGCATTTTGTCTCCTACATAAATCAACCTGGTGTGTTCTGACTCTCCTCCCTGCAGCTTCTTCTCAAGCCATACACCCAATGGAGGCGATGCCATTTCTTGCAAACGTCCTCGCAGCCAGTGATTCAGGGGCAAATCATCTTCGAAATCAATACACAAAAAGCTTAGCCCCATGAAGCACACAGGAAAATAGTGATCTGCCAAATGAACAGGGCCATAAGGTGCATGAGAACTGTGTGTGTCATTTAGTTTTCATTCCTCCTTCCTTTTGCAATTTGATTTCCTAAATTGTATGAGATGCATGAAAGGAAGTAGCAGAAACTTTACCCGCCTTTTAGGCAAGCGAGATGGAAAAATAATGATAACACGGATATTTTACTACAGAAATTATTAAATATCCAAACCATAATCCAGTATTTCTCCACACATCATCTTGAAACCATTTCATCATACCAAAGCAAAGGTGTAATTTCTGTTCCACTTACAAAGATTTAGAGAATTTTGAGGAAGACCATTTGTTTGATTTACATTCAGTGGGGACTTACAACACCGTTGTGTGTATGGTGCACACTAATTTGCACATTAACATATAGTGACTAGAAAAAAAGCAAACAACTGAAAAGCTGACTGTATCTTTTTCCCTAGTTTCATGTTTTGCTGCTGAGAAAATAGCTCGGTCTGGTGTTTGGCCTGTGAATGCTCTGTCAAATCAATCAACGGAACTATAAAGATACCAGAGTTGAGCAGCACCAACAGGGGACTTCTTAAGGCCTCTTGCCAGATATAACAAGAGTAAATATGAAAAGTTGAATACTGCAGGAATGAACTAGTGTCAAGTTTGCAAGCAGTAAATAGCCAGCACCTCGCCAGCCTCAGCCTGCCCTCTCCCTGCAAGCTGCTTCCCCTGCACTTAGCACACCTCGCGCTCTGCGAGAGATTGCTCCCTCAAAAAGCCACAGCGGCCTGGAACTGCTCCTTGCTTTTGCTAGATTACAAACATAAGAAGGATTGACTCCCTTTTGCACTGCAAAATTCCATTTATTTGTACCTTTCTTTCACTCTGCAGCTATTGTGCTGCTGTGAGCACAGTCTTTGGTATTGAGCGTGTGTCCAGTGGAAGGAAGAACAGAGAAATGGGGTTAGACCTGCTGACCTCCCCCCAGCCCCTTCCAACCTGAACGACTCTGATCGTGGTAGCATCCGATTGTTGGTAGCAGCATCTCGCTTTTGCGATGTTATTCCAGTTAACAAATGAATTACCTTTCAGCTCTGCTTCAGAGTCTGGGCTGAGCCTCCCTTTACCACCGGTATTTTGCTCGGTTCCACACCAGTCCAGACTCATCTCACTGTTACTACTGTAAATCATTGACACAGAAATGAACAGGTTAGACCTGTAACAAAGCAACAGGTAAAATTTTCTTCGTTTTTAAGCTGTTGCCTGAAGTAATGTTCTAAATGTTCTGACAACTTCAAAACAGAAAAATATTATGAGAAACAAAACCAAGCTTTAAAGAAAAACACAGCTTGGAAAAAGATACCACTGACTTAATTGGTGTAGCTCTGGAGCAAAGCAAAAGGGCCCAAGCCAGCGAGATGCTAACATGAAAGCAGAGTGATAGAAGCCCAGTGACAGAGCTGCTGCGCTTCAGACCAGCTGTAAAAGTGGCCTTCCTTGTTCACAGCCTATTCTTCTAATCTAAAATCTGAACTACTTCTTTGTATTTAAACTGAATTACAGTCTTATTCAAATACTCAAGTCCTAAATAAAGACCTTAGAGTAACCAGAAGTTCTATAAAGATTTTCATCACTCTACATCAAAGAACTAGGAAGATTTTCTTAACAGTGAAGCCATTTACCTTTCGACCACAACTGACACACTATTATCAGTCCACAACCTATTCCCAGCACCTCTGCCACAGTTTTCAAGCAAAGGATAGCAGCGTAGGGTAATACTTACTAGACTAGGGCAAAGGATGTATCAGAACTGAATGCACACACAAGCGGGGAGGGAGGCAGAAATTACAGCAATTAATGACATATGCATTTTTAAAGAGACCAAATACATTTTTAACACAGTCTTTAATCTTCGTCTTTGGAAGTCTTATAGAAGATGATCCCGGAGAACAGGGGGTGGGATTAGATGGCGCTGGCAGTGCTCTCCGAGATCTATTACCTGGGAGCACAGTGAGATGAAATGCAGGCGCTGTTTTGTGATACCACAACAAAACAGCTTATTTGCCTGTTACAGCTGGAGTAACACAAAACGCGGTCTCGAAGAGCCGGAGGGGAGTAAGCTACGCAGGGTCCACCACCCCCAGGGACTGCGACCCCAGAGGCTTCCTGGACAGAGCTAACAGGGGCTCTACACTTCCCCCAGTTTGATATGAACTCCATATCCCTCACCATTAAAGTACAGAAATACTGCGATTTTACCTGTTTTGAGCAAATAAACTTTCATAAGCACTTTTTGGGAAGGTACAGCCTAGTTCAGCCACTTCTATAAGCACTGAATCACGTCAATAAAAGATAAAACCAACCAGATACTACACAGATTTCTTTTGATTGCTCTGTCATACCTGTAATTCAGAAAATGTACATCGCTCTCCCTTCTTTCAAACAGACCTTCCCCAGCTGGGAACGAGCCAGCCGAACCTCCACCCGCTGTCTCTCACAAAGCTTCCTACATAGCACAAGTTAAGGTGACAAGCAAATGAGTGACTACCTTGAAAGCTCCTGCTTGTTCCCTCTTAGCTCTAAATTATGGTCTAGAATAACATTTCATTGAGGCAAGTCTGTAGGAAAAGACAATACTTTACTTAGTAACTGACACAACTGAGGAAAAAATCCAAACAACTTTCATCCTTCAAAGTATCTGAAGCTCAAAACTTGTATTTTCCCAGCAGTACTACCTTCCTAGCTTGTGGTTTTAGACTATCACAGTTATAATATAGTAATACTTAACTAGGGTAACATTAATCATTTGCTTTCATACCTTTAAAAAAATATTTTCATTACTTTTCTAGTAGGAATACAAACATCATATATGGCTATGGGTGAAAAATATGTAATACCTTATGCAGTCAGTGGTGCAGAAACCCAAACAATAACGCAAGAACAGCAGGGATCGATCTCTTTCCATACAACCTTTAAGTATCCCAGTTTCAGGAAGCACCCTAATCATAACCCATATAATACTGTAGGACTACAAAAGTGAGATTAGAAAGGATGTATACAGAGTAGCATTAAATTTTGGTCTAAAATATGCTGGGATATATCTACCATAAAAACAGTAACCATCAATTAGATTTACCACAAATGTCAAACATATGTTTAAGCCAAACCAAATCCTGTCATAACTGTATAAAAACTTGGGAGCAAACCAATCCTATTTTATATAAAACTTAATTCACACAACTTGTGATGCTGTCTGAAGGAGCTTTGTAAAGGAACATCTACACTTTATAGCAAGTTAACTGAAAGTATAGCAAATTCCCCCAAACCCATAGTCCCTCCATAGAGGGACTTTAAAAATCCGTGTTTTCTCAGCCAGAACCCGTGTGTTGTGGTGCACTGATGTTGGCAGGTTTTGCGCACTGACACGTGTATGTGCAGTTTACAGTGAGGCACTACTGTATATGAAGAGCAGCAACTGCCAATCCAAAACATAAAGCGGTTTATATAGACACGGTGGTGTCCTTACGCCCGCTTACACACTCGTGATCGTGAGGCCCCATATTGCCAAATTTTATCTGTGCTTTCATTATCTGCCAACTTGTGTTTTCTCTCTGTAAAAGTGAACTAATCTAGTGATGCATTATTGCAGTAATAGCATAAAACTATTGTAAAACTGGCTAACAAAATACATACGCACTTTTATTAAGTTATTTGTGATAAGTTTGAAAGTTGCAAGTCATCAGCATCAGCTGCTCATTTTTCTTCTTTTAGGAAGCATTAGAAGTATTTGGTTTCCATACCATTCCCACTGCAAACCAACTATTTTCTTTCTCAGTGCCAGTTCCAACATTCCTTGCAGCTTTTGAGGATTAAGTCACTTTTACTCTTTATCCCACACAGGAAAAATAAAACCAAAATTAGTACAGCAAGCCAAGCAATCAATATTTTAGATAAAGCTTTATGAATGACACAGAGAAGAAATTAAGTGCAAAATAAATTCCAATAATGCATTAAAATTACATTTAAAAGTTCTGGTAATTGCTCATTCATTATTAGTAAACATTTCTCCCAGATGCTCTTCCAATCCCATCTTGCAACTGATGTGAAATCCTGGTCTAGGAATCTCCTTTCCAAAGTCCCACAAATGAGGACTTGGCTTTGTGTACTGTTTATCAAAGATAATAATAGTCATCTAATAGTTCAAAAGCATCAAAGGCAGCATTGAAATATTATTAGACCTTTCAGAAAAAGTCTTATTATTGATTTTGTACCATCTTATTCACCATTTTTCAGCCTTAGCACATGTAAGCATTCAGGTTTTCGAGCTTCTTTGCATCCATTAGAGCTTTAAAGCTTCATTTGTTTCTTCCAAATGAAAGCTTTATTCACAAGTAATTATTTGATTCTAGTAAGGGGAATTTTATGGACACTACTTCTGTAACGTTAGAACTAAGATCACCAAATGGCTTTTAGCAATAACTATCCTTTTCTACTCTAATGCAGAGTTGTGTCTAAATCTCATCGACCTACTACATGTCACACGCCAGCATGGGCAGCAGGACAGACTTTGGACCGCAGGAGACCGTGCCCCCAACACTCGTAAGCACCTGGCTGGCGTTTGCTCTTTCTTCCTTCCTTCTGTGGCCAGGAGTGGAAAAAGCTCTGTCTCGTAGCTGCATTCCTGCCAAGATAGTGGGGATTATTTCTGAAAGGAAGGGTATGGGACAGTGATAACACGGCCACGTCTGCCTTTACTATGGGAGTCATCACATTAGGAACTCTGACTCTGGCTTCGTTATTCAGTATCACAGACACTTTTCTCTATTTTTACTTGGAAATAATTACAGCCTTACAACTCTAACTACAAGGCTCTTTCAACTGCACACAAACATATGATGTTCACATAGGATTCTGCAATTCTAAAGGCTCATTAATGTGATTATCGGAGTACAAGCCATGTCTTGCAGCTTAGCACTTATGGCTTACCATTAAAAGACTGCAATAAGTATTTATAAAAGAAAGGAAAAAACATACCTCAGAGCACATCAATTCTGAGGGACCACATATTGCTAATAATACTTAAATTCAAGTACTTCATACAATGTTTTTCTATTATTATTCTAAGAACCATACTCCAGAAACAAACCTAAACTACATTTCGTGTAAATAGCATTTGCCAGCTGAAGACCTCAAGAGCAGGCTGCACAGGAGATGTTGGGACTGATATACTGAGATGAGAAACCAACAAACATTGTAGCTTGGCAGCTGGAAGACACCTCTGCTTCAGCTGAGACAGTGTGCCAAAGCTATTGAGCAATGGGTGTTCACAGGTCTGAAAATGTGATCATTAAGTATATGTATCATAGTCACTGCTCACCCATGTTTATCAGTCCAAGTTACTAATCAATTTGGCTGGGCTGACTTCAAAAGGAAGTCATAAACAGATCCCAGTTTCTCTTTTATCTGAAGATGTCCAGAGGAGGCCACAAAGATGATCAGAGGGCTGAAGCACCTCTATGAAGACAGGCTGAGAGAGTCGGGGTTGTTCAGCCTGGAGAAGAGAAGGCTCCGGGGAGACCTTAGAGCCCTTTCCAGTACCTGAAAGGGCTACAGGAAAGATGGGGAGGGACTCCTTATCGGGGAGTGGAGCGACAGGATGAGGGGTAATGGTTTTAAACTAAAAGAGGGGAGATTTAGATTAGATATTAGGAAGAAATTCTTCCTCTCTGAGGGTGGTAAGACAGTGGAACACGTTGCCCAGAGAAGCTGTGGCTGCCCCATCCCTGGAAGTGTTCAAGGCCAGGTTGGATGGGGCTTGGAGCAACCTGGGCTGGTGGGAGGTGTCCCTGCCCAGGGCAGGGCGTTGGAACTGGATGATCTTTAAGGTCCCCTCCAACTCTAACCATTCTATGATTCCATGATTCTGAGAGGAGAGGCCGCTTGCCTTTCCCACTGCCCAACTGAGCAAACTGCTCAGAAATGGGAAGGAAAAGAGCCTGGGACGGCCAGAGGAGCAGGTGCAAGAACAGCTCAAACCGATTCCTGACCTTTGTCTGTTGAGAGTAAGCAATAACACATTCTCACTATAACAACTGTCTGAACCATGAGCATATTACTCAGCTCCAAGCAAAGCATGTGCTGCCAGGGTTGGTTCTTTTTAAATGTACTGCTCTAGCACTGCGAGAGGACAGGCTCAAAATGTTCAAGATGAAACAAAGCGTCCTTGTACAGACACAGTTTGATGTAAGTATCTGGAGAAAGGGAGAAAGCAACGCTTTTTTCCTTAATCACTGAACCTAACTTTTGGAAATTGCCACTGCTTTAACACGGATTACCAACTCAACAGATTTGTTGCCATATGCTCAGTGAATCATTGATCTCTTTAATAAAGCAAAGGACCTATCGGAAGCAGGAAAAGAAGGGAAGAGGAAATGTACTTTTCCTCTCTCTACACTCATATACAAACCTTTCATTTGTGGTCTTGAAACTGTGATTGCAGATTTAATAATGACCGTCTTTTGCTAGGACAACTAAAACAAAAGTAAGTCTTCACCACGATTACTATTGTCAATGAAATTATCAGCTGATGTACCAAAATTCTCTTCATCCAAATGTGTTTGCCCCTGAGTACTGAAAAGATTAACACTACACAAACAACGAGATTCACAGAGCACAGCATTTACAGGATGGTCCAAAACTAACCTACCATCGTCTAGAATCTTTCAGTCTTCGAGCCTCATCTAAAGGAAAAGAGGTCTGTAAAACTGCCTTCTCTAGAACTGTATGAAGAGGCTACCAGAGGTTGGCAAATCCCACACTATTACATAGATGGTTACTTCATCATGGGCTACTGCAGTGGCATAATACTGAAGTCTTCTACAGACGCTGTGAAAACACTGCCATCACAGCCAAGCTGGATAAGATGCACTGCAGGAAGTCAAAGGAGGTAGAAAACAATTATTCAGAAAATATGCTTAAAAATTAAAAAAAGGAGAGCAAACCAGCTGATGAAATCTGCTTGAGGCACTGCTATAGGCAACTCAAGCTGTCTTAAAAGGGCTGTGAAAGCTGCCAGTAGGGTCTCCGAGAGTCTCTCCCAGCCCCGCAGTAGGTTAGATACTGCCGTTCCTCAGGCAGGTCCTGAGCCTGGGGCTGGAAGGCCAAGACAGGCTGCTGGACCCAAGCGCGCTCTACTGCTTGTAAGCCACCAAGCAGAAACGCAGTTCCATAAATCACAACCTGCCCATTAACTCAGAGGGAATACTCTGGCATTTAAATGTTTTAATGGTATAAGAGCTAAGATGTTGCTTGCCATTACTGCAATTTCAGTCATCCCATTCTGAATTCATTTAAGGCAGTATATGTATTCGCTCCTAACCACTTTACAGTGCATATCCTCATTTAAGTCTGAAAGGTTAATTTATTTGCCAGAACTTCTGCATAAGAATTCTGAAAATGATCGTCTTTTTCTCCTCAGCAGAAATGCTTAGAGATGACTTAAAAGTCATATAAGTAAAAAAACCGCATTGCTCACTGAGTAACTCCCATTCCCCACATTTGTTGTATACATGTATCCATTGAAGCATCCAGACTGCTGTGGCAACAGTCTAAGAGGATATTTAGAAAAATATTTCCCTAAAGGCACAGGTGCAAATGGCCAAAACAAAGGGCTCCAGTCTAAATATTTAATAAATACAAAGCCACAAAAAACAAGACTTCATTCACCATAATTTTTTGTGTTGATTTGACAAAGGAGAATAAATAAGTCTTTTCAGATTTAAGTATCAAATGCTGAATCATCCAGAAAATTAAAGGCAATTTACAGAATAAATTTATAACTCAAATCACAGATATTGAAATGATTTTCCAGCAAATAAAGAAAAAAACTGGTTTAGGTAAGAATGTACATGGATTGCTCTCATGATTTCCATTTCCACTCAGCATTTCCTTCTCCCAATCTCCCCTGATGTATTTTTACATACTGAAAAATTCTAAAGTGATTTTTAATCCAAGAGTCCTCATCTTTAAAACTGCTGTGAGATCAATACTGTTCAGCTACTCCCATATGCTGAAGAAGGGGAAAACAAACATTCCCCACTTAGAAAAGTAACACTCCTTTACTATTAAATATTTATTATTGGTATTCTAAGACGCTTGCAAGCTGAACTGCAGTGGAAGGTATTTTTTATTACTGACTAGACAATGACATTTGCATTGACAGATCCAATTCTTAGATATTTGTGTTGCAAAAAAAAAAAGGCCTCCACTGTTGAATGTTTTGGTTTTTTTTACAGTTATATTTTTTTGCTGGTTTTGTTGGTTTGTTTGTTTTCCTCTGTTCTGCATTTTTGTTTTGGGGTTTCTGTTTTGGTTTGGTTTTACTGTGCAGTGTCCCTTGTCTCCTCAGTTATATCAACCTCGCCACTGCTACTGACTGCTTTACCGTACTATAACTTAAACCTCACGCACCGTCAGAAGTACATCACAGTTATCAGAGTATCACAGCAGATAGACAGAAGCTCAGGAGGTCTCTAGTCCAAGCTCAGGGCCAGCTCCGAGGTCCAGTCTGGTCTGGAAAACCTCCAAGCTGGGGGATTCTCCAGCCTCTCTGCACAGGCTGTTCCAGCTTAATTATCCTCACAGTGATATTTTCTGTCCCAATATTTAGTTCAAATCTTCCCCCATTTCAATTCATGACTGTTGTAGCTCATTCTCCTCCCATGTCCCCAACAAAGCCCCTGCTCTGGCCCTTTGGGAACCAGCAGGCTGTTGTTTGGCCTCTGAAGACACCTCTTCCCTGGGCTGGATGAGCCCAGCTCCCTCAGCCTCCCCTCCCCAGGCAAGTGCTCCAGCCCCGGCCATCCCGGTGGCCTCCACTGGCCTCTCTCCAGTTGAGCAACATCTTTCTTGTACTAGGAGGAAAAAACTAGACCAGTTATTACATGTGGTCTAACATGGGCCAACTACAAGCCAAGAATCACCTCAATTACGCTCCTGTTAATACTGTTCAATATGCTGTCAACCTCCATCGCTGGCAGGGCACACAACTAACTCACATCCAGCCTTATGTCCCACAGGGCCCCCAGACTCTTCAGCAGAACTGCTCCCCAGGTGCTCAGTCCCCAGCCTCTGCAGGGCATTAAGCTATCCCAGGTGCAGAACGTGCTGAAATCAAGGTGGACAACATCTACTGCCCACCTCTTATCCAGAGGCCTGGTAACTTCATCACAGAAGGCAGTCAGGTTGCTCAAGTGCGGTTTACTCTTGGAGAATCTGTGCTGGCTGCCCCCAAGCTCCTCTTCCTCCTCCACACACCTAGAAATGCTCAAAGAGGAATGACCTCTCCTCTGATCCAGACCTGTGCACACACTCAATGAGCCTCTCACTCCAGACATTGAATCCTTTCCTTCACATGAAGGGCAAACTCTCCTCTTCTCTGCTTGTCTTTACTGAGAACACTCTATCCACTCACCACCGAACACATGAGCTACCTTCCTTCTTATTTATTGCAATGGCATCATAGTTCTGTCTCCACTGGCAGACTTCATTTTGAAGAAAGCAGTACCGATCCCACACCTCACCAAGACTAATTGTGTTCTTGTCTCCATTTGATACGGTCTTCCTAACGCAGGCTGCACATACAAGCTCGAAAGCACTACACTTATAATTTAGGAAACCTGAGATCTGGAGATGCTCCACAAAGCTTAGTGTTCCACTGTGCAAGTTTGGTGAGTGAACCAGAAACACAAATAAACCTCAAAGCCATAAGATCCCTAGAATATCTTCATTCCTTTTTGTTTCTGGAAAAAGCATAACTTTGTTGGACTACTTTTTTTGGTTCATCATCCTTTTCTGTACCATGGACACCCGCTAAGAGACAATAAGCTCACTTGGTTGAGAAGCCCCTAAGTTAAAATGCTGACTGATTTATGAAGCAGCAAGCCGTGTAAGGAGCGAGACAGTTCCCTTGTGAATTTTCTCCTAAGCCATGGAAAAATATAATTATAAGGAATATATGTTAGTAGGAAACTGTGGTCTGATGGTTCAATTATTGCTTTTACTATGGCATGCCACCATAGCACATCATCATATGTTAACATTTCAGCAAGAGAATCAAAGTCACGTGACAAGTTTTATTTATACATTCTAATTACACAATTAATAACCTGGATAGAACTGTTTTAGCAATCACGGCAGATATTTGCCATATGCACATCAGGGGATCACACAGAGAAGTTTGTAATCCTGTAGGAAGCAGAAAACACCTTTCCTCTCTGGAATGAAAATATAGAAATCTGTGTTAAGGCCATTTCATGTGCTCTGTGCAGGGGATGGCTACTGTAAAAACAACACAACAGCTTCATGTCTCATTGCAGCCGGTCGCCCACCTGAGATTAAAGGGAAATGACTGTTGCTCTTGGACATCTCCAGTTTTCGGTACTTTACTTACTGGTCAAAACAACCATGAAAATACAGGAAGGCACAACCTTCTATTTTTAAATGTTGCTTGGAGCTGGTTTGGGCATCAGATGGAAGAAGACTCTGAGCTCAGTAACTAAAAAGGAAAATTGTAACTATAGTGTGCATGAAACTCAGCTGCTGACCTCATTTATTTGATAGGCAAACAACTACTTTTTGCACAGTTGAAAATAAATGTTGACACAGCAATGAAATTTTACCTGTGTATTACACAAACATAACCTCCAGCCATGGGAGATATAAAGATCAAACTAATCTGACCTTAGCAAAGGTCAACGGGTAATAATGCAGCACTGGAATGAGAAAAGCTGTAGGTCGAAGCCAAGGCAGCAACAGGTAACTATTACATGAAGAGCCATTACTAAAAGAATACTCTGCGTTTGTGAAGAGTTTCACTAAAATTTACATCAGCTACACCAAGAAAAAGGTTAAAGCAGCTGAAAATTCTTTTCTGCAGTTTATTTTTAAACCGAAAGTTTGGATGCACTGAACTAAGCAGTAGCATTTGATTCAAATTTGCTTTAAAAGATTCTACCTTGGTAGTAGAGGTCAGCAGCAGAGTGGCACAAAGCCGGTCCTTACAGACGTATTTTTCAGCAGCTTTGCAACTCGCAGGCAGCACCGTCTACTCACTTCTGTGCAGGTGCTCCTCCGATCTGCCTGTGCTGTACTGATAGAGCCTATATAAATATTATTTTATATACACTGCAAGATTGCACAGAGATATTTTTAAGATAATTCTGTTTAGTGAAATAACAAAGATATGATCATGAAATTATCTAAATGGGTAATTATACACTCTTAATTGATTCTAAATATTAAGCATCCTAAATTAATAGGTCTTGAAATTTACAACCACGGGAGCAATTTCTTTGACCAGTGGACATTTCAACTAGTAATTCTGCACCATCCTAATTTAACATATAGCCAAACTGAGTAAGCAACAGAGGAGGCTGGAGGCAAGCACCAGCTAGTCGCTCGTTTGAGAAGAGCAAAATTACCAGAAGCAACCAGACCAAAATGAAAATCATGTTCATAAGCACACTGGCAGTAGAAATTATCCTAATATAGATCAGTTACAGTTACTTTTTGTGATGGGAAGTAATGTTTAGACATTTTCTAAAATTTATTCCATCTAAAAACCAGATGTTTCAAGTAGCATAAGGATTGATTAAAGACATAAAAGAATCTCAGAGAAGAGAAATACCATCTTTCCAATAATAAATAAAAAAATAATGAGACAAGCCAAGACAGATTCTGAGGAACAACTTGCTAAAGGTATAAAAGGCACTAGTATATTTATTTTTATAATTTCAAAAGCAACAAAACTGCCACAGAGAATTAAGGGCAAAAAGATGATAAAGGTGCAACAGATATGCCCCCGAGACTTAAGGCCACAGCAGAAACGTTAAGTATAAATAATTACACTGGAGCTCAGTAAGTTCCCCCTTTGGAGCCTTTCCTTAAACTAAGTGAGAGTCAGAGGAACTCTTAGAAATGAAAGAGGCAGGGGAAGAAGCTTTACAACAACTTATAAAATTCACAGAAAAATCACTTGGAATAGCTGTTATTCAAAGAGCAGTTCTGACACAAAGCGACAAATATATATTTTATTTTTTTTTGTGCCACCTCGGGATAAGCTTTACACATTACCCAGATGCTTTCAGTTGTTTATAACTAGCAGAAAAATTCTCCATTAACTATTATGGAGGAAGACTGACTTCAGCAGAAAACAAACAGAAGGTGACAAATGCAAAGACAATATTCAGAAGCAGCTTAGAGGAGAAAAGATGGACTCCTGAAATCTTCATATTTAATTGGGATTCAAACGAATCGGGATTAAAAGACTCATCTATTGACCTAATACGGTGCAGACCTGCTAACATAGCTTCTATCGAGTTCAGTCTTACCTCAAACTAAAAGAATTATTTGAAGTAGCCAACAAGTATATTATTCAGGGTGACCTTGTTGTTACAGAGTATTTTAATTTCTGAAAAGCTTTTAGCAAGGTCCTTCACCAAAGACACTTACAAAGACTAAGTAGTCACCGGATAAAAGAAAAGGATCTCTGTGTGCATTAATAATATTAAAAAAGCAAGGCATGGAAGATGGGAATAAATGGGCAGTTCTCACAAGGACGGGGAGTTGGCAGTGCAGTCCCAAAGACAGTGGTGCGAGGACCTGTGCTGGTCAGGGTACGTATAAAATGAAACGAGTACATGAGACAACAACATTTGCAGAGGATTCAAATTTTTTCAATGTTGTAAAAACAAAAGTGAAGGGCAGCAGGAAGCCTCCTTGTACAAAGTCACCAAGGATAAAGTGGGAGATGCATTTACCAATGTAACACGCATCCAAACTCAAGATAACAATGAGACAGCTCCAAAACGTGGAGCGCTCTCTGAACAAGGACAGAGACAGCTGCGGACTTCCAGCTTGGAAAAGTTAAAGAGTGGATATCATAAAATTGTCTGAAACATTAAGTAGAAAACAAGAACAATTTTTCACCACTTATCCCATGTGAAGATTTAGAATATGTCAAAGAAAATTGCCAGGAAGTGCATCTGAAAACAAAAAGGTATACTTTTTGATACAGCCGATAGTAGCGTGGAACTTCTTGCTGTAAGACCTTGTGAAAATAAAATAAGAAAATAATACTTGTTCTCAGAATCAGGAATGCAAGTATTCGTGGGGAAAAAGTATACCAATGGATAATTACAACAAAACAAAAACCAAAAAAACCAAAACAACAACCAAAAAAAGCCCCAAAAACCACACCACCAAAAAACCCCACACAAACCTTGCAGCTACTATTTGTGAGTATGCAATCTCTTTGGTATTGTGTTTGTGGATGCCAGCAAAGCTACAGCCAGGTGAACGCCTGCTCACGTGCCCCATTCTGACACACGAAACACACGGCACTCAGCTTGCTGGACCACAACGATCTCTCGTCTGACCAGTTGGACAATTCGTACAGTTTTGTTTGCTCACTAAAGCCTTAGCCACACTAATCACCCCTGATAGCAATATTTTAACAGGATCAATTCAGCAAAACAAAATAAAGTTCAAATCACTTGCTGATTACTGCATACTTTGAAATATAATTAAGGTTAATACTTCAAAGTCAGCACTTGAAAAAGATTTGGAAAGTTAGGCAAGTGCGTTTTGAATGCTTTACTCTTTGAAACAGCTATTCTTGAGATGCCATAATAGTTTTATTAACAAACCAAACTTTAACCAAGCTAACATCTTTTCTGCTTATATTTGGGATGTAACACAAAGCAAGGACAAATCTCTAAGACTTTTCCTGCAAATCATCTACACAGTGGATTTACAAGCAGAAGAAATGCATAGCAGAGGGAACCTCACATTCAAAAATTTGGTTTTTCATGATGAGATGAGTTATCCTAAATATTCGAGGACCAAATATAACATAGATTCAAGGTTGAACTGTAAACCAAAGGAGACTCACTTTCCAGCTGAAGGTCACATGGGGCAGATGTTGTTACCCCTTAGAAGTGCACATAAATCTCGTGATGTGAGGGAAAATGAGAATAAATGATTTTCCTATCAGTTTTTATTACGGCACCATTCTGATCTCTTGGATCTGAGGTGCAAAGCTATCCATCATCACTGTAGCTTAAAAAGTGTAAATTATACACCGAGACTCCAAGCAGCTAAAGATAAAAAGAGAGACAAAGATGATATTCAGATGGCAAAAGACTCACCATACCACCAGTGAAAAAGAAGACAGATCAAATGCGTGAAAGGAAGACAGTTGAGGGACTTCTAAGGAAACAACAGGCTCACACAGGTCAGTGTGACGGGAAGTGTTTTTAGCAGATTAGCAGACGGCTGCAGACATATTTTCATCAGGAAACATGACAAGAAAGAATTTAAAGGGCAGATGTGGAGGAGCAAAAATGAAGGGCTCAGTAGGTGTTTACTGGGAATTCGATTCCTTCCCAATGTAAGGGCAATGTGGGGGGAAAAGCTTGTTTAAAAACTTTGAAACTGAAGGAGATGAAGTCTTGTATTGCAAGCTAAGTGGATGATGGATTGCACCCTCAATTTTGAGGATGAGTTTTACAACTGAAGACAAACAGCTTCTGCATCACACACGTCCAGAGATTCCACCTCCCTGTCACAGCAAACAAATTGTCACATGCAAAGCAACAGATTTTGAAAGTGACCTTTGCAGCAGCATCCTGGATTGACACCAGAAAGAAAAACTGTATTCTTCAACCCTAGAAGAATGAATGATGCAACAAACACGGAAATCTCACTCCAAATCAGTATTTATAAATGGGAACCTAAATATAAGGCTGAATTTAGAAATAATACACAGACACATAGCCAGGTTTAAGGATATTGCAGGAACAGCACCCAAGTCTTGTTGGCTCTTTTCTTTTGCCTTGGTAACACAGACAGTCTAGAAATCCTGAACACGTACTACTTACACTGCAGGCTCTTTAAAGAAGTAGGCCAGTAGCCTCCAAAACAACAATTTTTAAAATATTTTTAGATATTTGTCTTTTTAATCTGTACCTGAAGGATATTCTCACATACAGAATCAAAGCTGAACACAGCTCATTATACCTTCCTACAGCTTGCAAAACTTGAGGATAGAGGTCTCTGGTTTCGTAATTAAAACTGAAAGACGAACCCTTTCTTTCTGGAGTCTCAACTCCCAGCTCCAATTTCAAACCATTTACCTTGATGTTTATTAAAATCTCAACATGTCCAACGTATTGAATTACTCAACACTCAGCAGCTGCTTGACCTCTCTCATTTAATCTCCTCCCCAGGTGAATACCCAAATTGAATTAAATGTTTACTAAATACATGACTCAGGGTGGAAATCTATGCCAGTTCTGAGCCTTATGCTACGAAGGATGTTGCTGGTGACCAGCAACTAAGGAATTCAGTTTTCTTTACACCAACAGGCAGTTTTGTTGGAAGAAATGTAAAACAATGTACAGAACAAGCAGAAGGGAAAAATACTAGAAGCTTAACAGAGTCTCTTAAAACATATTTAAACTACCATATTTCTACGCTTTGTTATTTTGACTTTATATTAGCACCCTTCAGTACAGAAATACCTATAACTTCAATACCGACCCTTCCAGAATGCATCAGCAGCTTTACTTAGCCTGTTCCTATCCAAGCGCCTCTGCCCAGCTCCTGGTATTTTGTATGGTTATTCATCCAATTAAGTCTTGAGACCTCAGCTAAAGCTTTTCTGCTTTTCTTTTAACCTTGAAAATGAAGAAATACCAGCCCTGTGAGCGTATGATTCTTGAGTTAACCAGCTAATTTGCTTCATTTCATCTAAAGCTACACCTTTAAATAGAAAACTTCAGAGATTCTCTCAGCCATACTTCCTTCCCATATGCTGAATCAACTCATGGAAATGAAGTAATGCAAAGAGTTACTCTCGCTGACAATGGTCCTATAACACGTTCATCACTTTGCAAAACTCAAGTCAGGCGAACTTCCTTTTGTGTTGGTTCATGTAAGAATCACCTGCTAGTTGCTGCATTCAGGATCAGTTGGGCCACACCTTTAGCTCCCCTTTGCTCTTCCCTATTATGTATCAGGGACCACGAAATCTCCTACAAAGCTACGTGCTTCTGGCAAAGCGTATCGAATAAGGCAAGACAGTGCTCGATCCAGGCCCATCTATATCCGACCTCTAAAGCTCTGCTGGGATAACTGTTTTTTTCTTTCATTCTTCCTTTATTATTTTATGCACATTATCATTTATTATTTCTTTACTCTCTACATTATCGATTGAAATATGTTACTCTGCTCACTCACCTATTTTTTCCCAGACTAGCACTTGTCTCAATTGCAAATACTTACAGTCATCCTACCAAACCTCATCCATTCCTCAATTACCATTAAAAAGGGATCAGCAGCTACATCAAAAATACACAAAAAGGAAAAGCTGGTATTACAAAAGCAGACCAAAATCTCAGACCACACGCATCTACCCTGGCAGCTAACAACAAGCTACATGCTGCCATGTGTTAGGTCCTTTATTCTCCGTAGAGGCCAACAGTTATTCTCAAATAAAGGCAATGGTGCTACCCAATTTTATACCCTTGGACAAAACAAAGTAGCTATTCTGTCCCTTGGTTTGTGAGCATTTCATACTCGTGAGTATGAAAGCCATACCTGCAGTGTTGGCCAAGTTAACGTGCTTCATTCCTTTTTCCAAATCAAATTACAAGCCAGCCTGCGCTCATCACCAGCTTTAAAAATAAACGTTGACATATAAAGTCATGGCAAAAACACAGAATAGAAAATACTACAAGAAGATAATATAACAAAGCACATGCACACTAACTAAATTAACTGAAAATGCATCACCAACTTCAGAAAATCCATGACAGCACCTCCCAGCCAAACATTAAGCATCCATTTGGTACACACTGTCCCAAAATTCTGTTAGAAGAGTCCCCAGCTCCAGTCAGAGACCTGCTGAGCTCTTCTGTTACCAAAATCATCCAAACTGAAGAAAATGATTTTTCCACCTCAAAGGAGGGGTGGGAGTGTGTTTACCTACCATTTTTCTAGCTACCCTATTTATTGAACTTCTCTTTCTCTCACTCTCAAGCTGCTGGGTGGATGAGCAAGCACAGGCATTGAGAAAAATCCAACTGCCTCCCAGAGTTTCTTAAATGGTGGGGAACATGGTAGGGGGTGCTGCTCTGCAAGCCCCGGCAAGGCTTCTGTTCCCGCCGGCACACTCTGTCCTAGGACTTCTCTGAGTGCAGAAACACTTATCCTTTCTCTCACTCTCCCTGGGTCTGGAAAACAAAATATTTAAATCTGAGGCAAAGCTGGTCATGAACTTGAAAGAAGCCAGGGCTATTAAATGCAAAGTTGAACAAACACATCTGTATTATTTAAAGAAAAACTTCACTCTTTGAACTACCTTGATAAGTCTGTCAAAATGGTGCAAGAAATAATAAACCACACAATTTCAGATGCTTCTATTCAGAGGAAGCAGTAATTTAATGCACAGGGAATAAGGAGATTCATAAACCGAGAGACTAAATCCCTGTGTATCATACTAGCAATTTATCTTAGCATAAATCACCACAACAGCAACTCTGTGTTTAATATATTACAACAACATTAAAAGGAAAGCAATAGCCCATGGAATGAGATTTCAATATTGAAAACTGGGCTAATGTAGAGGTCAACAGTTCTCAGGAGCAGCGATCACTAAGGAGACACAAACAAATGCGCTTTCGTCTCAGATTGTATCAAAGAAAGGATTTCTGCAAAACCAGTTCCCTGTCCAGTCAGCAGCACCGCAAGAGGCTGACCCGTCAAGCCCTGCAGAGACACTGGCGTTACTGGGGAAGGACACCGAGCACCCCTATAGATAGACAAGAAATACAAGGACACACAAGGGAGGAAACAAAGCTGTGGTGCAACACGCGAGTCTCAAGATGTCATATCCACCTTCATCACCCCACAGTGACCAAAAAGCCGGACAGGAGACATCACTTGATCCAATTCCCGTACATGTTTCCAAGCAAACCCAGCCAAACCATAATCTATGTTCCACAGCAAAAAACCCCACAAGTTACCATCAGGTATCTGTCTCCCCTTCTGCAGCCATGGCGAATGTAAGCACACACCACACCTCTCACGGCAACATTATCTAAGCTGTCTGCAAAAGACATTAGGTATCAAAGTGAAAATACTTCTAACATTTGAAGCAGTGACTAACCAAGCATATGCTAGATTATCCCACAATGCTTAAAACAGAGCAACAGACAGGGAGGTTTTAGACTTGCTAAATCCTCTGCTTTTTTCATCATAAATTACGCTCCAGGACACAGGCTGTTATAAACTGCCATTACCAACAGTCGTTTTTCAAGCTATAACTTTTAAATCTAGCAGAGAATAGGCAAAAAGAAATCTCACATACTTAACTAAAGTATACATCCCAGATAATCCCACAAACCATTTCAGATTTGTAGAAGTCTTCTAGCAGTTTTCTGAAGTATGTTTAAGAATAACAAGGCTAAGGATGAAGTGGGAGCCAAAGGAAAACCAAGGAACACCACTTCAAGTTTTCTTTTCAAGACAAGCAGCAGGCACAGTAGTAAAAAGCACCCTGAGAGCTACCAGATAAACGTAATCCAGCCCAGGTTTGGAGCACGAATGCTCTCTGAGGTAAGAAGCACTGAAAAGTCCCAGAGTTGCCCAAATGACTCTCTTCATTTGTCTAGCACAGGAAGACACGTCTTCATCAAAAGCGTGTACAAACATTTCATTGCCGAGGACCAGAACACCACCCCACGGGCCATGCCAGGCCCTCCCTGCAAACACATCATCTGTTACGCCTGACTGCCCTAAATAACACAGTGGGATACGTTCCCCAAGCTCAACGAATAGCAGGAAAGCTTTACAAAGAAAATAGCTTTTAAGACTTTGGCTACTCGGGATATTTAACAGCACTTCCATCTAGCCTTACTTCACTTTTCATCCAGGCTTCATTTCACCCTAAGAGGACACGTGTAAGCCTTTCCACCACTCCTCTCTCTTCAGCCACAACGAAAATGCCTAATCCAGTATCAACCGTGGTTGAAGTCAGAAGTTGCCGCTATATAAAGAAGCCCAGAATAAAGCTAAAAATCCACATGGAATTAAGGTGAGGGGAACTAATGGTTAACGGCTGAAAACAGCATTTGTCATGGGGAAAAGACAACATAAAGCAGACATAATGTGTACCTGGAATCACTCAAGTGACTTACTACATGGACATCCTTTCTACTTCTGTTAATCCTATAGACTAGGAACACTCTGGGGACAAAAGCCTGCTCTTTATACGTGGTTGGAAAGGACCTACGGCATAGGAAATACTATTTCTATGTAAAAACCATATAGAAATAATGTCCACCTAAATAGACCAGTGTCGTGGTTTTGGCACACTGGTCTATCTTGGTGGACCAATAGGACATCTTAACAAGCATCTTTTCTCTTACGCCGGCCACACGCAGATGGATCGGGAAGAAAGAGAAGCAGAGCTAAGTTAGAACAAAGTCGAAGATTAGAGGATCAGTATGAAGAACTATCATATACAAAGTGGTACAAAGATTGCAAAGATCAGAGAGCCACAAAGCCAACAACAAAATTTTAACTTAACAGAAAGTGGCACGGCACCAAAGCGTTAGTAATCATGAAATAATTACAAAGTAAATTACTTCAACAAATTGCCAAGTAAATATGCAAAGCTATCAATGCATGAAATCTGTACACTCACTGTAAATAAGATGTTAGAAATTACTAGCTTTTAATTAAATTTATTCTGTAAATTTAATAAAATTCTACTCCAACAAAAAACCCACCTCTGCAAACACAGCAGTTGGCTGGAATTCTTTAACACTGTTTAGCAGTATAACCATAACAAATTCAATACCTTCGCCAAACCTAAGCAAAATTGCTGTAAAGCAAACAGCACTATTTTCAACTTCAGTAAACCCAGGAAGAGTTAAAAATCATATGCCTCAGTGTTAGACCACCCAGTGTTAGACAACAACCTATTTTCGGAAAATACTTGTATAAAATTCCATCAATACTAATATGAAGAAGGCGGGACACAAGTCTATGAATTCATTTTGATGGCAACAGATCAGGATGGATTTTGGCAGGTTTGCATCAAGGTGAGGACAGGCTGGCAGCCCATGGCTGAGGAGGGTCACGGGGGATCCACACAGGATAACACTCTCCCCATTGCATGAATTGTGCTTCTCTACAAGATTATCATTTTGCTTAAGAAATCTTCAACAACCCCAGAACAACCTGGCTCTTTCCTACAAAGTGTAAAGCCGCTCTGAAACAGGATTTACTAAAGGGATGTATTTGATTAAGGATTTTTCCACATGTCTATACTCCCAAAGCTGAACACGGCAGTTTGTTTGCTTGGAAGAAGAGGTCAGAAATTAAGCGCTGACCCAAGATGTGAATTCAGGTGCACGGGTAATAAACTGTGATCTCTGACATGCCACAGTCCAGCCTCCTGTCCGGCACATCTCCACTGTGAGCATCCTGGTGACCTCTCCAGCGGGCACTGTGTGGCTGCTGTGGCCTCGGCGTGTTGCCAGGGCAACGCAGCAGCGGATGAGGATGCGGATACGACAGGATGCCTGCGCTGACCACGCAAGCCAGGCAGGCAAAGGGGGAGGAATAACTTGTTCACAAACATGATGCTTTTCATTTCCGTAGCAGCGCTTGAGTTTTGAGCTTGTACAATGCAGCGGGAGTTCAATGCTATTTGAGATCTGCATCTGGACACATCATTATTCCTATGTCAGATTATACATTTGTTTTCCAACCAACACGGCAAGAACATGGCCACACTTTGTGCTCAAATACTTTATAGGAAAACATATATTCCAAAGCAGGGTGGTTAAAATACAACACCCAAATATTGAGGCTGTTGCATAAGTTCAAACACAGACAGTAGATTCAATGCTGAATTCTGAGGCAGTTGCAGGTTCCTAGAGGCATACCTAGGCACATCAAAGCTGACTTGCTTGCTATTTACTCATTTCAACTCCTGTGCCACGTAGCGTTGGGTTCATAATGCATCTTGAAGCTGTTCACTTTTTAACAGTTCAAATGAATTACGACCGATTCATGAAGAGTAGGAAGAGCCCACAACTAGACTGCATGTGCCGAGATCTGCTGGTTACGTACAGCAACTCTACTTGCCAGTCTCACAGCGTTTCAGGGCTTCAAACTTCAGCTTCAGAAGTCGTGAATTCACATGAAGTTGTTGGCTTTCATTTTAAGAAAGATTTTTGGACTGGTTGTTTTTTACATGGAAAAGCTGAAAATTTAACTAAATCATGAAAAAATAAAAGGAACGTGAAATAAAGGAACAACACATTTTATTTTCAGTGCTTGACAAGCCAATTTTATGTCAGTTCAATGAAATGGTAATTATTCATTTTGAAACAGTGCTTATACACGAAGTGCTAGGAAATTCTGCAGCTGTTTTTCCTATCATTCTCCTTGAGATTCAGAATTCAGTTCCCTGCTAAGTTTGCCTCCAAAGAGCTTTGAAATCCAACAGCACTTCGATCACGAGCTCCCTCTTCTTAAGCCTTCCGTTCCGTCTATTGTAACCCTCGGTGTCACAAAGGCAGCTGCTACGCCGATGCGCGGCGAAGCCCTAAATGCCGCGCCACAGAAGCCCGTTTGGGAGTCCTGTCTGTGGCTGCTCTTGGGACGGGAGGGGGAAATATTGCAGCACCGGGCTGGCAAGGGGAGAACTTTCTAAACAAATCTAACATACAAAAAACTAATCAAGGCATGAAGTACTTAATTTCAAGAGAAACCCAGTGGTAGCCTGGTTACTGAGAAACTTTACTGATAGCCGGTAATCGTAGAGGGGTTGGTTTGTTTGTTTGTATTGCATTGACACCAAATAGCAATTTTGCTCTAAACCTTTGGAGATCTCCGTTAAGACTGCTCTCCAGGCACGCTGGGAAAGGTAACACAGGAAACAGCTGCTGAATAACAGGCTGCCAATGCAAGGGTAGCGAGAGTGCGCCAGAATTGCTCCCGTCATTATTTTGTGTTTAAGTTAGTAGTTGTGAACTCTTCAGGAGCTGCTGGGGTACTGCAGGGTCAGAGACCCGCCTGAGCCCTCCCCCGGACCTTCCTTTGCTTTCGTGTTTTGTTACACCTACGTGAAGTGAATTTCTCTCACCCCCGTTGCAGGCTACCCCTCTCCATCCATGGCACAACCATGGCACAACCACGGCCGTCCCCTTGGGCCTCACCGGCACTGCCCGGCGCTGGGCAGGCGTCTGCACAGCTCCAAACCCCAACCCCTGCCGTGTCAGGCTGCGCGTGGGGATGGGCGAAAATGGGAACGTAAACTGTCCTTGCTTTCTCATCGCTATTCAGAGCACAATGGCGTAATTCTGCCTAAAAAAACCTGCTAAATAGAACACTCTTCCAAACTAGGCTCTAATATCAATATTTTTATAAAAACAAAAAGTAAAAAAGTAAATATTCAGCATTTGTTTAACATTAAGTGGCTATCCACAAAAGAAGAAAGTTTTCCATTATTGTCAGTAGCAAACTAGATTAAAGAAATTAAATCCTTAGAAGACATAATTTCTAATGATTTCCAATAATTAAAAGTGTGTTTTTAAGTCCAAAAGTTGTTTGTTTGTTTTAATTGGAGAGAGACTTTAAAAACTCTAATTTATGACCTTGAATGGAATTTACTAAATGAAAAAATAACCCTCTCCTAATAGCAAATACTAATACTGATGTTGAAAACAAAATCCATACTTCTAAAATGAAAAAAATGTTTTTGAGTGGCACAAGCAATGCCCAAGAGCCATTGGCAAAAACTGAGAGCGAACTGCAGAAATTCCCAGTTCCAAATTGTTGGGTTTGGGGTTTTATTTCCATTTTAATACCAGTCATTTTAATTCCCATTTATAAATTCAATAGGCAAGCATGGAAAAACGGCTATCTTTGCGCTAATGCCAGCAGTTGTTCCTGACACGGCCAGGTCAGCACACTCAAACACGAGGACATACTTCAGAGCAAGGCAAGATCTCTCTTCACCATCACCAGGACTTGCAGTACAGAGACAGAGGAGAAGAAATGAAACGCAGACATTTTTTACTATGCACTTAAGTTGTCCTGGTCTTTCCAAGTTAAGTGGAGTTTAATATTTTCTCTGGACTGCCAAGTAACTCCTGTCAGAAAACCACATGCACTTCGACATAATAAGCAGCCTCTGCTCAAGATCTCTGCTCCGAGAAAGAATCACACACCTCACCCACGGGCAGGGTGGTCTGTCACATTAATGCTGAAGGCTTTTTGGCAGGGCAGAGAGCATGGATGAGTGCCTGGCGCACGGATAAAAATAAAAATAAGAAAGAAAGATTTCTGCAGCACTTCCAGCACTTCATAGCCCAAAGCTAAAAACATTTAAAAGCCCCTCCCAAAAAAACCCTCTCATCTTTTGTGCCTGCAAACCCCCACTCACCCTGCTGACTATCTCAGAAATAAAACGACTTTATGAAGCTACACAAACCTGAGCGAATGCTGAACTCGAGATATAACTTGTGACTGTAAAGAGAATATATAAAGCTTAAAAAAAAGCCCAACCAGCTGTGGAATGGATCACAAACTGTTGCACTGTGAAATCCTGGCTCAGTCGTCTCACCCTGGGAGAGACCCTCCATTGGGAAGTTGCCAGTTCACTTTGGGTTTCCCTGGTGGGTGCTTGGTGATACAGAGCGCCCACGCAGGTGCCATCGGGTCCTTCAGCCGCTCTCCCTACTGCCGTGGTACAACACGACCCCGATGGGCAAAGGCATGGACAGCCTGTGCCCTCCGCAGGTCGGGACTCCCAGACACACGCTGACAAGCCGCACTGCCCTGCCTCCCTTGTGAAAGCCACAATAGCCAAACATGTTCAAAATATCCCTTTCTGAATGTGTGCTGCTGTGCAACGTTACCACTTTCCCCCCAAACAAGGGCTCCAAATGAATAATGTATCTTGGTTTCCTTACGACTGCTCTCACTGAGAGGCGGTATGAAACAGTGCTGGCTTTCCTTTGCTTGCTGAACGCGGAGGGGTTCAGATTGGATTCCATTTCAGAAGACTACTTTTTCCTCCAAAATAAATGGAAACTAGATGCTACTTTACTTCTCTTTAAAAAAAAAAAAACAAAAAAAAAAACAAAAAAAAAAACCCAAAAAACCACCATGCTTGCTTTCTTAAAGATAAAATTAACACAAAATCTATTAATCATAAGGGATAACACGATTCAGGATCCTCAGGGACTAGGATACATCTGGGCTGCTTCAGAAGAGAAATTGCTGTTTACAGACTCTCACTAATAAGCTGTGTAATTTGGATTTAAGTTTGTTTCAACACTTAAACAGAGGTTTCAACCAAAGTGTGGTTGTTCATATGTCTGTATCCCACCACAGAAACCAGGTGAACTCATCCAGTGCTCGGCAGCAAACGACTATGGCTTCTGCACTGATCCCCCCGCGGGCACAAGAGCAAGAGCGCTGTTGTAAATGACGCCGGTGAGACTTCCGACAAAACACTGCTCCCACCGGCCACCACGCTGCTCAGGACAGAGCAGACATGGTCTGCTAGAGAAAGCCGGGGAACAGGGTATTGCACGGGAGAAAACGCAAAGATCGTGGCTTGGCTGAGTAACTGGGCTTACACCAATTAAACAGCCATTTCGCACTCAACACCAAAACAGCAGAGGGTTTGTGTTAAGAGATCAGAACACGTATCCTAAATTCTGTGGAATGATCAAAGAAAAATAGTAAGGGGAAAGAAAAGGCAAGATTAATTTCAAAGCCCACTGTAGGAGTGAGCGCTCCCTAACACTACTGCTTTGCAAACTCTGCCAACCACTCCTTCCCCGCCGTCTCAAGGTGCCCGACCGCTTGCAATCTTCCCGTCCTCTGAACACCCGTGTTTCCAGTCTCCTGCCACGGATTTAGAGGGATGCAATAATCCACAGCATTATCTGAATTATGAGAAAATTTCTCAGAGAAAACTAGATCTTTTTACCCTGTTACACTTCCACACGAGCAAATCAGAAACTTTGATCACCCTCCACTCACTCACATCTCTTAACTCAGACTCAGCACTTCTTGCATTTTTCTGTCAAAAGCACATAAAATTACATATTCTAATACATTATTCACAAGTGATATTTGGCGGAAGAAGCAGCAGGCAATTGCATTATGGGACCATTTAGCTAAGAGAGCAAAGCGCCTCAAGAAAGCCTCTGCAGGAAGGCCAGAGAGAATTAGCCCGGGAAGCAGGACCTCAATCTGCTCTGGAAGAACAACTATTTGTTCAAGCAGCTGCCCCAAACCCATGCCATTCAATAAGGGGCTTACCAGAAATTTCCATATAAAACCAAGCCTTTGTTAAAGAAAAAGGTCGTGGGTTGAGTTACAAACTTCTTGGTTTAAAACACCGAGTTCAGGGTATGTTTCTGAAACCCCAGGCAGAGTCCCAGAGGTGACAGAAATGTGCTTAGGTGACAGCAGGCCCCGGGGACGCGGCAGCACTTGCTGGAAAGGATGCTCACTGACTCTCTCAGGACCTGGTGGTTCCTGGCTTATCAGAATGTACTGGAGTTGCATGGCAAAGTTTTGGTAGTGGGGGGGCTACAGGGATGGCTTCTGTGAGAAGCTGCTAGAAGCTTCCCCCATGCCCGATAGAGCCAATGCCACCAACTCCAAGAGGGCCCTCCACTGGCCTAGGTTGTGTCCATCAGCGATGGTGGTAGCGCCTCTGGGATAACATAGTTAAGAGGGCAGGAGGGGGACCCCACGGTACAGCAAGGTGTTTCTCTGAAGGAGGCTGTGACGCCGTGGAGAGCCTGCACTGGAGCAGGCTGCTGGCAGGACCTGTGGCCCCGTGGAGAGAGGAGCCCACTCTGGAGCAGGTTTGCTGGCAGGACTTGTGACCTCGTGGGGCACCTGCACTGGAGCAGTCTGTTCCTGAAGAACTGCACCCCATGGAAGGGCTCACATTGGAGCAGTCTGTGGAGAAGTCTCCCGTGGCAGGGACCCCCACAGTGGAGCAGGGGAAGAGGATGAGAAGTCCTCCCCCTGAAGAGGAAGGAGGGGCAGAGACAAGGCATGATGAACTGACCACAATCCCCATTCCCCCTTCCCCTGTGCCACCTGGGGAGGAGGTAGAGAAATCGGGAGTGAATTTGAGCCTGGGAAGAAGGGAGGGGTGGGGGAAGGTGTTTTAAGATTTAGTTTTTATTTCTGCTTACCCTACTCTGATTGGATTGGTAAATAATTAAAGTAATTTCCCCAGGTGGAGTCCATTTTGCCCATGACAGTAATTGCTGAGTGCCCTCCCTGCCCTTATCTCGACCCATGAGCCTTTTGTTATATTTTCTCTCCCCTGTCGAGCTGAGGAGGGCAGTGACAGAGCAGCTTTGGTGGGCACCTGGTGTCCAGCTGGGGTCAACCTGCCACACAGGCATTTTAAGAAGGTATTTTTTGATCAATCTGGAACATCACTACTTAAGTACATTTTGTGCAGTATCTAAAAAAAAAAATGTAATAAACAGTAACTTTGCACTGTATTCTGTAATGTCTGATAGTGCTGAGGGATAGCCTGGAGCCAGAGCAAGGGCTCCCCAGGAGACAATTCTAGCTGACCTCGGGGAACTGGAATAGGACTAGAAAAGGAGAGCACGACACCTCTCAACAAGAGGAACACAATCAGAAAATACCAATCTGAAAATGTTTTTTAACGTACACGCAACAGAAAAGAAAGAAAGCTTACTTTCAAGAGTAAGAGATTTCCATTGCAGCCATTTACTGTAAAACTGTGGACTCTGACTCAAAGTACAGGAGGAAGAGTTAAATTTGTTTCTTTCTATGAGAAAACAAGTTCAGGCATTTGCACACCTAACATTTTTATGACTGCTGACACATGGGAAGCCCACTTGCATGGACAGACACATTGAAAAACCTGGGGTCATCACTTAACCGTTTGTCTATATGCAGTTGAGACTTCTTAATATTGACAACAATAGAAATTTTTATCCCTCACGTGCCACAGAAAGAAAAGACAAACAGGAAGAACAAACAATTACCCTTTAGTTCTCATTACTTTTGTTGTGTACTCTGACGTGGGTACCTTTCTATTTAGTTGTCATTGTTCCTCTATATTCCATGCTGAAAAATACGGTTACGCTTCTGCAAACATCGCTGGTTGTTCACTGGCACTTCTACAAGTAGTCGAAATACACATAACATTTTAATTAATCACATTCTTCTTACAGTTAAGAAGTGAAAGCTAGGAGCACATTCTACCCTATTTCCCAGAAACATCCAGAATTTCCTAAAATATCCTCTAATATTACAGCAGTTAATTTTTTGCAGCCTTCTGGCCCTTATTGATCAAATAACAAAGTTGTGCTTTCCATTCTAAAATATGTTTCAACAAAATTATTCAATTCTTATATAAATCCACATTATTTGTATATATGTGCAATGGAGATAGTTTTATATATATTATTAGTATTATATACACATATTCTTATAAAATTATGATAGAACTGGGAGAAAGGAAATGATAACCTCTCTCCCTCTGTCTCGTGGCTCTGTTAAGTAGGTAAGAATTATAAGCATCTCATGGAAATCTCCGCAATTTGTAAAATCCCAATGAACACTGAAATTTCCTCAAATACTCCAGGAAATAGTCCAAGACAGCACTCCACACCACTTCAGCAGAAAAAAACCCCACCAATTTCACAGTAATACTTCCTATTTAAACCCAGTATTTCATGTATATTTCCTACCCATTCTGTTCAAACCACAATACCAAGAAAGGATCAGAAGAGAACGAGACAAAAGCTTTGTTATGCTTTTATCAGCATTTCGAACAGGAGCATTTCTGTGCCATGCCAATACAGCACAGAGCACAGTTATTCAGCCAGATTCTTGGATATTCTACATTTAACTTTTTTTTTTTTTCTTGCCAGGAAGCCTTTGATCTGACCAAATGCTATTAAAATAAAAGCAAGGGATCCAAATCCAACAACCAGGTGTTTTTTTCAGCTGCTGTAAATACAAGCAGCTTACAGCTGGTTTCATGTTGATTGTACTTCTGGCATCTCTTCCCCACACTCCCAGGTTCTCCAATAGACTCTGAGAAACTTCAGCTGCTTCTTCATGCGCTCCTCTTACATCACACTTTCACCACTGGGTTGCACTGAGGACTGCCCAAATACAAGCGCTAATATTTCATTTTTCTCTTCTTGTATTTCTGCCTGAGAGCTCTATAAAAAAATGCGTGACCACATGAACCTCCTCCATGAAAACGGGACCACAGAATCCTTTCTACTGTCTATTTTTACAAATATTGATGCATTGAAGCAAATGGATTCATTGTATTCAAAATGGTATCAACGCATTTTAGCTGTCTCCAAGTATACGAACACAGAGGGAAAGATTATTATGGTCCAACCAAAACACGTGAATACAGTGGAAGAGATTTTGTACTCACTTAATTCTCAATGTATTTCGCAGCATCTAATTTTAGAAAGGAAAAAAGATACAACCCTTCTCCTAGTGTGTGAATATTGGTTTTCAAATCTATTCCTTTTTTTGTGCTTCTATGAAAATCTTTTCAGATTCAGTTTCTTTATGTAATTTCTAAAAATAGGGCAATTGTAACTTTCTGCAATAGAAACAATAATAAAACGATTCCGCAGAGAGATGAATTATTTACTCTGCATAAAGTTCCCCTAAAGAGGCTATGAATATTGCGTTCTTGGTTCACCAGAGGAAAAAACAATAAAATATTCTGAAATAATCTAAAATCAGTTATGAGAACGGTTTGCCGAAGCCCCTATGAAGACAGCAGACGCAAAAATTAAATAAATCAGAAGCAAGGAAGCCTCCTTTTTTAAATATGGTTTATGAAATAACAGCAATAGGTTCTATCCAAATTCCAGGCTTGGGACATAAGGAAGAATAAAATAAAGTCGTTTAAAGTTTGGCCTCTGGCTGTGGTGGTGTTGGCTCAGTACTGCTTGGAGCCCTCAACACCCAGCTCTGCCACCGGGCATTACCAGTTCTTAGAGCAGGGTTACGGGCTTTCCCTTCTGGCCTCTCTGCCATTCAAACATCAAACACACGGGGTTACAGATTGTATGCTTGGGACACCTTAAGACATAATACAAAGGAAGAAGAAACAATGTGCAGAAATCGGACAGCTCTGATATTCACCACTGTACTGCTTGGCTCTTTTTTTTTATTATTATTATTTAAAAAAAAAAGCCATCTGATGTAGAAATTTTGGGCTGTGCACTGTCGTGCCCGCCCCAGTTCTGACAGTTCTGATCTAAAACAGTAGGTGAAAACCAAATCTCTACAACATAAGGACCAACTGAAAACAGTTCTTTGGGGGGGAACTAAAAAAGAATTGGGTGAGTTTCCCAGCCTCAAATGCAGTTGCCTCCCAGATTCTGATGGTGTAAGAGCTGCTCTGTGCTCCAAACTATTTCAAAACTATGCATCTCAGGCCTCTTGGAGCCCTCGCCTAGGTCCCCCCTACCAAATTTCTGGGCATAACAGAGATCAAAGTGCTTTATAACATTTGCTTATGCTCTCTTTGTGCTCCAATAATTTAAAGATAGCAGTCTCAATCACTCTTAAAAACTCCATTTAGTGTACAGTTTGACACAACTTTAGAGTTCATGTAAGTAAGAAAAACCCTACAAAAAAAAATAATCTTGGTTGAAGAGCCTGTAACAGTACAAAAAACCAAACCTGAAATAAAATAAAAAAACAACAACAACAAAAAAACTTTCCCCCCACAAAAATCACCCCTTGGCTAAAGATCCAAGGGAAGCAATGGATTTTAAACACGCAAGGGAAAACAAATCTCTTTTTATTATGGAAAATAAACTTCACGTTGACTATAGAGTGTGAAATCAAATGTCAGTCAAGCAAAAGAGAATGCAGTGGAATGACTTCATTCCTTCTCGTTTCATAAAGAAAATGTAAATATAGAGCATTTAATTTCTCAATAGAGAAATGTTCTTTTTTATTGAAATGTTAAGCAGGGATTAAGATACAATAGGTTATCACTCAATCCTTAGTTATGTTTGGTTTCTTGAAGCATCATGGGATATTTTGGCATGAGTGATTATTTTTTCTTGGTTACCTCCTCAAAATCAGGTTGCTTTAATTATACACAGTTTTTGTCATTCAAAATAAATTCAGTTTATTACTGTCTTTTTAATGCTACTTGAAGTACAGTTGAACAATACTCCGTAATAGTGAAAATCGCAGCTATTAATTGCTAAATGGTGAGGTCTCACAAAAGATCCGAGTATGCCAGATTCAAAGTCCTGTTATTAAGATAGGCATCTTAGTCATGAGTCTTTACACCGCTTACTTTTCTTTCTCTAAGAAAATCATCTCAGAAGCAAAGTTATACCCTATGCAACATCAAATATAACGTGGGCCTTTTCTGTAAACCACTGTGCATCCAAGCAGGATTTAATGCCTGCATCGAGCACGTATTGCTCTTCTAGCTGATCCCGACAAATGGTGCTGCAAACCACTCGTATGCCTCCAACCCAAGTCAACACATCAACAACCTCAGCACAAAACAGTTCCACTGAGTTTGCTGTTCCCACAGAACGTCAAACCCACCTCCTGCTAACTGCAAACATCAAACTGTCAAAGCAACTCCCCCCCCCCGTTAAAATGGTCATGTAAAACAGACTTCACAATATTTCAGGAGCATATCTAGGCCAGACAAAAGACAGGAGAAGGAATTTGAACAGGACACGTTCATTAATTTGTTACAGGAAGAGCCAAAGGGCAGTTCTGAGACCCAGTGGGTACAGTCCCAGTCTCAGGCTCCCGACGTGGGGAGTCAACCCGCTATCACAGCGCCAGGGGCTGCATTTAAACAACCCACCTTCCAGTTTTGGTTTGGTTTCTGTTTTTCCTTTGGCTGTGAGAGGTACGCATACACACTGCAGACCGACAGGCAGCTTCACCTGGGCTCCACCTGAGCGGACGGAGGTGTTTCCGTGCCGCCCCATCCCACAGGGATGCAGGCGGCTGTGCACCCGGCTTCCCTGCACAACGCTTGGGGCAGGGGACGCAGTCCTGCACGCCATAAGGCTCTTGGCCCCAAGATGGACCACTGGCTCCCCCAGGTCTCTGTCACAGACTGATACCTGGGGGAGCGAGTGTGTGCACATAGGCCTCTGCGTAGGTGTGTGTTTTTATTTTACAGCCTCTTCAACAACCCTTTAAACTAGCTCCTGGAAAAATTCTTCCCATCAGGGAATTGTCCAACTCTGAAAATGGAACTGCAACTCACACTCAGACCTTCCTCAATGGGAAACATAGATTAGAGAAAGGCTTAAGACTAGAGATGGCAATCCAGAGTAAATGAACACAAAGCTAAGTATTTTTCCCTCAGACAAACCTCCATCTGTTCACTGGTGGCCCACGCTACAAGTTCAAGCCCAAACACCGCTTCTGTTAAGAATGTCATCTTCACAAACATTCCATCAGTCAGGTAAACAAGACAAGTTCAGGGTCTTTAATGTCATCCATCAAACAACTGTCAGCATTTTTTCCTCTGAAAAGAGACTCTTAGGAGCACCGTAAGATGTTTCTTCAGAAGGGTGCATTTATCAGGCGGGTGAAGAGACTGCCAGGATCCCCTCGTACTGATCGCTGCGGTTCCCCTCTGCCTTTCCTCTCCACACGCCAGCTTGAAGGACATACAGAAGGAGCACAGTAGGACATTGCTGACCCGTGTGTGACACAGGGGAGGTAGAGAGGTTCTCTGGGAAAGTTTAAGCCTTCCTTTGATGAGCCCATGTGACAGAGGCCTATGCAGGAGTCAGCATGGAGCCTCTGCCCTGTGCTCTCCAGCGCTGCTGCCCGCCCCTGGACACGGCAGCTTTCGAGTACCTTGAACAGTTACTGTTAAAGACGCTTTCTTATCATTGGCTTCCTTAAGCAGCTATGTTCAACTCAGATGAACTGCAATGTCCCAACCTCAGCATCATCCGCTCCCAAATCTGACACTTTTGTGAACAATTTCTGAATTAAATGGTTTCTAAAAGTCAAGGCTCATAGTTAATGCTTTTTGGCTTAAAAGCCCTGTTTGTGAATAGAAGGCATTCTCTGTCAAAAATACTTTCTGTGACTACCATTTGCCAGTACTTCAGTTATTGTGGCGGCTAAAATTGAAAAAATCTCCTGTAATATCCCACTAAAGGACTGAACCTGTTTGGCAGAGTAGGCTGCTACTTGGTGGCTTCATAATTACACTGCATTATTTGCAGATGCTTTTCTCTGAAAATGAATCTTAAACCACACTAACAGTGAAAATGTTCAACAGCAAATTGCTGTCACAGTTGCGTCATTATGAACACAGGATTTTGTGATCAGAAGTCAGATGGTTCTCAGGAGTCAAATGACTTTATTATTCCACTCTACAGAATGAAAGATAGACGATGTCAAAAGGACACTGGAGCAGTTAATCTGAGTGAAGCCTGGGTAAGGAACCAGAAAACCCATACATCCCAAAATGGTAAATGGGTGTACAAAAGGGAAGGTCAAAGCAAACAAGCAATAGATTGCAATAGCTCTCTGAAAGCATTTCTATCAGACATAGATACCCAGGAGGAAAAACAAAGCTTCATCTGTTTCAGTATCGTGTCTCCTCTAGTGGCCAGGAGCACTTGCCGCCAGGATTTCCCTGCAAGTAAGGAAAATATGGAATATTCTTGTCTCTACACTAAAGGTTAGATCTAAACTACTATGATTAATAGCCCCTGACATAAAGAACAGAACTACCAAGCTAGTATTTAGAAAGTAATAAATAGACAAAAAAAAAATAGAAATAGTTGAACAGCATATGACCTATTGCATCACCTATCAAAGACATGCTACTTACTATCCAAATAGAAAAGGAAGGTCAACTTAGACCCATTTCAGGTGTTGAAAATCCAAAGTAATCCTTTGGCTGTAAGCACAGTCCTAATATGCTGTTCTAAGAACAACATTAAAAATAATCTTCAGCTTTACTAGCCATGGTTAGTGAAGTACTGGAAATTGGAGACAAAGTTGACAGTAGAACAGGTGAGGGACAACGCCTAATATTTTGAATAAGATAACCCTATTTTCAGTTGCTTTTCTTTTCTGCAAAACAAGCTAAAGACTTCAGCAAAAATGTTTCTACAGTTTCCCAGCAGATTGTTAGAAAGACTAGCTTGCGCATATGACGCATTCTTCTACATCTTTTGATATGAACCAGTTGGACCCGTGCAGCCAAAAGACCTGTGCACCTCCAGCAGGAACAGAACCATATGAAGGAAGAGCACATACTCCATCAGTCATATTAACAGCGCACATTTATGTCTCGTCCCCCTCACCCCATCCGAGTTTATCCTCACGTTGGAATCCGGAGCATAAAATCTGAGCAAATCCCTGCCTCAGCACCATCTTTTCTCTTTGCCTTTAAACTTAGCAAATACAAGAAATAGCTGAGCCTCAAAAAGATCTCAGCGTACACGTGCTCACACATCTGTTTGGCGTTTGCCTGAGGAATGCTCTGAAGGTTGTTTGCACTGGGCAGTCTTTAGCCAAAGGCTGCTAAAACGAATACGATCGCTCTCGTGCCTGCTGTTTAGCTACCACAGCCTCCTGCTCTCCTTCCCAGTGCCCGGGAGAGCTGCGGCAGCACGGGCTGGACAGGTAATGCTTGCAACCAGGGAAGACACTTCGGTTGCTCTTGCTCCAGTGATGGCTGCTATGACGGCTCACCTCTCGCTGCAGTTTGCGACCATGCTGAATTCAAAAGGAATGTAAAGAAAAGAACGCCATGTATCAAGAGAGTTTCTGCATCTTTGGCAGAAATCTTCAAACCTGCCTTTTTGCATATGTGACAAGAGTTTCCTAACTAGGCCACTCATTTTAATATGTTTTCACATAACTAACACTAACCAGAAATTATGTAAAGCTCAGCTCTTCTGAATGCATGTAACATCAAAAAAATGTGTCAGGTATCTCAACAACAATCTGTTAGGAATAGCAGAATCTATATATAGTTTAATATCTCCTGCGCTCAGATGCATATTAGCAGCCTGTTTTAGCTGTAACTACCACAGGATTTATCATACTGTCGTCAGAAAGTTTGCCCACTCTTTACATATTTGGAATTTGAACCGTTATCTGATATAATGTTCAGGGAACACTGGATTTTGTACACAGCGTACACTCCATCACATTCAACAATTAATGCAAGCTGCTATAGTATTCCCTATTTCGAAGTTAAAAGTCTAAAGAGCAAAATGTTACACTTTCAGAAATGAATGCTGAGTTGACTTGGACTATTTTCACAGGACATCACTGAATAAATCTTGGAGCTGATTTACAGAGACATCCCTTCCACACAGCTCCTATCAAAACCAAGCAAAACATAAGCCTGGTTTGGTCCACACTGTTTATATTAATTTCCAGTTTGCATCACAAAAATAGATTATCTGTAATCATGGCCTGTCAGCTCGGTTCAACAAAATGAACATTTCTTTTAGTTTGTGTATACCTCCACCATCTCTGTGTATTGGTTTAATAAAACAGTAGTTAATCTAAATAAGAATGTTAGCCTTCTGTCTCAAAATAACACACCCAAGTTGCAGGAACGCTTAATTTTAGAACCTATATGGACGATGACTGACACAAATATTTACAAGTTTCAAAATAAATTAATCTGGAAAAAAATACTTTGCAACTGAGCTGTATGATCCTCCTCACATAGCCACAGTGTGTTTTTATAGGTATACGCTTTCTCTCCGTGCAAAACGTCTTTTCCCTTGACACTGTCATTTCCTGCACACTTTGAGACAGAAGATGAATGTTTAGTGAAGAACATGACTGTGATTAAGCTCCCAGTGCATTCTTCATCTGTAGTCCAGCTGGTAGAACATCTCCACTGCTCCTCTCTCTCCTATGGGAGAAGTCTCTAATTGATGCATTGAGCTTTGCAGAAAGGTGTTGGATTAAAAATCTCAAAAGATCCTCCAAAATTTATGATCTCAATAATGTATCCCTTAAGGGATAAAAATTGGAAAGTGTTATTTCTCTGCCCAATCTCAGGAATTGTCTTTTACAGAAAAATGCATTAAAGGGGAATTGAGCATTTACCCGTTTGTTAAGTTTTGATACTGAATTCATAGTTGAGAGAACTGTTTCTCTGAACTTTACGAAACAGTAAAATATGTTTTTACAAAGATGAAAACAAATACCTGTTTTTACCACCTCTCACTAAAATCCTTTGAAACAGGCACCACCGCCACATCCCTTCATGCAAAACTCAGCAGTAACACAGCCAAGCACAAGGAAGCTCTGTTTCTTTTCTGGCCAATATTTACCCTACCACACCACAAACAGAATAACTTTTACAAACAACTGGTAGCACTCAGCTCTCCCAGGTACTCATCACAGGGTGGCAGTAAGGAATACTATAGGCAGGGTGGCCCTATTTAATTATTTCAAGAAGCACGGGAGAAAAGTCCCAGCTAAAGCTCTCAACCAGAAATTAGCTCACCCTAACTCCCAGAACTACAAGCCTTTTACAGTTTCACTAAGTGGATTATAAATTACATTAAAACATCAGTTTTCAAAAGCTGTCTGGTTTTTGACCTGTGCTGCCCAAGTAGCACATTCCACAGCCAAGATATCAATCTCTACGCTGCTGTCTACACTGAGGACAAAGGGTACCCAAACGCCAAGTGCCTCAGCTATCTCTGTACATCCAGGAAAAATTGAAGTCCCTCCTCAAAAAATCTCCTGAACATCTGCACTTTCTCAGCTCTGAACAAATGGTTTCCTTCTAGCAGTTGTGTCTGTCACATGCTCTCTCTTCTCTTGTGAGTTAAGCATCCATGCAATTTCCACAGAGTCACACACTGGGTGACATTGGAAAGGGCCCCGGAAACAGAGTCCAACACCCCGCTCGAGCAAGGGCTGCTGCAGGTTGTTGCTCAGGACTGTGGCCAGTCAAGTTTCGAATACTGCCAAGGTGATCTCCATCACCTCTCTGAGAAGCCTGTTCCAGTGTTCTCCAACTCTTGTAAGTAAAAAAGTATTTCTTTTATATTTAAACAGAACTTCCTCTGTTTCAATTTGTGCCCATTGCCTCTTGTCCTGTCCCTGGGCACCACTGAGAAGAGCCTGGCTCTGCCTGCTTCAGTCCCTCCCTATCAGGTATTTGTATTTATACACACTGATAAGAGCCCCTGAGCCTTCTCTGCTCCAGACTAGACAGCCCCATCTCACTCAGCCTCTCCCCATGTGTCAGATGTTCTAATCCTTTCATCACCCTCGTGGCCCTTTGCTGGGATCATTCCAGTAAGTTCATGTCTCTCTTGTACTGGGGACCTCAGCACTGGACACAGCTCTCCAGATGTCTCTCACCACTGCTCAACAGAAGGTAAGGCTCACCTCCCTCAACCTGCTGGCAACACTCTACTATGCAGCCTGGGATGCTGTTGGTGGCCTTTGCCACAAGGGCACGTTGCTGGCTTGTGGTCACCTTGTCCCCCAGGACCCTCAGGTCATTTTCTGCAAAGCTGCTCTCCAGCTGGCCAGCCCCCAGCATGTACTGGTGCAGGGGCTTATTCCTCCCCAGGGGCAGGATGTTGCTCAGCTTCACAAACACGTTGGCCTATTTCTCTAGGCTGGTGAGGTCCCTCTGAATGGTAGCAAAACCAGCTGGTATATCAACCGCTCAGTTCTATATCTTGAAATTCCCAACTTCAGAATTTGGAGGCTAAAACAAAGTTAGATGCACAATCTAGGGGGACATTCTGTCAAAGAAAAGTAAATCTGTAGCCTGCAGCTCAACATAGTCTCCTTCCACACTACCAGAATGTCTTTCACAGAAATGAAAGATTTCCTTAAGCTTAAATTCACTCATATAACCACTCAACTTAAGTGTAATCACTAGAATAAGATTATGCTGAGAAGTCTCCCTTCAGGTCTAGCTTCCATCTGGGATTTTTGTTTTACGTTTTCCAGTTGTCTGCAGAAGGAATATCTGTTATAGACACAGAAGAACTACATCTATCAACACGCAGTTATTCAACTAACAGACTTTTGCTTTGCAGGGAAAGAGGTTAGTAGTAATATAGATAACATTTATTTTATGACTGGCTACAGTATATTCTATGCAGAGCACAAAGACTATCAGACACGCATTCCTATTCCCCAGTTAAGCTCTACAAACTACCTACTCCTTTAAAAAACAGGCAACTTGAAATTTCACCCATCCAGTCCTGGTTTTCCCTTCCCCTCACTCCTCTGTCACTAGTATCCATTAAAGCTGTCAAATATTCTGTTTCCTGATGCTTCCTAACTTCACAAATTCCTATTGTCTCTAATCTCCAACCATTTCCCTTATATTTGCAGCTATACATTGCTAAACGTATATAGACCTTATTTCTTAAGCTATCAATATATGCCTGGATGTCTTGCAAAACAATTTTCACATTTGCACCCATCTGCTGAAGGGTCTACAATTCACAAGCTGGAAGTTTTCCACTTATACAAGCATGTGTCCAAAGCTGCAGTACAGCAACACTGCAGGCCAACCAGAATGCAGTAACAGAGACCGGGGCAGCCCAAATCCCACTACACAGCAGAGAATGCCCTATTTAATAAGTTACAGAAAAAAAAAATAAAAATCTTTTTTAGGCAATCCATAACAGACAGCAGGATCACCAAATCACAAGTGTTTCCAGCAATACTGTATAACATGCAGCGGGAGTAAACTACTGTGCTAGAATGCAGTCAACTTTTCAAAATACTATTGCCTACAAAGTTTCTTCTCTTTTTTTTCACACTGTCTTGTGTGGTTGCATAAAATCCTTCTGTGAAACTGAATCTAACACCCCTTCCATCCGCCCGTTAATTAAGGAAAAACAGAAAATGTGGAAAGATTGCATTATGTTAAAGCAGAATGTACCAGTTGTGTAAGAGCCTTTGGAGAATTTCCAACTCGATTGAAACTTCCCTCTTCAGAGGAAGAAAAAAAAAAAAGGGGTCAGAAAAGGCCTAAATTACCTTTCTGATTATGGAAAGGCTTTACACAATTCACATCACACGTTAAAAAAAATCCTCAGAAGCTAAGCGAGGTTTCACAGGAGCCTGAAGCACTGTGAATTCATGAAAAATGAATTTAATCGTCAAAGCTGAGACTAGGAAGAGCTGTTCTACATGACAAAAAAGTTCTCAGCTGCATTATTAAAATCATTGCTTAAAAGATCTATTTATTTCAAAGGGTTGACTCTCTGCATTAGAAGTTATCAAAGACACATGATCTAAAAGGAGCCTTTATCAAGCACAGTGCCTGTCTGCTGTAACTGCAACTCTGTTATAATTGCAATGCTTACCATCATTTTGTATTTGTGGTTTTATTTTTATCTAAATGTAGACATAAGACGGCTAAAAAGCCTGTTAGAAAATGTCAGGACTGATAATACCAACAAATGACTTGCCTAACTGTAATAATGTTCATATTTCTTTAAACTTTTGATATAAACCGTTAGATTCCATTTAGTCCCCAGTTCTAAGCCAAAAACTGTAACCTGAAGCACACAAAATAAACTGTACATACCCAACAGCTTTAACCAAAATACACTCTTCAACTGTTTCAGATAGGTTCCAGAAGACTAATACCAAACATGAAGGTAGGTCTGAAAGTGAAAAATTACTCCTCCTCTTGCCAGCAACAATTTCTCCCCCACATGGAAGGAAGCCTATGCTACATATGCCACGCGTTTTGCACGATGCTCATGGAAGAATGAGAATAATTAAAGGCTGAAGCAGATTCCTATGCCTCTTCTCAGAAAGCATACAGAAAACCAAAGAATCAGAAGGTGTTAGAGCTTTGCTTCTCACTACCACACTTTTTTGCCCCCAACACACTTCTCATGTTTTGCTGGAGGAAGGAGGAAGGAGGAAGGAGGAAGGAGGAAGGAGGAAGGAGGAATTACATCCAACTGGAGGAAGAAACAAAAAGGAACTACAAAAGGAAATAATCCCATACATGCACCTAGACCATAATAAGATTACTGTAGATATCTGGCCTATGGATTCCACTTATATATAATATACGTGACCAAGAAATACAACTTTATTTTCTAAGACCATACTGCCTCACAGTATCTACCATGTTTTCTGACTCCACTTAAAAAAAGCCATCACTCAATATGACTTATGTCTCTCTAGTTTTCTCTTCTTTTAAAAGCCCATCTAGCTACTAAGGCACTTGACAATGGGCTGCCCTTTAATATCCCACCATCTGTATTTGCCTCTGCTTAAAAGATGTAATTCTGAGAGCCGACTATTTGTGAAATACTGCAATATAAATCTTTACAATGAGGTTTTGGACCTATAAATAACAGAAGACCCCCCTTTGCTGCTTCGCTAACTGCGCTATCGCTTCCCAGTAACTATGGGAAACCAGATGAAATCTGAACCCATTCATCAGAACATGGAAAATACTCCTCCTTTCAGTTAGGGAGATTGTGCTTGTAGTATCGAAGTCAGCAAACAGAACGCCATTTCCCACTGTTATAATGTTAGATCACTTATTATACCTGCTGACAATAAGCCAAAAATAAGTAGAAAAGAAAAACAACCAGCTGCCCAAAATAATAATCATAAAAAAGACACCTCTCTCCTTCCATTTAGGAAACATTGGCATTTCTGAAACTGAATAACAAGTGTTTGCCATGACAAGTCCTGCTGTAGATGTTGTTTAGCAGGGAGTAACTAGTAAGCTGAAGTTCCCAATACAATTGTAATAATCTGTTTTTAAAATAGAATGGGTGTATACTCAAAATAGCAACTCTAGTTTGATACATTTAGGCTTAATAATTTGGAGATGCGTGCACAAATCTGTTTACTGTGGTAATTCAATTTCCTAATAATTAGCTACAAGTGAAATGCTCGGAATGCAACAATGACAGGAGACTGCAAAGTTTTTACAGAATATGATTTTAATTGCAATATAGGCCCTCAAATAATTACGCAGCAATAAACGCAGAATTTACACATGTGCCAATATCTACTCATTTATAAAGAAATTTTCTCCTAAGTTCATACTAAACAACAATTCCTCCTCCAAATATTACCAGCCTGTTTCTTCTGGTTCTCTGGTAGCTGCTCTCTGAATTGGGAAGCTCCAATAAAGGCTACCTTCGTTTTAACATCTGTTATCACAGTTTGCTAGCCATAGTAATTGCAGTTGTGCTCCAAAAATAACAAGGAAAGGAAAAATTAAAAGCTAACTCCCCATCCTCAATTTGCTACTACTATGGAATAAATTGCTTGGATAAGCTACAACGGACAGTGCAATACCTTCTGTCATGGAAATACCAGGGCATAAGCTAGAAACTAAAATAAACAGCTGGACTAAAACATTAAACATACACAGTGCTCAAACACTTCGAGATTCCCACCTTCACTGCTCAGTGGCCAAGAGCAGCAATTGCACCCCAAGTGCCAGCAATACTTTCTGCAGGATTGGCTGTGAATATCCAGGTATTGAGTCCTACATTCAGGAAGAGGAAAGCCTTCCATGTGCCATCACAGTGTTTAATTCACAAATGCTGATGCAACAACATTCAAGGTTAGACAAAAATCTGGTTTCAAGATACATGAGGTCTTTGTTCAATTTAACTTCTGTATTCGACTGCGAATAACAAAACTTAAAATTCACTCAAGACCACAATCAGTCCAAATAAACAATTCACCTTGAATTTTACCAGCTCTTGAAACAAAAGCGACCGTTCCATAGCCTCTATTTTTCAGCCAGGAGTTTTCACATGGAAGTTAGAGACAAATGCGTTTGTAGCTAATAAATCTTTCATAATTTATAACAACTTTGTAAGAAACTGGGAGACAGAGCAGAACTAGTTCGCAAGACTGAGTTTGGAGACAGAGTGCATAATGTGATCTTCATAATACTTGCACAATAGTTTATTGTATACCTGTTATACATCCTAAGTATGGTCAAGAAAGGAAAATAAGCCAAGTAAAATTACTATTCTTGTTGCTGTTGTGTATGTCATGATGTCATGGGAAGACAAAAACGTAGCAGACATAGCAAACTAAAATGCATAAAACCACACCGATGGTAACTAGGCTGTTAGTACATTCTGGATTTGTTTCTCACACAGTGCCACTCGGCTCAAGATTTATGAAAGCACTAAAGTAAGGCAAAGGAAAAAAATACCACTTGAAAACAGCATTGTCATTGAGCTATCTGGTCCTGCAGTAGCGAGCATCATTCCTACATGAGTACACCAGAGCTATGCAGTTAGAAAAACAAACAGTGCGGCTTTGTAGTTTATACAAGGAGCTGAGCTTTGTAAGTGCTTAACTAGGAAATTATTAAAACGCAGCAATTTTTACCTCCAGAGGGGAGTATCAGCCTTATCTGTGGGTTCAGCAGCGTTTTCTCTTTATTTGCTGCTTGTCACAATTACAAACTTTCAGTAAGGAACTGGACCAGTCATGGTAATTTAGTATGAGATAAAGATCTATGAAGCCAGATGGTAGCTCACATTCTAACAGCTACAAATTGCTAAATTGGCATGGGAAATCAAGATAGTTATCAATTCACTACTATTATTCTAGCTTTCCCATTCCTTCTCTATTTCTACCTTAACTATTTAAGCCAACCTTGACAGACTTTTTGGCCCATGGATGCTAATTTTCGTAGCTAAAGCTAGGGCCAAATGTAGTGATCTGAGTACATTTCAGACAATGTGAACACGTGCTGGACGTGTGCTGCTGCCAGGTGTGACTGTTCTGTACTGGGTAGGATATTCAGTCATTTCAACTACAGTCCCCAACTTTAGTCTATGAAAGTAAACATTTTTTCCATCATACATACTAACAACGTAGGGAAGTCTCTCCTTCGGTAACCTTTACATTTCTACTACCTCAAAAATAATGTTCTAAGACATTGATGTTTCACATCCAAAGCACAAATATAAAAATTGATGCCCCCATCACTGACAAACCCTCCCATTGTTTCATTTCAGTCACTACTTAGGTGAAAAACATAATTGCTGAAGTTTGACCAAGTCTGATGACCTTCTCTGGTAATCCATAATCAAGGTAGAAGGAAAAGGCGGTTGGTTTGACCTTTCAAGAGTGTATAAACTTTATTTGGCCCGGACAGCTTTAAAAAGCTTTTTTTAGTTCCCAAGGCTTAGACTTACTGCCCAGACTGGACGTGTCTGCGCAGCGTCTGCATTGGTCTCTTTAAATGCTCAACCGAACAGGGCAAGCTCACAGGAGGAAATGAATTCACAACAGGGGATCCTCTAGTTGATTAACTTCACCCTCAGTGGTGGATGTCAATCATGTTAATTGGAATCAATACACAGCAGTTAAGGGGCAGAGGGATAATCAAGCAGGGCAGGGCGACAGGCCCATCAGTTCTTAAAATAAGCTATCTGTTAACAACTTACAGTGGCATGTGACAAACCTTCCCTGCAAAGGAATGCAAAGCATCTCTAAAATTCCAATTTAACACACAAATAAAGATAATTTGGAAACACTTAGCTTACAATCTAGCAATAAAGAAAACAGTCATTACAAATTAAACCAATGTTAGACTGATCAAAGTAGTAAAATGAGAAATTAGGCTCCCAGAAAAGCTTATAGGAAATCCTTGATCCAACTTTTACACAGAATAAAAAGAGAAGCTACAGTCTTAAAATCCTGCTGTAGATAATTTTAATTATGGCCAGCTGCAATTTTATTGTACACCTCAGGCTGAAATTCAGTGCACCGTTTCAAAAATGGTAATATGTCACAAGATGAAAAAGGAATAAAATCCCAAAGATTTTCTACTCTTTAGATGAGAAATCACTCAGGATTCCTGCTAGAACAGTCACATCTTAAGCATCTCTCTCTCTTGCATCTACAGTCTAGCACAATGCCTTCTTCCTCCCACTCCGAAACCCAGCACGCTATCTTGATGCAGAACGGCAAGATTTGCAATGTCTGATACATGGGGTGTTGGAACACAACGCGTCTGTTATGCCATACACAAAGAAGCCTCTTGGACAGATCCCACCAAAAACTCCTGCAGAAAAACACAGTCCTGTCCGTAGCACCATTCATTACCCTTCCTCAAAACACAGCCTGGTATTGGCACACAGATATGACACACTAGATGTCAACCCCTGCTGCATAACCTTACATATGAAGTTAAGAAATCTGTTTCAAGACAATAGAGTAAGACAAATAATGCACCTGTAAGAAAATGTATCTTCATTTCTTTTGGAATAAAACACACCACTGAATTTGAGCTTCACAAGACAGGTTTTTCTTAGCCTTTTAAACATGATACAATGCAACAGGGAGTAAATTAACCTTTGGCCAAAGGCTTTTGTATCTTTCCTCTACTCCTTTAGGGAGTGAAATGAATGCCAGATGTTTTATTGCAATGTCTTCATACTCCAAACTACAGCAAACATCTTCAAGACAGCATCAGGGTATTTTATTTATTATTACAAAGGCATCAAATCATAGTTAACAGATTTATAAAAAATCTGTAGCCATCTACATACTATCATCCTTCCCATTAAACTTAGCCTAACCAATTAAGTGCACAGATTAAGATCACAGTTTTTTTTCCTCCTCAGACCTACACAAAGACTTGGTGAAATCTGGTTAAGCACTGCAAGGTGGGAGGTTGTCTGTTACCCTCCTTAGTCATTAGAAAGTGTAACAAAGAGAAACAAGGGCATCCTATTCTTTACTGTCAATATCACCTGATCATACCCTCTGCAAATAAACATATCTTACAGAGCCCCAAGTTTTTAAAAGAGCTCATAAGTGAACAAAGAGCAATAATTTCCCCTTCAGAATCACAGCTCTGCCTTCTGAGTTTGTGCTGTCTGCCAGCGCTAAAACAACGACCCATTGCTGAGCAGGTCAGTCCTGAGGTTGGAGATGATGGTGTCATTCCATCCACCATAAGCTCACTTGGATATCAAGGCAAGGAGACACACTCAGTTTGCTAATGCAGAGAAGGCAGCTTTTTCCAGCTACCAGCTCAAAGCCATGTGCACGTTGCAATGAAACCTTGTTTTAAATTAATTACAAGGAAAGATTACAGATACCACTCTGAGAACTCTAAAAGCATAATTTCCCAGTTCACTGGGGTCATGCATCAATGCATCCTCTGTTTCTCTTCTCTAAAATTATGTATCAGAATAGCAGCCTTAGGAGATAAGCCCAATACATGTGAAAGACATTCTAAGCAAATATTGGACTATTTAGCATTCTCCAGGCTTTTCTTAGGAAGTAATCTTTCTTCACTGCTTTATGCAAAGCAGCAGATCTGGTGTTGAGCTTTTTTAATCATACTATTTGATTAATTTAAGGTCCCAGGGTGTTTTTCTGAAAACGGTTCTATCTTCAGTAAGAAGATGAACACCAAGTGTGGCAGAGGCCGCGCAGGCCCAACACCCCTGAGGAGTTACACCACGTCTTCCTCAGAAAGGGCTTTCCAGCCCCGGATTACATGGTGTCTGGCCTGATGTCAAGCTGCTGAGTGCTCTGGCCAGAATAACCCACTACACCATCTAGTGAAAGTCCATACTATCTCTTGACTTTCAGTTTCTTTGTATACAAAACCACTAAAATTACCACACCCAACTGAATACTTTTTAAAAGTTTATGATCTTCAAAAGAAATGTGGTACTTAAAACATATCTTACAAAAAAGGTCTGTCCACACAACAGTAATATCTGAATGTAAACCAGACATTACAGCACTGTATTTCTTTGGGCATCTAGCTTAATTTTATTCTCGTTCCCACATCAACTACCTCAACAACAGACAGAATCATCACTTGCCAGGAGAAGACTCAGATGTCAAACCAAGAGACTTGCCTACACAGGCTATATAATAGCACCGAACGCACAGGCTGTAATACAACAACACCGACTGGATTTCATCACCTCACTACGGTCTTAAACTTCCAGCAAACAAAGCAGACAGTTGGACACTTCTCAAGATTACTGTTAAGTATTGGCATAGCTGGTATGATTTTTTCCCCTGGTTAAATGAAGTATAAATGAAGTTGTATTGGCTTCAGCAAATAATCCACTTTCAGACAAAATTCTTACGGGAGAGTCTCAATATTCACACTACTTATTCTATCCTTTCAATAACTGTTTTCATCAACTAATAGAAGTGATGTGGAAAGTTAAAGTAGCTGGGCTGATATTGTTATAGCACTCCTTTGGGTGAAAAGAACAAAAAAAAAATTATCCTTTCCTCCTGTAGCAAGCCAATTTATTTTCTTGTATTTGCCTAACTAACTTAAAATCTTCAGGCATTTCACTGTAATAGGGCCACATGCAAAGCACTACCTTATATCCTATGCTCTTTCTTTACGCCAGGGACAGGCAAAGCAAAGCATGGCAATTAAGTGCAATATGAAAATTCAAGTAGCATGCTCTATGGCAAGCGTGTTGAAATCCCTACAGCAGATGTGGGATCCTGGATGCAAATGGCACACTACATGCTGGTAAGAAAATCAAATGCCTTCACGTGAAAACATCTGTCAGCCCTGTGCTGACTGGTGGCCACACTTAGCAGAACCCACCGAATTCCCATGTACATTTTGGTGTACTCCAACCCAGCCTCCTGTCTATCCCGTTATTTCCTGGTTAATGCTCGTACACGCTGGTGATGCTGACTGATGCTTGCTCACTTCACTGCAAATACAAGTCAAGCCAACTTAATACAAACTAAGAAAGTTGAGAGTATCTGTATGATTCTGGGTTAAATCTCCAGTGGTCTTAGACCTGTAGCAGTTCAAGCATCAAGTTAACAAAAAAAAAAAAAAGATCCTTTTTTAAAAGGTTTTACATTGATAGTTCCAAACAATATCAGTTCAACTAGAAATAGAGAAGAGAGGAAGGAAATAGTCTTGACACAGCACAGCAGTACAGATGAGTTGAATGCGATACACTGTCAAGTTGAATAGCTTCAGAAATAACAAATTAGAGACATAATTTGAATTTCAGTTAGCCTCTGAAGTGATGAACTTCTTTTCGAAAACAAAAAACAAATCAGGGAATGTTCTGGCTTTTTAGTCATCAACTTGGAATACTTTATTAAAAGTACACATGGATGAAACAAGAAGTGAAGCATAACATTTGTGTGTTACGAGTATAGGATACTTTTTGTATTATTTTCATACTTTAACAAACAAAAAGTTATTGCAATTTATTTCTAGAAGAGATATTTGAACTTTAGGGATATTTGTCAACTTACAGAAAATGGTAAGGATTTTTGTTCCGCTATCACAAACGGTTTCAATCAAAACTTGTCTCTTGTTTTGACAGCATATACATTTTTAGATTACCTGTATCATACCTAGAGTTGTATATCTAAACCCTAGAACTATTTCTGTAGTTGGTTTCCATTAACTGGGAAGGATTAATACAAAGGGTTTTATTATTACAGCAAGTTCAAGTCCGAATGTTTTCTGCCCAATGCAGACAAGCTAGTTCCAACAAAGTACAGTTTAACTGCATACATCTTGGCGTAGTGCTGAGTCTGCCTAGGTCAGCATCGTGGGTCTTGACCACCTGGAGAGATGTGAAGAGCCTTACAGGGTAAGCAGTACCATGGCTCCTTCGGACTGGAAGAGTGAGAATTAGCTGTCATTACTGGCTGCAAACATTTAAATTACCTTGGGAACTGTTAAATGCCTCTAATTGATGGATGAAGCCTGTTTCTCCCAAGGCAAGGGGCATTTGCACCTCTGGCCTATAATTGCAGTGATGTTTCATTCTAGAGGAACTGAGCCTGTTACTGACATAAGGAATCACACAAAAGCAGTTAACTGTGGAATTCCTTCTCTCTCTCAAAAAAAAAAAAGCTTGAAAAGCACCCGATAAGATGAGCCATGTTTCTTATTAAGTGAATCCACACAGCAATCACTAATGTAAAATACGTTAAACATTTAATTAAAAATTGGCAGTTTTTCTAAGCCGTTTCATATACACAAAAGGCTGTAAACATGAATAAGGGAGGGGTCTTCCAGCAAGAGCATACCTGAACATGATATTTCCTGGCATAATATTAAGAAGGCTGGTCACAGCATCACGTGAGCAAACTGATAAACACGACTTAGTCAGTGTTGCTGCTGCTAAACGTTATAACCAGGCAGTGTTTCTCCAGGGGTTCCACGTAATGGAAGACTACATTTAATTCAAACTGAGCAACTTGAAAAATCATGCTTTTATCTTTTTAATTAATAAGGTGAACACAGTATTGAGGTCTAAAGCTGAAAGGAACAAGAGCCTTCTCACTGAAGCACTTGATGGGAGGGCTTACTTGAGAACCTTGGAATTTTTTCCTAATTTATTTCCTTGAGACACAAACCATATTTTTATTGCATACATATGGTACTCCATTCTTCATTGAAGTCTCTAAATATTATCTTAATAAAAGCAATACAACTAAACCCCAATATGATTTTTGTAGTTCCTCTGAAATATATGAGAAACCAGCTCAAGTATGAAGAGCTGCAAAGTACAGGATTACCTGGGATCCAAGCGTATACAATTTGTATTCTTACAGATTACAGTGCATCAGCATTACAAAGGTGACATGCCCTAAAGTGCTCTTTTTAAAATTTCTTTTTAACTCAGCACTAATACACCAGCTATATGTTTTAGCAACAAAGTAAATCAATCAACAGTTAAGTATTGTCAGGATTTCAGGGCTTGTCTGTTGCCTCTTCATTAAATCCCATCCTTAGTTCTTTTGGGATTACAAAGTTTCTCTCCGTTATTTTTGCCTTACCCTGTATTAACTGAAGCTACCCAGAGACAACATTAACTGACAGTCCAGAACACAATACGCTCAGTCACGCGACACCAATATCAGTCTTCCTAGACCCTCTTCTGTCCCGTCAAGATTACAAACCAAGTTTTACAGCAAGACAACTGCACGGGATAGTGGCTAGAAAGAAAAAAAAAACATACAGAACTTTCCTCAGTCAACGTAGTTAATATGACTTAGAGAGCACAGTTCTTCAGGGAAGGGTAAGGTACCTCTGAAAGTAAAAGCTGAACACACTCCTCAAACAGGGAGTCCAGCAGGAAAAAGTGATGAGGAACAACAATATTCCACGTGCAAAGCTAATTGGGACTGCAGTGAGAGCGGTTAGGAGAGAGACAGGGACTGAAGCAAAGCAGAAGCAGCAGCTCAAGCCTGTCCAGTAAATGAATCCGTAAATGCAAGACATCAGCATTTAGAATGCCAATCCCAAACTCAACTAACAATTCTTAGTAAAGAACAGGAAAATTGAGAAAATCTGCCTGCATGACAGCATCAGACAGCAGTCGATCACCGTTCTGCACCCTCAAGAACTCACAGGCTGGCTTCTTCACGCCTGCGAGGCAGCCTGGCTCCAGCGCCCACTGAGGCTCGGCTCCTGCCAGGATGCTGCGGCAACACAACGAGAACGGAGCAGCACCTCGCACCAAACTCAGAGATTCTCCTCCAGACACTGGGAGGGCTGAGGGGGATGTCAATACCTGCTACGAGAGAGAGAAGCCAACTGCTGGAAACGCAGACGGGAGAACTGTTGGGCAAAGAATCACGTGCATGTGGCAAATCCAGCTCCTACATGCTTTTGGTCTGACAAATCCTAGCTTAGACGCTGTTTTTTCTCCTGTGGATTAGTAAATCAGACAGATGCTTGCCCTATAACAATGAGATCTAGTTTTGTTATCTCTAAATATTCTCCAAGTCCAGTCAGCCTGAAATAACATACATTAGGTTCTGTTCCCTTTAACATGCACATTTTCTCTGTGAAAGATGGATTGATGGCAAAAACCATCTAGAGCATCCTAGGACTACTGCTGAAAATTGTTTAACTCCAATACCAGGATTAGGGTCCCTTAGAGACAAGACATGAATGTCTTGTAGAAGTTGCTTGGCCAACACCACGATAATTACACTTTGTGCTAAAAGAGAAAAATGATGCTATTGGATTACTGATACACTCATCCTGTCAAAACTAGATGCCTTCTCCTTACCTAGATACAAAGGCCTGAAAGAAGGTTAAAAAAACCCCAGAGTTTTCAGTGTGGCTTAGGCAGTCACAGAATTCTTGCATGCACATCATTATTTCATTAGCTACAGCTCAACCACAACCTTAACTGTTCGTGTCTCTACCTGGTTATTCATGGCAACGTGCAACTAAAAATTAGATTTTACTCACTGCCTACTTTCATTTTTGTACTCTGCTCCCGCCAAATTAACGATGAGTTAGGTAAAAAGCAAGACACAGCAGGCTGAGCTCCACACAAAACAACACTCTACACCACTTGGAAACCATAACAGAGAAAAATGTCTACACTAGACAGAGGTAAGTGTCATTAAGACAGCCCAAAAAGCTATTTTATTTCTTTCAGTCAGATTGTGGCTCTTAAAGCATAGAAATTTGTCTGACAAATATGGAATACATACCCTCTCTCAAACGACTGGCAAATTTGGGCCCAATAGAGATAATGCTCAACAGCTGAATTCAGAAATGTCCCAAATAGCTAAACTCTTGAAAGAGTGGCAGTCACTGCAGAGGTAAATCTACAGTGTAAATGACATTAAACCACTCTTGTATCTAAGAGCCTATTGGCAAAGAAGCTCGTTAACTCCAGTGCTTCGAAGCTTTAAATAACTTTGATATCAAACTGCAGTATTTTAGATCAGCTGAGCATTGTTTTGGGTTGGGGGGGGGCATTTTTTTTTGTTTGTTTGTTTTTGGTTTTTTTTTAATCGGCCTACAATTCATTTTTATTCAAGTACTTCATATATTTATTATTCTTTAAAGGCAAAACTGCTTATATTCACAATATATTTGCTTAAGAGTAACAAGCACTTTATTTTTGAAAGGTCACCAGTGTCAACTGCAAAGATTAAGGGACAATGAAAACTGGAAGGGCACAGCCCTACTACTGACTTGAAGTTCTTTAAACAGTTTTCTTGCTCCTGCAAACGTTTTCCTGGGGGAAGCAGGGGGTGGAATTTCTTGTGCTATTTAAGTACTTCAGTATTGATAATTTTAGGAGAATTGTTAACTTTCCGCTCCATTTGATGCCCAACCCTGTTACGCACTGCCTTGGACTCCTTGTTTTACAGTAAAATCCTCTTGCAGCCAAACTGGCTACATATGGCACGCAAGAACTAGTGACAGTACGGCACTGAAAGTTGTGTGTGATGTCTTGCATTGTAAATCGGAATCCCTGACAGTGTTTAAACCTGTGACATGCAGAGGGAATTTAAATAATGATTCGGTTATGGGAGCAGGTGGTTGTTCAACTTGCTGAATGTTCATCCTGCTGTTAACAGCTTACACATTTATACTACAGTACATGAAACAGTAAAGCACTAGAAAGAATATAAGGTGTTAACAACCACTACAAAGTATTTCTGTAAGGGTACATTTCCTCCATTTCCCATCAACATAAATTCTGACAACAAAAAACAATATTAATCCATGCATTCATTCATCTTTGGCATCTGCTTTTAATTTACACATTAATAGAAGGCTACATTTCATTGTTAAGCTTTTCTTATTAGTGATTGAATCAGGATTTCTGCCCCTTTGGTAGTGTCAGTTCATTAGTTTTCTGAAGCTGATTAAGTTTATTCAGCTATTTCAAAAGGAGACCATATTCTGTTTAAACAAACAGACAACATAGAACATGCTGCTTCACAGAGACTTCACGGCACATCTGCATCTCCTTAAGTGGAATTGCTTCTTCATTAGCAGCATAGCCTTCAGTTCCCATCCAACAGGCTGAACTGAGTTTAATCCACAAGCAATCACACCCCACTGGTGGGTACTCAAGTACACTCATGTCACCAAAGCCCATTTAATTGGAAAAACCACACAATGCCCATAACAATGCCCATAACAATGCAATTGTCCATATTCTGTCACTCCAAATAAATTTTTTCTACCCCTTGCTGAAATAACCCCTACACTTGGCACTATAGGTGCAAATTCTCCATAATTATAAAGTCTTTATAAATAAAAATGATAAAATTCTAAATATCAAGTAGCCCATAAATTTGCAGCCTCTCAGATAAAACATCAAAACGCACAGGTTCCCATTTTGTGAACACAGGGGTGTTGCTAACGCATTTTTCATCCAAATCTGCAGTTAGCAAAACTATCGCAAACAGTGGAGAAAACCCCTGACAGCAGCGTTCCTGACCGGTGCTCGACCGGTATTGTCAAAAAATAACGCAGACGTACTTGGTAGCCAGAACGCCTTTAGGCAGCAGCTTTACACTTAGGGGCACGCAGAGCTGTGCTGACAGACATGTTTCATTGACCAGGGAAATTTTTAGGCTACCCCTAAATTCCTCTGTAGTTCTATGAGTCAGGAAAGAAGTTGAAATACAAATTCATGATGATGGGAGGGATTGAGCACCTGATCCCTTTGGAAATAACTTGCAGCAGTTAGATATACTGTCCCTTTTCCCCTGCCAGAGATTAGAGCCCTGACCGCAAAACTGATCCTGGGAGCACTCCATAATCCCTTCCACTGCACAGACAACTGGGCTCGGTCAAGTCCTCTTTATTGGATCACTTCCTACTCAAGCGCAGTAGGGAACACACAAAAAGTCCTGCCTCTGCTGTGCCCGGCACAGAAAACAAATTTCAACGTCTTAAGCATGACGGCTAGTTTTTGAGGGGGAAAAAACCCCACAAAACCAAAACAAAACTAAGAAAACTTTCTTCCTACACTATATTGGGAGAGCAGGAAGGACTGTTGGCAAGCAGTCCTCCTCTTCCTTTCGTCACAAGGTTCGCTGTGAGTAACCTCCCAGAGAAAGCTATTGGGTGTACACTGCATTGCCTTTGGGAACAGGTAGATACTACAGAGTATTATACTGTGATCATTCATTCATCTATTTGCAGACAATTTTTCCCCTAGAATTGTATATTCAGGATTTCTGAGAGTTTGGTGTTGGTGGGCTTTTTTTTTTTTTTAAAGAATTTTCATAGATATCTAAATGAAAGTTAAACTAACTGAATTATTGCAGTTGTCAAGCAAAGAACGAGTGATGAACAATATTCTTCAGTAACTTTGAAACCCAGGAAATATGTGAAAGGCAGTTTATACAAACAACAGCTTCTGTAGCTGCATAAAGGGAGTGAAACAGCTGACAAAAACATATCACTTTTGTACTTTCAAATAATCTGTTTTGACAGTGTCACAGTAGAACACATACATTAGTGATTTCTCATTTGTATCAGCTTCACTGGTGGAGAATCAGAGTTAATTTCCTAACTAAAGCAAACCACATGCCTGTTTTACCACTTCCTGCCTTTTGGAAAAGCCTCCGTCTACCTACGATCCCCAGCTTATGAACCAGCTTCACCGTTTCCTTTGGAGGATGACAGGAATCCACTAATGATGTTAATGACTACAAAGTTTTAAAAATTGAGACAATTACCTCTTTCAGTCTCTAAACAGGTAATCAGTTGTGACCAACTTTTCTCAATTTGCTAACAATCACTAAGTCTTAACTAAACGTTTAAAAGCATACGGAGTTCATTTAAAAGTTTAAGTAGAATCAGTATAAAACTTAAATGACACCATCTGTTCTTAGCAGACCACATTCTTTAAGTGTTGTAAGTAGAACAGGGCTGTATAGCTCATCAAAAAATAGAAAACTGCAGGCTAAAATTAAGAAAAATCTCTTGAAATTCAATTCCAGAATTATTCTGAGGCACCTTCCTAACTATTATCTAACACCAAGAAGGCAATGCGTTCATTCATGTAGTGCCTATTGCATATGCCACTGAAGGGCATAGAAAAAAATCCCCCTGGGATTATGGAGTGAGAAAAAGAACTATAAATAATGATGTACAGTAATAAGAAATTATGGTTTAATTTCAATTTATTCTGTGAAATCAGAAAAGGCACACAAAGATTTAAATATATGAAAATTTAGACTTTGTTTTAATAAGCTGGTAAAGTTTTCTAATAAGCTACAGTGAAAAGAAAAATATTAAAACTCAGTATTACTCTAAAAGTAAGCACTATTAAGTTAAACATTATTTATTCAAGTTCCATAAAAAGTTATCTTCATTTTTAAAAAAAATATTGAACAATTCTCAAGCTGACATCATCCTTCATGTTGATGTGACAAGGGGCAAAGGAGTTAGATTTTTCACAAAATGGAGACATGTTACAACCTCAACCATAGAAAGGTGGATACACTACAAATGAAAGTTGTGCACATTTGTACTACAATTCAATACAAAACCACATGATGTGTTCTATAACATTACAATTTGGTGTTTTGAAAAATAGTCCTGTATAAACCACAGTGAAGATAAACTGCAGCATATGTCCCACATGAAGTAGTAGGGAATTTGCATGCCCCCTCCATTACGGTGAAAACGTGCACATACCACAAACCATTCTGCTTCTACGCATTAAGATTTTACTTAAATATGGAAGTTCAAGTTCTAATAGCAGCTATACGCTTGTTACTTGTCACACCAGTCAAACTCACTCTTCCATTATCCAGAGCACTTGCAGTGGAATACTTGAATTCCTTTTCCCTCCAGTATTTTTTTCTCTTATTTACCAACTTTGTTGGAGGATGGTTTGGGGCGGGTGGGGGTGGGGGACACCCAATTGTTCTTTGCTGAAAGTCTGTTAGAAAGACTGCCAACCAGGGAACCTCATCCCTTACCTGAAATCATCACACTAAACTCTTGAAGTCAGGGGAGAATTTGCAGCTGATGATAGCAAGCAACATCTTTCTTAACAACACAAACCCCTCTCCTGTTCTCTTAGTGGTTTAGTGAGAGTTTCTGAACGGAGTAAACTGCGTAAATCACAGCTTCGAAGGCTGGGGCGAGAGGGGTGAAGGTCGCAACACTCCCGCTGGAGCAGCGCCGCATTCCAGGGTAGTTTGGGGTGACAGCAGGGGCAGGGGCTGCAGGTGCAGTCTAATTCTAGTGACTCAGGAGACAAGTCACTTTATAAACCTTTGCTCTCACTCTGTCAGCTGTAAAATTTGTACAAAAGCCTAAGCGATTTTCAGTACAGTGTTAGGATACACACTACATCCCAGTTACACCAACTGTTATTTCTGCATAAATGGAAAATGATCTGAAGACACATTTGCAACCCAGAAGTGGTTTGTTTGAGATTTATGAACTTACCTTACCCCGCTCCAAGGCACTAGTGCATTCACATGTATAAAGCTTTCCAGGAGCACAAAGTATCAAAATAAATGAATAGTACAAAAATTTGTGCTATAAATTTGTATTTAATATTACAGTTTTGGTACCAACTCAACCAAATCAGAGTTTGCAATGGTTGGGGTTTTTCCAAGTTAAGCCTTCTGCATTTTCACCATATACTCGTGCTGGAAAACCTCCCATACCAAAACATTGGAGAACACAAAATAGACTTAAGTCTATTTTAAATCACTGTCACATCTACTATCATAAAGAACTACACATTTAAAATATGTCAATGCCGGCACTCAATACTCACCTTATAACACTATCTTTAAGCACGCCAGGGAAGCTGGAATAGGGAGAGGTTTGTTAACCTCAAGTAACAAGCACCAGATTCCCATCCAACCAGATCTTGAAACTACAAAATCTCACAAGGAAGTTCTTCTCAGAAGATCTGCAGAATACTCAAATTTAGTACCAATGCATTTAAGAGCCCCAGTCTCAACCTTCAGATGGCAAGTCCGCACATGCGCATACACACGCAGAGAAAGAACAGTAACAGCTCTTCCACGACTAAGATTAAAACCTTTTTCCCCACTCTCACAGTTTATCTGTGAGGTATCAGTTTCCTCCTCATACCAGCAAAAACCCTCCCTTGTGACCTCAAACCTGTCTTCTTTTCCACTGGGCAGGACACAGTTACCTTGCTCAGTTACCATGAGTCTTTTACAAATTTAATAATCTATTATTGACCTCTTCATAACAATCACACCAAGAAGAAACATTATCAGCTCCACTTTTGAAATATTTTTGACTTAATGTATGGTCCATTAAATGGAAATAGAGTCATTTAATCTCTGCCTTTGTTTGCCATTCTGTTCCACACAGACTTTGGGAGCCGAGAGACTGACATTTAATTCTACACAGTATTTTTAATTTTTGGGTTTCATTCCAGTAAATCTGAAGATACCAGCTGCTATAGAGAATATTATATTCTCATTCAGAAATGGACAAGGACAAATTTCATACTCATTACACCATTTTCAATGCTGGTACACTTATATTCTTTATAGATGACATTATTGATTTTCACTTTTCTTCTATAGAGAGGAAGACATTTAAGTTACTATCGCTTAATTTGTAAAAAGGCTATAAATGAGACACAAGTGAGATGCATTGTCTGGAAACTGCTAATACGAGAAGCAAAATGTGCTGAAATACCTGAATGCAATTATTTAGCTATGAGTGTAATTAGCTGCTTTTAAATCATAGTAATGAGCTAATGGAGTAGTACTCATGCAGAGGAAGTCAATGGGAATCCATTATAAAGCTAATTAAAAGACAGCCTTTAAGAAGAGTCATGTTTTTTTCCTCCCTATTAGGTCACACAAACTAGTGAGCTGTGCACGGGGAAGATTTCCGCCAGCGAGGCCGAGAAGCAGCACTCCCCTTGTGCCCGGAAAACCACAATCCATTTTCCTTTAAGGGAACCTTCTACTTCAACAAGACACAGGAAAAGATTTTGTTCTATTTTATGTGTGAATAGAATAAAAATAGAAAAGGCCTAATTAAGAGTATATAAAGACGCACACTGCACTCATGCTTACTTGCTGAACATCTGCGCTGCACAGGCAATGAAGATAAATGCCGACCAACTGGGTAAGTTAGAAGTCAGCCAACCCTTTCACCGTCACTGCAGCGCTGCTCTTCCTCCCGCCCCCCTCTTCCTCCAGCCCCCCTGGCCCGTTCATACCGCTTTGCCAGCCAGAAGGAAAACTTCAAGAAAGAAAACAACGTACAGTTGTTCACAATTTAACAATATTAACTTTACTGAAGCCTATAATGAATTATTTTAGTAATGACTTGTAATCGACACGACAGATAAAGATTTATGGAAGACTCAACAAGAAAAGTAGAAGCAAATACCTGAGCAAAATTGCATTGCTATTTTGGGGGAGGGAAAAGTAAAAAAAAAAAGATGCCTAGAAGGAAAACAGCTCCTAACACATCGGTTACAGCACCGAGCAGAATGATGAATGACTATGCTGTGCTGAAAGGGCACATGACAAGAGGATATTATTCTCACCTGTGGACCTCTACTTCACTCAGATTTTAATGAATCATAGTCCTTTCAGTTCACTTACAAGTCTCAGCCCTTTACTCTCTGTACAAGACTAACATTTCTGTTCCCAGCATTTGTAGAACTACTGTTGACTGAAGAATTTATTACTCAATCCAGTTGACAGTATGCTGGAAACAGAAGAGATTTAGTCTGTCTTTCTATACATTTCCAACAACATCTCATTTTTACTCAGGAAATATTCATCATTTTCTAAAATGTCCCCCCTGCTCCTTCAGCTGCAACACGGCCAAGGAGTCAAAGAATAAAACTGTGCTACACATAAAAACACATACTTACTGAAAGGTTTTATTTAAAGCTTTTATTATAACTGTAGTCACAGCATGAAAAAGTAAGTTCGGTATACCATCACTAATGCAAAAATTCAATTTCAGGGCGCAATAAACACTTTACATGCCTCTGCTTTAAAGTGAATTTCACAGACACATCTTTCTGCACCTATCAAAGTCATAACATCTAATGGGGATTTTTAATATTTTGCCATTCTATTGCACTGTCAGATAACCCAACAGACTGCACATAGGTGTTTAACCACCCTCAAAGGTTAATTAAAGACAAAGATTAAAGGCTGTAAAGTAAAAGTTGGTTTAAGCTTTTCCTTAGTTTCTCATTTAAAAAAAAAAAAAAAAAAAAGAATTGAGTAACCACTGCATCTTTGGTGCAACAAAACCATCAAATGTATTTTATTTTAAACATCTATGCAGCGGCGTACAGTCAGTTCACAGAAGCAAAACCTTGCGTCCAGGTGTTTCCTTGTGTTTCAGCAGAAAAGCTGCAGCTTTGCAGCAACTTGCAGTGTTTCGTGCTCAGAATTTGTTGCCAGCGGTCACAATTTTTATTATACAAACAGTAGAGGTTCCAACTTAAATTTGTGTAAGCAAAGATATGCTCTACACAAAAGTATTTGATAGAAGAATAGTAAATAATGATGCAACAACAATTATTAGTAAGAAATTTTTGCCTGTGACCACAGAGCTAAATACCAGCAAATCTATAAACAAAAGTTTTCTAAATCGCAGTGCAGTGCCTTGTATCAACTCAAGTTGCTTCCTACTTAGTATTTTAAGACTCATGACTCCCAATACCTCTTACGTTGGTACTGGAAGGTGTAAGTACAACTTTCCTGGTGGAAGCCAGGCTTTTTCCACGATAAAACCCTGTTTTTAGAAGGTTAGAACTTCATTAAACCTAAAAGGTTAGGTTCAGAGTCCAGAAATTAAACTTTATCAAAAAAATTCAGACCAAAACATTTTAGTTTGAGAACTGACATAGTATATGCAATTACGATGCAGGTGCTACTGTGCAACTGTAAGTGATTCTTTTGAATTTAATTTTTACTTTTTGAATACAAAATAGAGATCATTTGAAGTCACCAAATGAGTCATCTTTTCTCTCATCTGGAAACAACATAGTGACTTAATTAAAAGTGGGTGGATGGGGTCTTCAGCCATTATACTCATAGTTTTATGGTTTTATATTTTAAACCTGAAGACATTTGTTTTATTCTAACTGAAGCTTTTGGGGGCAGGGAGGTGGGGGATGTAATCAAAAAACCAAGTTCTCAGTAGTGGTAATGTTAAACTACTTCCACCTCTTACGTTAAAGTAGATTTTCCAAAACCTTTTGCATACAACTACAGATACTTACAGCATAAGCTGTACTTTGCCATGGCCATGCTAGCAGAGTCCTTACACAAAGGCCTTTACTTCAATGCTTACAACTTATATAACATCAATAAATCCTCAGGTGGACAACCTATATATTATAGCAGCTTTCAATTCGCAGACCACTCATACAAAATATATTCACCTACTATAGATTCTCAGGACATAACAATGATCAGTATTAAATAACATTTCTAAATAAATACTGCAGTCATTTTATACTTTATTTTCATACCCCAAAGGCCTTAACTCAACGTTACAGTGAGTAGCAATACTAAAAGCCTTACATCTGACAACATGCAAACTGGGCAAAAAATCCTAGAGAGAAGGCAAGTGAAAGAAAATAGTGTTCGGCTAAGCGTATCTGGCAAGAAAAGGAACACGCGTGAGGGTGAAAAACTTTTTTCACAAAAGACTTAGCCACCAGCAATGCCTGTATGACAGTCATGGCCTAGTTTCCTATCAATCACCCTCTAACTCATGTTTTACTTTCTCTTGAACATAAATCCAAAAACCAGGTTTGAAAAGATGAATTTTTGGGGAACACACCGGTTCTTAGAATCCAAATCCCTGTAACAGAAATCGGACAATCAGTGCTCCTTTCTGATTATTTTTTTTAAACTATATTCACAAACACTTCTACCTACACACCAAAATAATGCCACTCAAAGACTTTATATGTCAGTTCACACATTAAATATGTAATGTATTTTTATGCTGCTACTGACCCCTTAAATCAATGATCTGAATTTAAGACAACTGGAATCACTGCTTTGTCTGTTTGACGCTTCTAGCATCTGGAACAGCTTTAGCAATTGAAAAATAAACCACAGGGCAAAAACTATCAAAAGCAAGACCACGCTCAAGATGAATACATCACTTATGCATATTTAAAGGCAGGATCAGGTATCAGATTTTTTTCTTAAGGGAGATTTATCTTTCTTTTTCTTTCTAGCATACTTTTAACTGCATATAGGACTACTTTGATTCTACTCAGACAGTCTGATAATTCCAAGGCAATGTTTTTAATTCCTCTTACATAATTAAATTCCAAGAGCTAAAATGGAATTACATATACAATTTTTACATGTCCTAGAATTTCTTAGCACTCCTATGAACCAAAGGGAAATGTGACATCACTCACTTTTAGCTTCTAATTCCACTGAAAAATTTGTTAGAGGGTGGGGAAACTCAAAATTATTGTGTTCTTAATTAATCTTACTACAGGAAAAGTCATATAGCTGAAATCAAGCTTCCTGTGACCAATGAAATATTCTCTCTTTAAAATTACTGGAGTAAGAAAAGATTTGTAAGATGACCTTCTGCAATTAGAAGACTGCAGAATTAAAAATTACACTTAGAAAATGTTAATATCACCTCTGAATTAAAAACACGTGTAACCGTGTATTCACCTACAATAGCCATCATACCGGTGTCTGCCAATTTATGAAATGCTCTTAAACATTGCAAAGTTCTGCACATTCTGAACAACCGGCACCTCACCTGTAAACTGACTCAATGCTTTCAGCAGTCTCCAGCCTCTACAGTCTTGAGTTTCAACATCAGTCAAATTGGCATGTGCTGTAGTCAAATTACTATCAACAGTAAAGCTAATGAAGCTATCAATATGAGCAACCCAAAACAAGCTTTGTGAACAGGCAGGCACTTACCCATGCATGACTGTTATTTTTCCTAATACAAAGTCATTCCAGAGCCTTTAAGCAGTTTCAGAGATTTAATCACTGAAACAACTGACTACACTTTTATTTCAGAAGGGTGTTATTTAGGAAAAAAAAAATAAGTTATATCTGTCTATCAATCTGATATTCCAAATGAATTTTTTTAGAACCGCCTCAAAAGTAATTATATAGGCCTTCCTAGCATAATTTGGAAACACTTCCTTATACTCAACCTCGTAAAACTCTTTTCATGTTACTAAACCTGAATAACTGCTCTGTTCTGAAACCACACAGTTGCAGCTCACTACAAAGCATTTAAGCAACCGAATGGTATGAACTCAAAAATATTCTGACCTTTGTATTTTGTTGAGTTGAGTAATTAGTGCTTTTATTTTGGACTTATCCATGTAATACAGTGTGTTTAAAAGGACAATGCTTTGGTTTACCTAATCAAAAGATGAGCAGTTATTTATCTGTGACTGTAATCTTTCCTGTTTCCACCAAACAAAAAGCATGGGTGGATAATACTGCAGTACGTTACCACCTCCAACATGTGCTATGACAGATCATCTCTTCTGCCATCCTCAAATAGTAAGAGCATGACAAGGGGCTATGCCCTTTTGTTTACCTACTTGTGGCGCTTTTTTTTAAAGCGGAGGGAAGAATTGGGGCCAGCCAGCAGAGAACATGATCTCTTGTGGGTCTTGTCTTGGCTGCCATATTCTGGTTCAGCCGGAACCTTCTGGGGAAAGCGCTGAGCCTTCTGTAGACAAAGAAAGGCACAGCAAGCAGGCACGGTCCTGGAGCACAACTACAGGTTCAAAGAATCCTGAAAGGACTACCTAAATCTAACAACCTGTTTCTAACAACCCTCTCTAACGCGGAGTAAACTGAAAATCTACTATTAAAGCCAACGAAGAGGAAACTTTTCTAAAGGGTAAGAACAAGTGATGTGCAAAGGTAGGAATTCTCCAACAGAACTACTGAAAAAAAGGACCCACTCAGCTGGGAATAAGCAGTGGCAGGAGGAAATGCCTTGGTCTCAAAGTTAACAGGAGCTCTGGAAATAAGATTCCAGGGTATATTACTGGTTATGTCAGTGAATCTTAGTGTGACCTTTACAACATTTCAGGCCAAACCTTCAGATCTCCTGAGCAGCTGGCACTGCCGTTATCATCAAGAGCAGAGGGGCACATAGTGGGTCTGAAATCGGGACCACGGTTTCTTCATAAACTGAAGGACACACATTCACCTCAACTATTTTCTGCCTTTAATTCATTCTTGGAAACACCACTGCAATAATGGATAATTTATTATCACATCTACTACAATTACTTAGATGTCTCAATAATATTTAAAAAGAATCAATTTTTTTTCTACTAAATGCATTCCTCAGTTATCAAAAAGTAACCATGCATTAAACAAAAGAAAAAATATATCTGTATTTAACAGTGAATTTGGATAATGCTGTTATGCTCAGCTTCAGAAGGCAGCTTATGTTATGGTGAAGCATGGTGATGTATGCGAGCACGCAAGTAATTTAGTGAGAATTTCCTACCATCCTTGCTAATCTATTACAGCTCACAACAGAAAGTTTTCAAATTTGCGTACCACGAGAGGGACTCCTACCGGGGCACAGCACCCCAGGATCTTACACAGCACTGGACTGCCAGGGTGGCAGCAGCGCAGCATCCCAGCGCCTGCATGAAGGCAAGCGGGGATACCCGCAGGAGTGTGTCCCAGCCTCACCACTGGAAAAACACGCCGGGTTTTACAGGCTGCAAGAGCTAGTCATGTATAGGCTGCACATTGTAAATTCTTTTACTGTTATGGAAATTCCTAATGCTGTGTGGCCTTGAGAATGAATATGATCCCCTTTCAAAGGCCTTTCTTCAGAGTTTCCAGCTCTGGCTTTTTCCTACCGTCTTTCCCAGCTTTTCTGAGTTCACCTTCGCAGAGCTGCAGCTTAGCCAGGGCTCGAGGATGGGGTGGGGGGCAAGAAGGAAGGAGTTCTCCCCGAGTAATGCATTCCATACATTTTACTTGGGTAATGGCACTGTAGTTTGCGTTTGGGTTTAATTCCCTTCCGCCTCATTTAAAATATCAATTCTTAGCTATGTTCCTGCTGAAAACTTGCAACGTTTCATTGTCAATTCCCTCAACCCCCATTTCTCCTGAGCACAAAGGGAAAAACCCTAACTGCCTGGTTTTAGTCACAGCTTTAATGTTTTGTGAATTCCTTCAGCTGTGTAATGCAAACCTAATATTTTATAAATAGATTGGGAGAGGGTTCTCAGGTACTAAAAACCACTGAGTGAAATTTAGATTTCTTGCTCCTTCCCACCACCATTTTCTTCTTGTTCTCTGTGTTAAAAAGTGATCAGTCATTTAAAAGATCTGTTGTTTATTATCTTCAGACACCCTGCTTGTGCACCAGAGGTGGTTTCAAAGCACTTTAAGGAAGAAAATCCAAGAGCAGACTAGATACATTAGACACACCCTCAGACAGAGGCACCAGTTCTGTCTTACAAATCCTGTGCCTAATTTCAAGCTGTTTAACAGCTGATATTTTAAAAGCTAAGAAGATACTTCACTAAATCTCTACATTCTGATTCACAAATTTTTTCCTTGTAAGACCATCTTCTTCTGCCCAAAGCCAGGTAGAGGAGAGTATGTTAGTTCCTCTGAGGACTTCATAATAGGCTTTGAAAATCTTCGGGTTTAGATGTTTAGTGATTTACTTTTTTGGGGTTTCTGACCCTTGCTAAGTCACAGCATCTTTGTCCTCCATTCACATCCAAAAGAAGAATTATGTTACACTAACCAGCTGTCCCTGAAAAATTACAAAAGAGTTGTCACAGAAATTGCGTACTGACCAAGCAAACAAAAACCTAAGGAACTCCAAACCTTCATCCAAAGGCCCACCACTAAAGAATAAAATTGTATTAGAAAACCTCCAACAAGTTTAAGCATCCAAGACTCCATCCCTCTATCAAATAAGTTTTCTTACCTAGGTATTTGAACACATTAATTTTAAATTAAAGCCTGCTGATTTTTTTTCTACTGATATTTTCAAATGCCATGGATGATACCTCTACAACATTCATATTTTGACCCACATACTAGGACACAATAAAACTTAAGGCAGTGTTTCTCTTCTAGTTAATTACTGTTTGCCAGTAAATTGCTTTTTAGCCAAAAATGTGCTCAGGGGTTGAAAAGTCTTCAGGCATGAGGAGGTCACACCTTGCCTTGAAGTTAAAAAGGAAGAAAAAAAGAAAAAACCCCACTCAGTTGGGCTACAAAATTCTCTCATTCCACCCCAGATACTAGACAATTATCTCAACCAGGCAGTAAGAAAACAGATATTTTCAGTTTAATTAATCATTTAAAGGAAACGTACCAAAGGTGCAGTGCATACAACAAGTGGGCACTACTGTAATCACTTTTTGAGCACAAGACATTTCATACGGTACAATCTTGAGCCTGTTAACGTTGTCACTTATCTGTTTGATGCTGCCTGTCTGCTCAGTTCTCAGACAGAGAACACTAAGGACATTTGCAGCCACCACCACCCACTTGCTTATTTTCCGCAACAAAAAAATCGCAAGCTCCGTGCTGACTTGCTAATTGCCAGAGGGCGATGGCAGGCATAGGTTTTACACTCAAACCGCAAAGAATTTCAGGCCACATTCAAACAACAAAGGGTCAGCCAGGTGCTGTCCCATACAAGAAAACAATTTTCTGGTTCTGAACTTTACCTTCTGCTCTCGAGCCCTCCCCAGGGATATTGTTTCTTTTTGATTCATTAAAAAAAAAAACAAAAAAAACAAAACACACAACAAAACACCAAGTGAAGGTAGAAGAGAAAAGAATACAAGCCAATAGAGCTGTGTTAAAACAAAGAGATTATTCTTATCTAGACACAGTAAATGTGAGCCAGGAAACTATAAATTCTTAATGAAAGTTTACTGCATACCCTCAAATTCTTTTAACAAAGTCAGCAGGAAGCATGTGTTAAACCATAAAGACATTTCTTTCTATGACATATTTGTAAGAGAGGTAAAAAATTTTCTGACAGATCTATTTATTATTCGGAGAACTATCTTCCTGACATTGAATAATACAAAACTTCAGTATAACCTCTAAGTTCACAATAGTAAACAAAAGTTCTCCACTTGGATCCAAAAACCATTCCCAGTGCACTGGCACTGAGCAGAGTGGCCTTCAGTACCGAGACTTGCAGGTAGGCGTTGTAATGCACTGTGTGTGCATACACATGCACACGTGTGTATATATACACACACAGTGTATATGTATGTCTGAAAGTGTACTTTACTGTCTATATGGCGAATCATGTCTGTGCAGTTACTCTGTTACCGTGACAGTATTAGAGAAACATTAAAGGCAGTGAGTTCTGGATAGTAGACCATCTATTTTGACAGAGATCATGATGTTACTTGCTAAGTGACTGTCAGGCAACATTTTCACATATAAAGCTTTATTTGTATGATTAAAGTAGTTACGTTAGTATCAAAAAGTAAGACTGCATTCTAATATTTTTAGTTTGATTTGCTCCCAATTTTGTCTGAAGATAAAATAGTGAAAGGGTATGGGTTCTACTAACTATGAATTTAGAGGTGTTAACCCTAACGACATAACACAGGCAAATTTCGTTTTTTAATCTTTGCTAAAACATAAACCAAAGATCATTGGAAAAGGGAATACATTACATAGCAGTGCAAATCACTCCATCCAATTTAGGAAAAATCCTTAATGAATTTGACCCTAGTTACAAAAGGATGAAAATGAGCGCCGATGTGTCATATTTGCTCATCACACAGCAATCAAGTTGCTGCTGGATGCCAGGAGGGGGCTTGGTCTACATCAACACAGCGGAGCCTCCACATAGAGCTCTATCTGAAGCAACAGGAAATTGTTCTTGTGATCTCCTGTTCTTCAAAGCACCAGCCTCTCCAAGCTGTTTATTGGTTCAAAGTTTAATTACCCGTCTATATGTGCTCAGTCCCTGCACAGCAGGGAAGACAAAACAGTGTCAAGATTGCACTGAAATATCACAGGCCATGGGAGCGCACAAAGCCCGTCTGATGGAGCCACCTCCGCTGACCTGGCAGGCCCACATTCCTCAGCTGTTCCTCGGATACCTACCAACTCCTCCAACCCAGACACCATGCTCCTCATCTTAAATCCATAAGATTTCCATTAAAATTAGAATGCCAACTGGTTACGGAACAAATGTACCATGGGAAAAGACCATTTTATGTACCTAGAATCTGACTAACCTAAGAGCTCCAGTACTAATTGCCAGGTGCTTCAGCTTCTGTCTCTGTTGCCCTGGAAGTTTTTGCAAAGCAGCAACTCTGGTTTCTTCTCTTCTCAGCAATGGAAGGAGATCTTCAGTTCAGAAATTAGTTGATAAAGTAACAACATAATTTCATGTCAGCTAGAGAAATTATGAGCTGAAAATAGTTGTACTGGACTAGCAAAAATTCGTATAGATTTTGTGGTAGACAACAATACTCCAATAGCACAAATGTATTTTAGTGGATAAAAATATACAAAACTTTTGGAAAAAATTAAGTACAGTCCTAAAAGTTTTTCCAAAGTTTGTGGAGTCATACAATTGAGCTGCATGCTACAGATGGAGAAGTGTTTTCAAATCTACAGAGAAATTAATCTAAAAAGTAGCAGCCAAAGAATTAAATTTACTAAAAGTTTTAAAACGTATTTCCTGTGTGCAAGTGGTGAGGGTGAAAGAAGAAAAAAATCTCCAGACTCAAGTTACATAGAATTAGCCCAGAGAAAAGTAACTACTACTTTGATGGGATCACCTCAGATTAATAAAAAAAAATGAAGAACATATCCCATATCTTATCAGCTGCTATTTTTAGGATTTCAATAGACACGTACACAATTACACAGAGCAAACATAATGACAACTCCAAACGAAGCCCATATTTATGTAGCAATAAAAACAAATTTGCCCAGTCAAGATTGACAGAATTATTGCTGGGAGTTTATTCATTCTAAAACTGCATGAGGGACACCAAGGCTGTTAGCAGCTTCTCTGCAGAGATGTTTCCGTCTCCTACACTCATTACCCAGATTCTGAAAAGAAAAAACACTAGCAGGGGACTGTGGAAAGAATTTGCTGACCTAGATGTTTAATAGGAGAGTTTCATTTAGGACTGAATCTCACTACTGATGGTGAAGTGATTGCTGTGTAGTTTGCTGTCTAGATTGCTGTCTCGGTAGGGATTGCTGCCCTAGTCAAGAGAGATGAAGGAAGCAAAACAAATTAATTACATAGCTCTTAGAGGCATTGATACACCATCTGGCATAACCAAATCCCATATATAGAACACTTATGCACATCATCGTGCATGACAAAAGCGGATTGATTTTATTTTTTTTTTCCCCAAAGACCTACTTGGAGTCTACCACTCAAGTCACCTATTTTGGGAGCTGACTAACTCAGTTCCTTGTACAAATAAGAATAACTTTAGAGTAGGGAAGGAAACTTACTTACTAGACTGACTGTGTACTTATCAAGTGACAGATGCAGAAAGCCTCCTCTCCCTACCCACCCCAGGACAGGGAGCTGCATGAATCCTCAGGGTTAGCATTATGTCCACTAGCTCGACAGTGGAAAGGGATGCAGAAAGCAACTGAAGCCAAATTAGTTAGAGGTATCTGTAACACACAACAAGGTAACAATAATCAAAAAAGTTCAACCAATGCTGACTCCCATTGAATGAAGGCATAAACATAAGGACCGCAAACAGAGCCCAAATGGAGTAATGCACAGTCAAGTTAGATGCAGTCTCAGCGGCACCGTGGTGCTAAGGACGACAGGGCTTCACTCGTCCATTTACTGAAGACCAAAAATCACCCCAGAAAAGAAAACTGCAGTTCAAAAACGTATGTGCCAAAGTTTAGTAAGTCCCTGGCTTTTATTCCCCCCTGTATCCTCAACTATTACCATCATTTACACACATAAAAGTTTTTGCAGTGATATAAAATAACCTGAAGATGTGACTGAAGCTCCTAAGCCCTTTACTACAACGGAGCATTGATGTACATCCCACAGAAGTGAACGGACTGGCTCCCAAGGAAGAAAAGGGAGCAAAGCATTAGGGCAAATGCAACAGCACACACATGGCTTTTCTTCCAATTTCTCTTTCCAGTGGCTTCCTGTCTTAAGATTGAAAACCATTTAAATAGTTTACTTCATGTTTTAATTACTTTTAGTCAACTATAAATCCATCCACTGACGCACCTAACTTTTTCACGCCCTGCAGACGCACACCGCCTCATAGGTTTGATAACCAGAATGAGCACCAGGTACAGAAACTACAATTATTCAACAGCCACTGAAGTGGCCTTAGGGCATGATGTTTGGGACTCGTAGCTAACAATGTGTAGGAAACACGCACCAGACTCAGATAGTTTGAAGTCCTGCTTTACTACCTGTTAAACCGCACTGATAACATACAAGCTGAACGAAGCCAGCCTACGTTCAGTCAGTCACATTTTAACAAACGTGATTTCCAATTAGCTAGCAGAGTTTACATTAAACAAGAACATAAAAAACACAAACATGCACATTTATTTCAGTCTGTAGATGGTATTTTAAAGGTTTATCAACTACATAAGCTCTTGGGGCTAATGGAAACCAGTCAAAATAGAGATAACTCATACTTTTGAATGCAAAGGGAGGAAAGCAGGAGAGTTTTTACGAAATGATATCCCAGAAGGGCTGCATTCCTGCCTGAAAAAGCACACCTGTGCCACTGCTCTGCTGTGCAAGAGAAACTCGGTGTAGAAAAGGTCAAGAGGCAAGCTTGACTCGCATACAAACACTGGAGGTAAACCAGAAAGCAATTTGCCACCTCTACAGGGTTGTAGATTTTCTAAATTCATAGCATAGTTTGTCATGAATAAGGCCTGGAATAAAGACCAGACGCCAGGGTGAGTCAGTGCAGATAGCATTCTTTCCTTACAGATTTCCAATTTATAAACTAAACTTAGCACCTCAGAAAAAACTCTGCTACTGCCTAAGGAAAGCAGAAAGAGATATTGAAAGATATAAAGCGTAACTCATGATTTCACTTAATCACCACTAAATTTACACTTGGCAATTTCTGAGTACATTTACATATTTTTAAACAACACACTATAAAGTTTAACTGCATTGCGAAAGAACTGCAATTCAGTGTGTGGCTAACTTCATTGCTGTTTTGGAAGGACAGAAGAATTTTACAGCATCACTTTATTTATTTAATCCAGCTATCAAAGACTTCTGTGGCAGAACTACAATTTCAGTCTTGCCAAGCTGAAACACAACTCTGGTATACTTTCAAGCAGCTTAAAAAATTGTGAAATTGCAAAAGGAGTATCTGCATTACAGAGCAATTTTTAAAGAGAAACAAATTTTAAGCAGCATAAATTCTCTAGAATAAATCATCATCTCAGTTCATAATTGAATAAATGTACAAATATAGTGATACAGCAGGAAAACATCAGGGTTATAAAGGGAGTAACAGGAGGAGAGCTCATGCATGGAAAGAGCTACCTGCACAGTACAAACACACACCAAATAACCAGGACATCCTAGACTCCACTTCCCATCAATATCTTGCTATTTTGTTCAAAAACCAGTAGATTCGGGGGGGTGGGTTGGTTTTGTTCTGACAGCAGGAAGTTCACAATCCTTCCTTAGGAATCCCACAGAAACCAGAGGCTCACAATCCACAGGCAAGGTCCCAGTCTCTTGCCTTCCTGTGTCATTATGAAAGAGTACGTTGCCAGACAACTGTTAATTTTAAGACTACTATTCCCCAATTTTATAGCAAATAAAATCTCCTAGAGTCCAAAGCTGTGAAAATAAAAATATATGAAATATGAATGAAATGTCTAGAAGTCTTGTTCCTCTCTCACTCTCCCACCGACCAGAAAATGGAGGGGAAGATTGCTGCAACATACTTAGTAGTAGACTTTGAAAGTCTGTTTTTCCAGGGAGAAAAACTATACTCATACCCATCTCACTTCTAACAATATTTCCTTCTAAAGCTAGGAAGCAATTCGGACAGGGTAGAGTGGCTGTTGTATTTTGCTTTCTTCAAGAGAGGACTCAATAGCCAACTGTGGAAGCCGGGGACAACCCAGCTCCATACATCCTCCCTCCTTTTCTGCAGGAGACATGACTTCAGATTTATGTTGGAAAGGAGTGCTCAGTTACACCAGTGAAAGACATTCCCTATATTTTTTGCTGAACTAGTTTAGTTCTGACAGGTGTAAACAGTAAAAGAAAGATGATGGAAAAAGCACAATTTTCTTCTATGAGCCCATGTACACAGTCCTCAGAACAGGATACAACTGACACTTTTTATGATATTCTAGAGTCTAGTCTGAATTATGAAATGACAGACTTTCATAACTTGTCGCATATCCTGTTTCTCCAAGATCCTCTTCCAAAAATAACATTCGTCTTACTATATAACACTGCATTGTCCTTAATTCAGTATTATCCATGATGCATTGAATTCCCATCATTCATTTTGCAGCCTTTAACATCCAATTTGTTGTATTACTGTTCTGTACATAAGAGTTTTGCTGTAGCACTAGACACACTATGAGGAGAAAAAATACATAATAGATAAGAGCTTTTAGTAATTTATTTTCATTTCTTAAAGTAACAGAAGAAATAATTCGATATATTAATATTCTTATTAACTTCAAAAATACTTAAATACTGCTAACCTATTTTTCATTTATTTATTCATCCTTCACACAGTTTTTAATTCTATAAAAAAAATCTTTTTTAAAGCTGTAAGCAACTGTGCTTTTATTAAACTTCAAGCATTTATTAAATCAATTAATGTTGAACTAAAAATGTCTTGCATGCAGAATTCATCTCCATGGATAAATACAAATATCTGTTTTAGTTTCCAGTTCTATTCGGTTCATTTAAAAGGGATAGACTTTGTACTATACTGTATTCCATAATAAAGTTGCTAGAAAGCCTGGTCTACAAACTTTGTGCTTTTGTAAGCAGACCAGCAATTAAGTAAGCTAGCTGCTGTCTGCAGTGACAAACAGCTGCAGTAGGTGTTTTAGAAATAAAGAAGAGTTGCCCCTTGGAATTATTTATTTTTTTTTTTATAACTCTGCCATTTCTGGTCGTAGAAGATGACTTGTTTCATCTAATGCACAGAAGCAGCCACCCTGAAGTGCCGCACACCCTTTTTTCCCCGCCATGTGCAAGTGGCTGAACAGTGAGCAGGCTGCCCAGGGAGGCTATGGAGTCTGCATCCTCAGAGATGCTCAAAACCTGCCTGGACACAGCCATAAGCAACCTGCTCTAGTTGATCCTGCTTTGTGCAGGCAGGTTGGACTAGATCTCCAGGGGGCCCTGCCAACCTCAGCTATTCTATGATTCTGAACTGCTCCATTTCCTCATATTCTAATTGTCTTCCCATCCTCCCATATAACAATATTATTTTTCCGCCTGCAAAAACATTGTGGGACAGGGGGAAAAAGCACATTTCTTTTTCCTAATGTAATACTTGATTGAATGTGGTAGTTTTGAAAACTAAATTCTAAATTTCCACATAGTTTCTCCTTTGCAGAATGCAAGTAAGAGAACATTAAGAAACAGCAGAAAGGAGATGGAAAGAGCAGAGAAATATTCTGTGAAAAAAAACAAAACCAACTCCAGCTGCTATGAAACAAGACATATCTCAGAAATTTGTGCTAGCACATGTCTGGAAGACATGTGATATTCTCAATTATTCCTCTTCTGTTCCTTCAGGGAAAGCTTTCTGGACTACCATGGGCAATATGTCCTTCAGAAGATGGGGTTTTTTATTTTTAGTTAAGTAGAACCACACTGTATGCGTCCACTTAACGTGTTGCATTATTCCACAAAACAGACCCACACAATAAACTCTCCAGTTGTACACTTAGACAATACTTTATCATCTTTGCTTGCTCTTAGCATATTAAGCGCAACCTAAGGCTAGAACAAAGCAACATTAAATCCTCACTGGTCCTACCACTGGCTTGTTTTAAAAGAGAAAAAAAAAAAATAGAACATCCTACAGTTGATAATTCCCTCCATACAGAATTGGGAATGAAGCTCAGAATCTCGGTCCTGACCGAGAAGAAGCTCCAGACTAATCCTGCGTATCTTAAAAGTCCAGATGTAGCCCAAAGCGAAGACTGCAGTCATCAGCTTTGCTGCTGTAGCACATTGGAGCTCTCTTGCTCGTTCAGAAAAAGAACAGGATCCCTGAGCCTGAAACAACCTCAGGATGAACACTGAACTGCAATCACTGTTGAATCAAATGCATTCTATTGTGAACATATATGATTTTGTAGTATAAAACATTCCTCATAGACACCTGTATTAACCCGCTTGAAGACAGATGTTGGCAAATCAACAATTCAAAGTTTGATCTCTGTTTTCTCAATAAAAATGTGAAAAGATAAGCATTGGATAAGTTCTTAAAGACTGGCAGTTTGGATCAGATTTGCCCTTTATTTCAGTAAAGGTCTTTACATGTCTATGAATTAAAAGAAAATTCACTGATTTAATTTATTTCAGAAGTTTGGCCCTACAACTTGACTTCAGAAGCTAAGAGCTAAGAAGCTGTTCCTTCACTCCAAGAGGATTTAGGTTCAAACCTTTCTTAAAAATTTTATTAATAATGAGTAACTGAGTATAGGAAATTCCGTAACTGAATACCCAGCCAAGTGATAGATTTCCTTTTTATTACACTTCAGGAGGCAAGAAAGGAGTTCTGAATGCTAGCTGGACAACTTTGGCTCTAGAGTCAAGCAAAGCAAAATAGCATACATGGAAAATGAACACATATCCCAGCAATCTGGCAAGAAGAATTTCGAGCAGCTTGACACGGGCCGTCTGAAGAGAGGCTGCAGGTAAGCACACAGACACCACACTTCCTTAGCTCCTGGATGGCTGCAAATGGGCCCACAGACAGTTACCAACCCGCTGCATTAAAATTGCTCTGTAATGCAGACTGAGAGACCAGCCAGTATGTCTTCTAGACAATAACCAATACTAGTTGTTTGGAAGGAGAGTTTAAAAATGAGGAGGTATCGTTCACCTTATGCAAAGCATCCTTTTTGTCCATACCAACCTTCTTAGAATTCTAAGTCAGGCTCAGCACCTTCAGAATAATAAGCAGCAAGGCACTGCAATGCACTTCATGTTAAAAGCACTGAGATATGGGCATACAGTTTGGGTTATTACACAGAAGATTTCTGCCTCGCTGTTGCATTGTCCCTAACAGTGACGGCATTGCAGCCTGAATCAAAGGTACTAAGCTTTCATATCCGGACAATCTCGACCAAGCTCACTTTTACATTACGTATGTCTCTCTGCATTAGTCAAGAATTCCTCTTCCCTTTCCCAAAATATTCAAACAAAACTGTCAGCTATATCAAATGCATTTCTTAATCCAACTAAAATATGCCAAATAAAGTTCAGCAGGCAATTATTAGGGGTTAATTTACACTGTTCTAGATAGAGTGACCATTTTTTCTTTGCTTTGAGTCTTTTGCTGATTTGCTACTGCACAGAATAAGTAACGTGATAAAATCACAAGAGAAACAAATGTATAGACAATTAATACTATGAAACTAGAAACAGCTACCAATATGAAGCACACTATCTGCCAATTCTGCAACGTACTTTCAATATATTCATCATAATCTGAGCAACTACAGAACCTAAAGGTAAGATTGATAAGCTTGATAATCGTTCACATTCTCACTTCATTTCTAAGTATCCATTTTAGTTATTTTTACATTTTTAATTTATATTCACAGTACCCAGTAGACCTCTCCACACCTTGNGATAAAGAAGTTAACTTTAAGCATTGCTGCCTTAAATGCTCGCTAGAGTATGAGCATGAAATGAAGCGATTGAAGATCATTCCTTTTTTGCACAAGTAGCAAGAAAGATGTCAGGAATCTTTCACTGGAAGATATTTTTCACTTCCTACTCTGTACATTCGCTTGCTAAGAAGAAATTTTTGGGAGGAAATCTAAGTGTTACCACATCCGGGGATGCACATGTATCTGATGCTGTTTAGAAGAACATAGTATTCATCTTCTGCCAGAGCTCAAGAGCTCATATAATATTTAAGGGAAATGTCAAATTGCATTTTAAAAAAATGGCTAGAACATACAAGCGAGAGTTTATACTTCCAAATTATACCCTTGTTACGCCAGAAATAGTCTTTGCCTCTAACTACCCTTCCTTGGTGACTGAACAATCAAGGGAACAAACTATCAATGTTTGCAGCCTTTTTTGCGCGTGCGGTTTCTGATCACAGGGAGCTTGGTTCCTTGCCTAACCACCTGGAAAGGAGACTAAAAACAACCGAACTTCTCCCAGATGTAGAGAGATGCAAAGCTCTGATTAAGCCACTGACATGACAACTGGCAACCACTGCTCCTGGCACTCTTTAAAAGAGCGATATGGCAATTTTACAGCCAAATTCTCCCAATTAAGCAGTTAGGGGAACTTCATCCACCTCAAAAATATCAGTGCTAAAATAGGCAGAGAGGTTATTTCACTAGATTAGGAGTGTCTTTGTCGTGTCCAAAGCAACTCTAACACCTCTGAGTACACATTAAGCAACTCAACTCACTATCTGTACAAGAGGCATGATGGTGGAAGAACAGGCTCAATGGGAAGGCAATAGGAAACCTGTAACAGCACTTTAGGGGTGTATTGCAAATACCCTCATCATGCAGAGATAATGGTGTCAAATATGGCAAAAGCCATTTGTGAAAATAATATTTTTTCTTCCTAAAACTAGCTGCATAATTTATCCTTTGTCATTTTTGCAACTCAAGATTCACTGCTCCTACATTTTCTAGGATAACACAACCAACAAGGGCAGGTGTGCAGGGAGTAATTAATATCCAACAGCATAGCCAAGGTGGAAATTCAAAACCCTTCAGGATGTTTTCCGGGATTTGCTATATACGATGTTCCTAAGAGCACTATGCAACTCGTGAGCACCACTCACAGTAATGAGAGTATCTATTTCTTTATTTTCTCAATGAAGAGTCCAAGGAACTGATGAAGTAACCAGAGCACATAAAGTTATAAACAGAATAACTATTCATGGATTACAGCATCAAGTAAAAACTTCATGTTTTTATGTTATGCAGCACTGAAAAATGTTCTTACAAGAAACATCTGCCTCCTTCCTTATAATAAACAAAAAAATCTCCTTCCATTTACAAAAGCCTGGGTTGCATAATGATTACACAAATTCAAGAATCATTTTATCAAAAGCAGAAGAAGAAAACACTCAAAGAATCCTCACTTGTAGGAAAACAAGCATGGAGATTGCCTTTTTTTTTTTTTTTGACATACCCTTCACAATCTGTTTACTTAAGCTGACACTGAAGTGAGCAGTACTCAGTGCAAGCGAGCGAGGTGACTCTCCACGGGGATCTCTCCTCTCATATTATCCCACTAGGGCATTTCAGATGACACGTGGGACTTCACATGCCTACTAGCATACACTGACCAACACATACTGACACAAGCTACATTCTATGTTAATGCCTACTATATGGTATTTCACATCTTTTAAATAGAGCTTCTAAAAATAACAAGAGTAATCCAGAACTACCCAATGACCTAGTCCACAAGTCATGTGGCTAAGTCATGAGAAAGTATCTCCGACTTCTAGTGTCAGGGAAACAGCAGAGATGGACTAAGCAAGAACAAGTGAAAAAACCTCTAAGGGCTTTCGCTGAACCTGTTTCCTTCCCTCCTGGAGTTGAAGAACCCCCAACTCCCCATTAGAAAAAAAAAAAAAGTAACTATTCTGATTTACCTGCAGATATTTCCTTGCATTCAGGCACAAATGATTTTACGCAAGTTAAATACCATACCCACATTACTTACTAAAGAATCAAGCTATTGTCTGTGCTTTTTGGAATGACATCTATGCTCACTGGAGAGTGAGGAACTAACCAGTCCATTGCATGGATTTGAGGTTTGGGTTGGCTTTTTTTGTTAGGTTTGAAGGGGGTGGTGAGTGTGGTTTTTTCTAATTTTTAATTTGAGCCAACTTTCAAAACCTTTAAAAGCCTGAATGGCAAACTTAAGAGGATTCAATGCATTTTGAGCACTGTCTCCACGCATCCAAAGAGCTGGATTTCTAATACTAAATGACTTGATTTACAAGTTGCAGGTTCCATCGAGTCTTAAGAATTGTCCTTTTATGACAAAGCTGAATTCTTGGGGGACTTAAGTGCCCTACGCATATTCCATTGGGATCCATCTGATACTCAGCATCAGTAAGTAAAGATAAAACTCAGACACCAGTCTGCTTCACAGAAACCCTCTGCTAGATTGCATGGTGCTGTTATCTCACAAAAATATTACAGAAGTATGGATGCAATGTCCACTCTTCTCCCAGACACAAAAATATTCCAGCGCAGAGCTAAAAGATGAGTATTTGACATGTTCATACCTGACCGTTTTTTTAAAAAAAAAAGGGAAAAAAATGGGAGAATTATACTCTAAAATTAACTCTCAACATCTCACAGAACTTTCTAGTTCTCCTCCTAATGTTCACTCTTTTCCAGAAAAATCATTCATTCAACACATTTTTTCATCCTATGCATGTTTTCTTATGTAGATTGCACATATTCATTCTCATGGAACAGCCTAAAAGACTTATGAAGCAACTCAGCAAGAATGTACATCAGAATAGCAGTTTATATGCAAATATCTAAACTGGAAAGACATAAATGGTGTTTAGAAAGTGAAAAGACACTAAAATATTTTCTTCAGGGATAACCCCTGCAGCAGTGCATGTCAAAAGTCCTAATTAACAGCTGGACGCAGATACTAAAATACCACAGAATAACAAGACTTAAATACAGTTGTGAAATAAAAGGAATGTTTACTTTGTAGCTTCTTCAATATTAGATTTATATTTGGCATCTACCAAGCCTACATATGCTTTCAAGCATAAAACTAGAGCAGGTATTTGGGACTCCATCCTACATGCTGTCACCTGAACTCAGGTGACATTTCCACTTTCATAAAACTTGGTAATCATGAACTAAAATATGCCTATTTTATAAAAGGTAATATGCATTAAAGAACTCACACAGATGTGTGAAATAGACTGGAGCTGGTTTAAGCCACGACATGCACTAGTGAACCTTCTGCCAAATTTTATTTACCAAGAACACTGCTTGCTTGATTGCCTTGGCAATGACATTGGATAAGTACGATTTTGACAATCGGGGCCAAATTTGACAGCCATTAAATCGCAAAACAAATCAATTAATAGAAATCAGACTGGATTAGATTTATCCCAGAGACACTTTTACAAACATTTGATTTCAGTTAGTGATACGTCAGTTTACTCAAGTTAGAAACAAATTTCATACCATTTACATAAATCTTCTTCTTAAAAACAGATCTGTCTTTTACACATTGAAGTTGAAAAGATGCCTTCAACAAGTGGGGGATTTTCTGGCATGGGTCTGTGCTGAGAGCCGATTGGTAGAATTTTCTACTAACTAATTAGCGGCATGTCCTATTTTCCTATTGATTTATAGCTTCTGATTAGGCTGGTTATGGAATGCATTACAAAACAGCATCACATCTGAAGTTTGTTTTATTTTGGGCTAGCCTGTTACTCATTTTCAGATACAGAGATCCTCTTAAATAGAACGTAAAATGAAGGCTGTCATAAGTATAAATTTGTGTACAATCGAGTTCTATTACATGCTTTGATTACAGAAACGGAGGTCTTACCCCACAATTTTCCCTGCTCAACTCAGACTGCCTATTTTATGCTCTTTACGTGGTTATTATTGCAACCACTGAAATTAAAACAAGACTGCCTTAATGTGCAGTGTAGTATTTTTGGGAGCTTCTTTTCTTCAGACTCAAGTCTCACACACACATAAACCCCATCTTCCTTTCTTTGACAAGTCATCTTTGCAAATAGCAATAGCCCAGCCCGGGTAATGTTTAACTGTCCACTTTTGCAAATAAGCTAGAGTTCCTAGAGACTGCCTTTAGATCTTGGTTGGTCTAGTGAGATTTTGTTCATCATCGTCGTTTCGGATGAACAAGACAAATGTTATAGAAATTTAAGGCTATGAGAATTTACACAAACATGTCATTAACATAGCAAGCCACAAACATCAGGCATCAACTAACACTGCCATTGTGCCAGAGCAGAATAAATTAATATCTGCAAGTAAATAACTTTTCCCAATATTAATCATAAAGCCAAATGAGAAGCGTACAAACATTTAAAGAAAAAAAACAAAACCATCCTCTGACTGTATAATCCTCATGAGGCTTCCAGGCCACAGAATGCAGGATAACTGCATTCCTCCCATACCAGTCCCTTGCTTGAAGAAATCAGGCCTGGAATCAGTTTCTGAAACTCATTTAACAGACCTGCTTTTCCCGAAGTTGAGAAAATAGTCTTAAATTCAAAGAAATCTGCACATGTGAAAACCAATGGATGCTCCTAATTAATCAATCACTCCCCCAAAAGCTGTAAAGTATTCCTATTTTGAAAGTATTTTTTAAGCCTTTGTAGATGTTAAAATATGATAATTCCACACATATAGTACTAAAGGAACTTCTTTTTAGAAGTCATTAACTGTTAAGGGGCTCATAGTGGTTCAGCTAGAAAAGAATCAATGTGAACAAATAAAATGCATCTGAGACAGGAATTTCCATTCTGGAACATTACATTTTCCCAAATCCACATGCAGTATGCTATTGTCAGTCACACAGGAAAAGCACAGTGGCTAACCATATTATGCAGGGGAAGATAAATAGTAAAATCTTGTGGCAGAAGGAAATTCCATTTAGAAAAGGACTTAAATATCTAGAAATGAACTTCTGTTTAAATGTAAGTGAAACCTGTATATTTTGAGATCCTCCAAATCCCTATAAACCAAAGTTTTAAAATACTAGTACATTTAAATGAAAAAAAAACTTCAAAAAGCAACATTATTTGAAAGCAAACAACCCTCCAAATAGCACATAGCTGATAAGAATGTCAAAACTTGGGCAAGTGGCGATACTGAAGTGTCCATCAACATTCCTTTCTAAAGCAAAGAAACGTTGGTGAAATAAAGCCCGTTTCATAAAGTATTCCATTTTGCCAAATCTGACAAGAGCTCAATCACAATTGTTGTCCATCCATTCATAGCAGTAATTTTCAACACTATTTGTAGTCCGAGCATTTTGCTAAATGTTCTATTCTCAAAAAAAAAAAGTAAATTCAAAAGCAGTGCTTCATACTTGGTGTGACTCAGATGCGTGCGTGCACGGCCTGATGCAATGACTCCCCCTGTTCAAAGGTGTCCGTATGCACTGAAGGGAGACTGCAAATCATAGATGACTGTATACATACAAAAACACATGCTGGTGTTGCAGATGCACAAACCAACTAATTTACTCATTTGGGGTTAAAGTCTGTAAACGAACAAAGGACTGGCTGCCTTGGGCCTCTCCCGTTAAGTCTGTATTTAATCCTGGCTGCTACTTACATGGTACAAATGAGATTTGGGTTGCCTGACAAACCACAGTTAATAAACATATTCCTCTTGTCTCAAACTGACATATATCATGTTTGTTTCTACACAATCATCCACATATTACTCTTTTTAAACCAGAGAGTTCACTGATTAAGTGCTTGCTTCCCATTGGCTTAGGGCTGTGAAGGCTATCTAACAGCACTTTCACCTTCATGCTTCTTAAAGTCTGCATTTCCAGTTTCTTTCCGTTTAAAACACATCGTTTAAAAGCTTTAGAGAAAAGAATAATCTGGTACTTCATTAAGTATTAATTCAAACAGACAATATGTTGAGTTTTTTCACAAACATACTGTTGAAGTTCTCTATGATTTCATTCCTTAAAACATATTTTGTTCAACTGGCAAGAATTACTGCCAGTAGCTATTCTGAGAAGCTGTAGATCTTTCCTTTTTCCTGTCCTCTCCCGCTACACCTGGGCGCTCGTCTCCCTGCACCACACTCCGCTGCTCTCACAGATGGACACATTGCTCAACCCACTGAAAGGCTTCACCTGACCAAGTCACTCTCTTCAAACAAATCCAGACAGATTGAGACCACTGCACAAGGCAAATTCTGCCGGACTTTGTCATCGTCGTCTCCTACTGTTGGTTCCAGCCCTTGCAGCATGGTACAACACCCTGCACTTGTACCGGCACAGCCATTTGTGGAACCATGCTGTAAACTAGATCAAATATAGGCTTCATTATTATTTTATTAAGAGAACATTAAAGTCTGTTTCCCATTGCAATTCATCATGTACTCCTGTAAATATTGCACAGGCACAGTGGAGGTAGCGGTCCTGCTGTCAAAAGCAGCTTTCTTAAGCACACAGCTCAGGAAACACTCCTGCCTTTGCCTGCCCGTGCACCACGGTTCAGCACTGCCTCAGCTGTGCCACTCTGACTGGGGGGCGGAATTCAGCTTTCATTTATATAATCAGATTGAAAAGAAAACCTGTTTTCCAGAACCAAAAAAAAGACTATCAATTACACAGATGACTTCAGTAAAGCCCACAATCAAGGCTATCAACAAAATCAGGAGAACTCCCACCTAGCAGAAATGAGAAATCAAGAAGAAGGGCGATGATGTATGCAAGCAGCTTTCTTGCTCTCAAGCCACCATCTCAAGAAACTGCCTCCTTAGACAGAAGTCAATGAGTCACCAAATAAACCTACAGGAAATTGGTACTCTTTCTCCTGCTGCTCATTGAATGACTTAAAAGTCTCAAGGATCTAATCTCGGAATTTCCCTTCTATGGTGCACACATTTCCCATCTGCGCTGTGCGCGGTCTGATTCCACGAGGATTTTGCACACAAATAAACCAAAGCTATGTTTTGAAGGTAGTTGTATATTACTGAATGTAAAACTTCTTGGAAGAAAACATTTTATGATGTAACCATGTGAACCACATGTCCATGTACAGAGAAATCAGTCTAAACGTGCTCTCCTTGAAATGTAAAAGCATTTGCCAAGTAGACACCATTTTGGTACAGAGATTGCGAGGCAAGTGGAAGAAAACAAGGGAGAATGATATTCACCGTAACTTCCTTGTCAAACCGCACATATCATACAGACCTATGGGCACAGATCCAAAATTGGATCCTCTGCAGGCCACCAAATTCAAACCTCTAAGGTGGCAAGCCCAACAAGAAGAAACCTCCACGCCTAAAATCAGAGTTTCAAATTTTCCCCTAAGGACCCATTAAAAGCCCAAATGAAGAACTGCATATCAGCCTGAGGTGAACTTCCTCGGTTTTATCATAAAACGTTTTATTCTTACATATTCATTAGCAAACATTGCTTATTTTCTGTAAACCAGCATCAGTTTACCTAACAGGACAGAAACATTTAATTTATTTTTTTTTACTTAGGTCTCTATGTTAATGACACATTTATCCTAAACGGGAGCTAACCCATCCTTTCTTTGGGTATTGGCTTTATGAAAAATCTCAGCCACATCTCACCTCACCAGATCCAATTTGACTGAAGTCAGCTTTCCCACTGCCTCACCATTGATGGCATCCGAAACAGTGCCTATCACCATAGGGTCTGTGAATACCTTAAATGTATCTCTAGCAGATCCAAAGAAAGGTGTAATATCTGCAAAAGCAGATGGTGTAATGGGTCTGGCCAGTTGGACAAAAGCCCAGGTTTTCATACCTTAAAATCAATTGAAAGCTTGAGCAAAATGAATCCAGCAGCTTTCTGAATATGTCCAGATTTGCACTGCAGCATAGTTTTTGCATGAGCAACCTCTCTTCACAGTCTGGAACAGTACTTAACAAGATAAATGGAGAAAGCATGTTGCCATGTAATGAAAGTAAAACCAGAATCTAGACTACAATCTGATGACTGGTATATAGCACATTAAAAAAAAAAAAAAATGAAGCATACTGCTTCAAAGGATAAAATATTCCACAAAAATGTCACAGTTAAATCCATGCCAGAGAAAATTTATCAAAGGAATTGTCCTGTAGGATGCTATTTGTCCTCCTACAACCTGAAATTTGGATTTGTATGTTTTCCTCCACCACTTCACACTCAAAAGCCTCAAAGGAGCATTCAGAGTGAACAGAGACCACATGAGAAAACCCTTGTGACCTTAGATGTTATAATGGACTTTAATGTTCACTGTTGAAGAGAGAAGCCTACAGCAGTAGTTCCTCAGAGTATATCAGTGCACCAATACTTCTAGCAGGAAGAGCCTCTCAAAAGCATGAAAGAACTTAACACAGAAAGTGCATTTTAAAAAAAAAAAAAATTCCCTAACACTTGTTAGAGAAATAGATAGCAGTGGGGCCACTAAAGTTTACTATTTCAATATAAACACCTGCGTTTTCAAGAAAAAAAAATGCACTTTGAGACATGTTCATATAAACAGATTACACCAAAGAGGACTTCTTTATGCCACTGATTTCTCCAACCACATGAACCAGCTAAGGACTCAGTGTTAATTCTTCCATTTGATCAAAAAAGAGAAGAATTTAAATAATCTTCTTGTATACTAGAAGACTGCTACAGTACTTAATACAGAAAAACAAATTTGTCTATAGCACCCAGAGACAATTATTTAACACATAATAGCCCCTTGGGGAAGCATAATATAGTTAAATGGTCAACATCACACTTCGTTGTCAACACTTTCTCGCCTGCACTCACACGATGGCTAAAATCAAGTGTCATGCTTTAAGGCTCCAATTGGTCATCTGGAAGAGAAGTGGTATCTTTTTCCTCCTCTTGAACCCCAATCAGATCCAACTTTTTTTATTTCTTGTTAATTATTACAGATTAACCACAACTAGTGATAGGGTAACAGAAGGTGTAGAACATTGCTTTGAGATCACATGTGTGACAATGGGTTTTTTACCCCTCAGATGAGAGTAAACTTACTCCCAATAAAGACAGTGGGCGTTATTTCTGAATATTTTTTCCTGCCTGTAAAATAAGAATTGGAGTATTCTTCATTCTAGCTCTTTCTGTAACTGAAGACATAACTAAGTTCAAGGACGATGCAGCACTTTTTGTACAAGTCTCTAAGACCTTGCAAGTGGTGCTGTACTGCTCTCCACCTGTGGCATACAACTTACTTCCCCTGATCAATAAACCATTTAGCTGAAGCAGCTTAGGGTTCAGTCAGGTGGGATCTAGGCGAATTGTAACAGCATGACACATATTTAAATGGAAATAAAGATGGTTAAATAGTACCCTAGGGTCTCAGGCACCATAAAACTACAAAACATTCAGACACTGCATGGTGTCTCTTGGGACATGAAGATTAGATTTATTCTGTTACATTTCCCATCTCTTAGCATCATCTGAGCTTTTAAAAGTCAGCCTGAAACGTGTATGCTCTTCTTTACAAGCTGCTGTCTTCACATAAAGTTGTCCTTTGAATCCTGTTCCCATATTTTATACCGCTCCTTTCAGTTATCAAATACTTCAAACATTGGCAGGCTAAAACCCTGACACTTTTAAATAGCATAATCTTTATCATCCTAAGTAAAAACTACTTGAGCACGAAGTATCTCTGTTTGTTTTTGTAGCTAACATTTCTTTATAACATCATTTAAACTTACGCTTTCTCATTCAATGTAATAGTCTTAAATTTCTGAAACTTAAGGAAACATAGAAATGTATAATAAGAACAAAAAATATGTTGCATTTAATAAAAATACTTTGGAAATGGGATATTTGAAAGATACCAAATTGAATTAGTTGACAGTCTCCATGATCTAAAGAAAAAATAGACTTTTTGAAGTGGTGACAAGAAAAGCAATAGAGAACCCTACGGTCTATTTATTTTCTGAACAACTTGAAGTATATTCACATGTAATTTACAAACCCACATAACAAAAATAAACATTATTCACTAACAAAAAAAGATGGATGACATATTACATCACAAATCTTTAAGCTAACTGAAAAAAAAAAGGAAGCAGATCCTCAGGTCTAGCTAGACCTCTGTAACAATGGCTTTTGTAACTTCATTTCTTTGTTCATGCACGCTTTGTAATTTTTTCAGCACTTAACTTTTACCTAGGCATCCTTCAGCTTTTCTGACCAAGTTTTCTCTCTGGACTTCAGTATTAAGAATTTTGTTCCTTTAATCCCTGCCAGTGCCTCACTCTCACCTGCCACTCAGTACAACTCGGTATTTATGCCTACTACTACATCATACCAGGCACTTTTAAATTTAAGCACCAAGTCAGCCTCTATTGTTAAAATGCTTAACCTACAGATTCTTGATATTATAATAATGGATATAAATAGTTCTTTAAAATCCTTCTGTTGAAAGACAAAGAACATTTTTTCTTTTAGCCAAATCACCTATACTTAAGATTTTTAACTATTGTTCAAATTACACTAAGATTTCTATTAACTTGAACATATCTAGATAACTCCTAAGGATCCTTCATAGAAAACCACCAGAATGCAGGCTGCATGTGAGCGCTGCATGTGAGTGCAGCATGGAAATCAAAGATGTGCTATCTCTAACGGTCTGTAGGTAATCATTTCCCCTTCCCAAAATTGGAGAATTCACATAATGGGAGAGGTTAGCAGTCACTCCTAATCGCTAGCAGTAGGTCTTTGGTATGAACTGGAATTTGGAGCACTCCATAAAGTACAGTAAAGATGTAGCCAGTTTGTTTAAAGATATAGCAAACTGGTCTAAACATGGCCCGGTCAGATCCTTTATATTCTATGATTGTTTTTAAATTAAGGAAGCATCACTGCCAAAGCAGTATCTATAAATTTTTCATAAGTTTTATCAAATACCTTGAACAATTTGTCACAAACAAAATAAAACACTAAATATTTAAAGGGTTTAGCTTCTTCTCAAATTTTTGGAAATGTTTAAAATAAGGCTTTCTGGCAGAACACTCCTTCAGTATTAACTTCAGAACTGAGATAGTCTGCGCACAAAAGGAATGTCCTGCATTATACTAAGCACAGAAACCCCCCTGCTGTATGTCAACAATGTCACTATGCCATTATCTCTTTTGAGTAGCACAGCATCTTTATGAGAGGTTTTTAGCATCTTTCATTCATTTTTGTAATATTAATTTAAGTTTCTGACATAGGAAGGTTATGAACCTTCCAAGACAAGAGTCAGATTTTATAACTGTGTGGATACTTTTTCCTTAGAAACAATGAAGTATAACCATTGTATCTCTACAATAGACTTAATTCTCTGCTAGTCCTCTCTCAACATAAGGCACTGAATTGCCACGTTTTCAAGATCTTCAAGAGTCCTTCCCACTCTACATCAACCTCTTCATCAACTGCAGGCAGCAGCTCCAGGAAATGTAATTATTGAACAGCCTTGTATGTTTTGTAACTTGAACTGAAGAGCTCTAGTCATCTGATTTCCCCCTAACCAGTCTTTAGCACAAGAAAACCTTCTAATTGGGGCCACCAAAAAAAGGAAGAGTCTCTTATTAAAAGGTAGACCACACAACAGAAAAAGAACACAGATGCTGAATTTGATTCCAGTTATAGCATACTATTGATTTTCAAGTGTTGTAGGTTTTGCATTTATATTTTTAATAAAGTTTGTTAAACTTATGCTATTTCTCTGCTAGTCAGTACTTCTCTCGTTATTTACCAGTTTCTTTGATTTAAGAAGATAGTCCATACTCGGATGACCAAGCAACAAGCATACCAGAAGTCATGTATGAGAAAAAAAAAACCAAACACCTGAAGGCAGTATCACTAAGGTCTTCCTAGCAATATAGAATCATAGAATGGTTTAGGTTGGAAAGGACCTTGAAGATCATCGAGTTCCAACTCCCCTGCCATAGGCAGGGACACCTCCCACCAGACCAGGCTGCCCAAGGCCATGTCCAGCCTGGCCTTGAACACCTCCAGGGATGGGGCCTCAACAACCTCTCTGGACAACCNATTCCCCTCGTCCTATCACTACATGCCCCAGTAAAAAGTCCTTCCCCAGCTCTCCTGTAGGCCCCCTTTTGTGATATGATCACAGAAGACATTAAACTTCAGCTAAAATATGTTAATTTGTTGCTATAAAAGGGATTAATCAGCTAGTACACAGTACTAGTAGAGAACATTATAAAGGCACATGCGTGTGGTATTTGTAGATGCAACTACAGCTACTAAATAATTGTCACTACTTACACAAGAAGTCCACTACAGAATTTGTACAGCTCAAGACAATCAACATGCCACACGTAGACCATGGGCAGCTCAAATTCATACCTGCCTGCAAAATATCACCTAAATTTTCACTGTTTTTCCTTTGTTCCATGGCCTTTCAGCAGCCACAGTAAACAGGACCTTCTAATGTCTAAAAGAAATGGAGCTGTGAAGTCAGGTTTCATGCCTGCAAGCACCTTACTGACTTCATAAATTCATCACTAGCCAAACGCCTCCCTTCTCAGAAGTTTAAGTTCAATTTACAATCCAGCTCTTCGGGAACATACGCTACCATCTTCACTTTTCAGCTTTTTTCACAATTTAACTAGATACACCCAGAGAGCTATGCAAGTGTCCCATTCTCCAACCAGCTATCTGTAATCATCAACTGATTCTGCTGGGTAGCTAGCTGCAGTCAAGGTTCCCCTTAGCAAACTGCTTCCCTTGCGACAGCTGCCTTTCTCAGCATGTTCAACGCATAAGGCAAACACATTATTCAAACATCATTGCCTTTTGACATTTCACTCACTCACATGCCAGTACCTCAAGGACCTCTTCATGTTTTGTGTTGCAAATTTTATGTTGCACAATATGTTATTGTCAAATGAACTTCAATACAATCAGCAAAGTACAAAAAGACTTCATGGTCTTTTACGCCTACATCAAGGCAATGGTAAACATGGAAGAGAACAACTCAGTGGAAAAAATCCACTGTGCATCAGGTTGAGGTGTGGTAATCAATGCACGTTACAAATTAAACTCACCATGTCTGTAATTACTTTGCTCTGGTTTTGCTGTCACTCTGTTTCAGGTTATTCTCTAACTTGCTAAAGCCTAATGACGATAGACTTTTGACAGTAGTGCTTTCCAGGCTTCTCGCTTATGAGAGTGCAATACTCTTTCCAAAACGTAGAAGGATCTTGAATCCAGAAAAATAAAAGGCTTGACAAACACTATTTTATACACTCCAAAGAGCAGCACTTTGACATAGTATAGTAGTCTTTTACAACTATGTTTGGCCAAAGTACTCAGCAACACGATACAGAGATTTTTTTTTTTAATTGGCAACATGATATGTTAGATCACAGAATACTTCATTTTCTTCGAAGTCCGCAGACAAAAAAGGAAAAGCTGTTAATTCTACAGCAGCATTTAAAAAAAATTCTTCTGGTGTTTCACCTCAGAACGACCATAACTAGAACAATTTTGAAAGGAAGAGGTCATGCGTCAAAAGCTTTTCTCTGAAATAAAAGAACACTCGAGAGACTAAAATGCTTCAGCTTTTATCCAAATGGCAAGTACTGTTTTCACTTCTTTGCAACCAACGGCTAATGCCCAACAGCAGCAGCTATAAGGTACAGCTCTACTCTGGGGCAGCATCTGTTTAATCATGTGTTGATATGTTGACTGACAACCAAATAAAGCTCACCATTCTGTGACAATTTTATTACTTCTTCGTTTACAAACTAACAGGCTGGTTGACCAGACCAACAGCTCAGTGCTCATTCACGCTTTTCACTCTGAAATGACAATCGCTTGGGGAAAAAAAGAAAAAAAAAATCTAGTTGCCCCCTATAGCCTCAAACAGCAGAAACCTGAAGCGGGGCTATTTTCTCATGAACATCAGGTTTAGTTTTGATACTGATCCAAAGCGATCACAATAAAGGAGAAAAATACATTCTTTTCAATGGTAGAGTAACAGACTGAATGAAAACAGGACACTTGTTTTATCTAGTTTGCATAGCACTTGAAAGTCTGACTTCATATGCTAGCTTATACGTAGCTATTAAGGGAGAGTTACACTGGAAAAGCATGTTGTACATACCATGCTAACCTGGAGAAATATCAATATATACCCTCTCATCAATTATGTCATCCACAACTTCAGCTCTAGCACAAAGCTGGAGAACATCAGTAGCTTTTCAAGCATCACTATCTAACAAAAAACCTAAATTTATCCTCTAACTAGCTTTACAATCACACAACAACAAATCACCTTTTTTGCAGGATTACACATGAGGGTAGTTTAAAGACCACAAGAGAGCCTGAGACGTCTCCAAAAGCGCACAACATCACCCAGAAAAACAAAGGCAAGCTACCTCATCAGTGAGGTCAGGAAAAGCTTATTTGACAAGATTGTGATCATATTTGTAAAATGACTCCAGGTAGAAACAGGACATCTTGTGCCACGCGGACCTCCAAATACACTTTACAGCTTTGTTCTAGCTAGAGTGTTTAATCTGAGATTTAATATTACAAAGGAAAATGCAACATAATAACAAAGATTAAGAGCTTAATTTTCCGAGAGGCTTTTCAGCCCAGAGATTACCATGGTCTAAAACTATACGTAACATGTAAAGTTTTAAAATGCTTAAACTTGTCTTCCAATTACCTGGTTATGTTTTAACACACTTAAGCATGTTATGTCTTAGGCTTAGTAAATTGACTATTTTTTCTATGCCGTGAGACTTTTTGGCTTTAAAAATACTTTTGAGTCTTTAGGAAAAGGTCCTGAGAAATAATTCCCACCCACTTTTAGAACTGCACACAAGTGCCTTTCGGCAGTGCCCATGCACTGCCAGGGATGCCCCGAGAGCATGGCAGCACCCAGCCCCACACATACTTGGAGAGGAAGGTGCTTGCACACAGCAGTTGTCTGGGAAAATGAAAAATTTCTCAGCAGTACCTTCTATTTTAGCCTTAAGAAAAATCCATCATCAAAACAATATTTTGCACATGCATTTTATTCAGTTGTGCCCTGGCTTAATCCTACTGCAGGGATGCCCTGGAGTATTCCCCCTTTAACGGCCGCTTGCAGAGAGCCACTGTTCACACATGAACCCAAGGTGAGGGCAAGATCCAACAGGCAGTTCTAGAGCTACCAGAGCCCAGCTGTAAAGAATAATGCCTTACAGCTTTTATTGCGAGCATTCGGTGACAGTCCTTTATGCAATATAACGCATTGTCTCTCACAAGTTTGGATGCCAAAGTGACAAAGTTTCACAGCCGCAGCCATCCGTCGCTGGCCGACTGCTCCGTACCACTACCATACCGCTCCAGGTTTTAGGTAAAGGTTTCAGCTGATATATTTACCATTTAATCTAATGCTTCATCCAAATATTCAAACCTGAAAATACAACTTAGAACAGAAAATATAAATCAATTTCTTTGGGGCGGGGGGGAAGGGGGGGGAAAAGGAGTGTTTGTGTGGGATTATTTTGTGTTTAGTATCTGCTTATTGAATCAGATACTTCATACTAGCTGCTGGAGAACAGGAGCATTAATAAAAGGATGGTTTCCATGGAGAACAAAGAAGGTCACATCACAATTTATTGAAAAGTATTCAACTCTATCAGTTAAGACTGATACATACATTTTGAAAAAAAAAAAAGAAAAAACAATTAAAAACCCTGGCATCTATGTCAATTGTTTACATTGCTTATCATCTGCAACTTGAAGGCAACATCTCAGGTAAAAGCTGTCACGGAAATACATTTTTATTGCAAATGAGAAGTTGACAGGAAGATAAAGCAAGTGAAAAATAGCCAGAGGAAAGAGTTACATGTCATGCACTCATGGGGTGAGGTGTGCACAAAGACTTTAATTTCTGTAATTAAATGTCAGGTTACAAAAAGCACGAATATAATTAGTTCAGCATAATTTAGTGCCATTCAGATGGAACTGGAGCCTTGTGTACTCACCAAACAATTTGTACTAAAACAACACAAGCTGTTCAAACAAATTGACATTTTTAATTCCTACTTATAACAGACCTTTATTATCAGTTTCTGAGATAGGATGTTTATTATGAATACAAAATCTTTCAAAATACTTTGTGAAGGACGCATCTAGAAAATGCCAGAGCCATTTATCACAAAATAATCAAGTCAAGATAACACTGGAATAATACGTATCAACCTATTAGGATCACCTAAAGAAAGGTAACACTGAATTTAATAAATTAATAATTTAATTCAGTTACACAAAACCTTCTGCACTGAAAAGAGATATGGGTATTCCTCTATATGGAGGTGGAAAGCATAAGGGAAATCTGATGGTCTTGATATTGTTCCAAATAAACCCCTTCTTGCATTATTAAAACATTCTTTCCTCCAAGCCACTCAAAACCTGAACTTTTTTAACATTTAAGTCCAAAGTATTTCATACCAATACCTGTAATTAATAGGAAATACTTTTATAAGCATATCCTCATGTTCATAGGAGATGCACTCACTATCAATGGTCTTGAAATTCATCAATATCTGACATCCTTACTCAAGAAAAAAAAAACCTCAAAGTCTTCACAGTTAAGGATTCAGAGAAGAAAAAAACCCCACAACCCAAGCTTCAAGATCCATCTCTACAAATGTGAAAATTTGGTTGATTACTCCGAAATTATCAAGTTAGCATTTACCTGTTTTTAACTTTACCCAATCATTTCTGCATCAGAATATATTTCAAAATTTGCATTCATTGTACTTTAAAAAAAAATTACCTTATTCATTACAGTCAAAGCAAGTAATCCTGCATTTTATGCATTTATTGCTAATTATATTCAGAATCTGAATCATGTTGCTGCCTAGTCTTAATCTCATTTAAGAAAAGATTAACCTTTCTTGACTTTTCACCACAGAGTCAACTCTTGAGAATTACAACGTGAGAAGGGACACGTGACACTCATGCATCCTGTGTCATTAAAGCACATTTCCAATTACTCTTACATTGCCTCTATCAGACTATATAAACTATTTACATGAGAAAACTTCTGTATTTCCTGATATTCTAATTAGAAAATACCACGGGATGTGTCAGAACAGCCAGTTTCTGTACAAGACAGAAAATCTTTTGATTGCAGAACACAAAGTAATTACTTCAACTCTACAGTAATGGAAGATGCGTAAACACTCTTGTAGCTGAGTAACTAAGGTAAAACCCGGCTAAAATATTAAATAATTGAAAATACATGCATAGAAAATGAGCAATGCTGACAGTGAATACGACTTAGCTGAATCAAGAAGAGTACTGTTCCCCTCCCGAATGATCTCCTCAAAGGAGTAATTTGAAATTAGGTTTCCTATCTGACCAATACTTAGGGCCCATATATATTCATATATTTTGAATCACCCACAAAGGTTCTTAAGCTTCAACACTGAGTTAATTTTTATTTTTAAATATCTGCACAGGGGAAGGGTGTGAAGGGGTGTTGATAGCTTAAAACTGGTTACACAAGCATATTAATAAAAGGGAAGGAATTCTTCCAGAAATGAAGTAACACTTCATGCAGAGATGTCATAGCCTTGAATTCACAGGAAACCCATAATCTCCGCACAGGAGTGTTACAGAGAGCCACCGATGGTCAGAATGTGAAATGGTATACCGCTAGTGACACAGCTTGCACAGACCATTTCTCATTACAGGAAGGAACTGGTAAACCACGTACTGTTAAACGCATGAAAACCAGCTTCCTCCTCCCTCACCGAGCTTCTCCTATAAACCAATTACAGCAGCAGTACAAAACTCTTCATTCTACCTGGGTGTAGTTTGGACAGTAAACACCAGGGCTTCGCAAAAATAATTGTTAAGAAATGTTTTCTTTAGAGCTGCACATGGTACTTGCAGACTGAAGAGATTAAGATATATCCATATGCTTAAAAGTGATTTTGTGATGACCAGTGAAAAGCACCTAAACACACACGCAAAGTAAGACAACCAGTTGTGTTTTGGACTCTCTCCCTGCCAAATACTTTCTTAAGCTAATATTGATATTTTAACCACAGCTCAAATTCTCTGACTGAAGTAAATATGCCTTTATAGTGGATTGCTTTTTCTGGACATTTGCCACTCCAGACATTATCCTTTGCTAATGACAGAAATGGGACTAGCCCTTGTCAAGAAACTGCTTAAGAACACACATTCTGCTTTTCTTTTTTTGAACATAGAATATGGAAAACATTAACTTACTGAACTATACATAGCAAGTATTCCTTTAAAAATTAAACATTTGAACTTCTTTTACTACAATTCATTCTCATCTCCAGGTATTTTTTAAGGTATTATTCTTACATGTCCTTGAATTCAGACTTTATTTCATCTCTGCAGAGCTACCAAGAAGCAGATCTTGTCAGACAGTTGATTCGTCATGCTATAGTGAGTGAAATGCATTATTAGCACTGATTTTACAACTGAGTGAAATGACATGTTGCATGCATGTTATGAAACTATATATCAATACTGTATATAGCCTCTATAGTGCCTTCCTATACAGTCTCTGGGATTCCTTCTAGCCTCTTGCTTCTCAACTTGACCACTTCCCTTACTATAAATAAACCTGATCAGCCTAACTATAAATATAACAGTATTATTACTATAATATAAAGATCCATTGTCTGTTTGTGGGTTTATGTTTTTTAAATATAGCTCTTTTTCCATTAAGAAGAGTATGTCAGCTTTACTAACTGCATGCAAATTGTAACGCTGATGCAATCGTTTAATCTCCAATAATTCCAACTAAGAAAACATGCAAATACAACCACAGCTCATCTGAGGTGACACCCTAACAATGCATCAGCAAAGAAAATCAAAGAGATCATGGCTACATGATCACGGTCACGGTGATGCCAAGACAATCACAACAGCTGTTGGTAAAACCCTGAAGGATCATTTTTCTTCAGTAGCTGTTATTACACATTAACATTAAACAGCCTAGAAGTAAGTAACAATTTTTCCTTCAGAGAACAGCATGAAACAAGACCTCACTCAAATTTCCTAAGTAGTTACAAGTTCAGGAGTCTACTGCTATTTCTTTAAAAACTATTTGTAACATCGTGTGTTTCAGATATTCTCTAACTCTATTTTTTAGTATTAGAAGTGGTTGACAAAGATACTTCAAAAGCAGTTCCGACGATGATCATTAAAAATAAGCAGAGTCTTGAAGAGCAAACACGAAACTGGATGGGAAACAAACTCTTCTTCCAGTCCCGTGTCTCTGATACAGAGGCAAGACCATTCACTTATGTTCCTTTTAATTACGCGGTATTTACCTTTTCTCTTTGGACAGTACCTTTCTATAAGCATATGTAATACCCAGCAAGAAAACCAAACCATCGTGTAACATACAATACAAAGTTTAGGAGAGACCAAGTGAGATCTCCTCACAGTCAGCAGTTAACGGTCAACTGTATTTGAAAACGTTCGTAATGTTGTAGGTATCTGAGTTCAACTGAGCTGCTGAAGGGGATTTGCAGTTGGAAAATCCACAGGAAGTTTCACAATGTTTTCAAGATTCGTTCTCAAAGTAGTCACAAACACTGAATTTCTATTCATTTTAAAACTCCATCAAGATTCAGAATCTTCATGGAGTTAATTGTGTGACTCTTTGAAAAGGGAAGAGAATAAAGAAAGATGAAACTTTGTGATCCATATGTACTCCCTCATAGCTAATAGTTAATTTCCAAAAATTTGTACTGGCTATTTAAAGACCAAGCAATGCACAGATTCATAAAAGTTTGCTGAAGTAGTTACATACTATAAGTTGTTCTTTGTGCTCCAGTGATTTATTCAAGGACAAGGAGGTTTTATACATCAATGTTTCAGGTGTCATATAACCCAACAACTAATGTAAATTGAATATAATCAACTAAAGTGGCTGGTTTTCCTTTCAGCTTGCGTGAGGTTATACAGAAAGGTCCCAATCTTCTTAATGGAACTTGTCTGCATAGCCAAGTACACCAGCAGCTAAAAGTCTGGCTAAAAGCTGATATGGCTGCAAACAGAAAAGTGACTTTCTCTCACCAAAAAAAAAAACCCAAAGAATAAAAAGAGAATCAGGAAAAAGAAAAGCCCAGAGAAACTATTTGCTTATTACAGCAAATTATATAATGAATATTGATCTCCTAAATACTATTTATACTGCAAAATTCACTGATAAGGCTGTGCTTGCCTACATACTTCCAGCCAAGACAAGTTTTGAAGATTCAAAAGAGCCCCCCAAAGCTAAAGCAGTTAAATATACCCACAAACAATATAGCTCTGCTGTTAGAAAACAAACAAGCAAAACACCATTTCCTCTCCATGCATTCATTTTGCTTGTTAGGCAATTTGTAATCTTCTCAAACTTTGAATGCTGTCAAGTCATGTCCGGCAACTCTCCCGACTGATATGGAGGACAACTGACAACAGCAAGCTGGCGGGCACTGTGCTGTTTCTGCTAATTGAATAAGAACTTGGCAATTTTCTCACTACTGTGATATACCTGTAAGTGTGTCAAGCAAGCAGCAGGAGCAATCTTTCACAGAAAAAAAAAAAAAAAAAGGTTTAACTATTTTAATGACAGCACCTCCTGCTGACAAGCAAAACAGCTCTTTATTTGTAGAAATTACCCATACCTAAACCAAGAAGTTTATATTTTGCTTAACAGGTATTATTTTACAAACTCTTTTCAACTACTTTGCTGTTCACCTAATAAAGCCTTGAGAATTAAGAACTCTTGCATCTTCAGTTTATCTGCTCTATATTCTGTTATTTATATTTGAAAGAGGATCTCTGATGTGTTTGTATTCTGTCGCTTATAAATTTCTGATTACAAACTTTACATGCAGGTTGCACAGCTGCCCTGGGAAACAGAAATAAAGCATGTAGCTGTAGTTACTGCCTGTGATTAGGCAGGCAAGAATACCAAGTTTCACTTCATAGGATCAGCCATCCCCTTTTTATCAATTCTGTTAAGACTGAAACATTGCAGCAACTTCTCAAAGTCAGACTCTGGGACTTCCCCCCCCCCCAGCCCTTCTGCTCCTAGACACAAAGGGGAGGCACAAACATGTCCTGTCCTTAAGCAGAGTACAGAGCATGAAAAAATAAACAGCTTGAGCACCACATTTACCTTCCAAATAAATACCTCTACCCTCTTTATTTGGGAAAAATTTTTATGAAGTCAAAAGGTGACAGAAGTAGCAGCTTTTGCACAGAAAAGGATGGTGCACTGAACTAAGAGCTCTTAAAAACAGTCTAGGCAAAATACACTTACTGCTCTCCATAATCAGCAAAAGTCTGTGCATCTTTACACACAAAATTACATTTAATCAGACCCTTTTGTCCGAAGGTTACAATTATCATTGATTTTCTCTGGGCTGCTAAATTAATTGCCCTGTAATGAGGAAGTTTTTCAAAGAGAAATTGTTGATCTATAGACAAAAGTAAGGCTAACAACACTTAAAGGGAATTAGTTTTTAACATACTTTGTACTTCAAGAGAATGAAAAGTACATAGAATATTTATTCTTCTAAACTCTCACATAGTTAATATAGACAAATTTAACAGCTGGCTTCCTGCCTAAATAAGTACAAGAAAATTGTTTGGGTTATTTGGCTAACTGGATTTTTAAAAGCCCAGAAGAAAAACATACATAGGTTTCCAACAGCAAGTATTCAGAATATTTACATTGCGTGGCTCCATGTCCCTGCTCACCTCTGAGGAATGGTCATTAACTTACCGTTCTCCACTTCAGCTCCCCCTGGATGCCACTATTTTACACGTCTCTGCACTACTTCGCTGGCTTTGAACAGCCACACACATTTTCTACACAACTGTAAGCATTTGTTCAACACTTAATAGGACAAGCTCATTTATCCTCATTGTTCAGCTGGCAAAGGCAGAGGGAAGATTTCATTGCCTACAGACACCTGCAGAAATATTTTGCAACTGTACGTAACTTGTACAGTTTTAGCTAAGTGCCTCCCGTTTTAATTTCAGTGCTAATACAATCTGTCAGTTAATTAAAAAGGGCATATAGGCTAAGTGTGGGTCACTGATAAGTGGCATAGACAAAGTCAGTTCTTATCTGTCCCTCTGATACTTCTGCAAACAAGGGAGAAGCTGAAGAACTGGGCTTTTAAGTCTGTCTTTTTAGGATAAGAAAAAATAAACAAAAACCAAAAAAACCCAAACAGCTGTATGCTCTCTTCTATTTAAAGACTGACTGAAGCCTTCTGCATCACAAGTTCACTAATAGCGTAAATCCATTTTTAAGAAAAGCTGATGAGCAGTCCTCCTCCTAAAACGATTAAGCATAAATCAGAGATTTAATCACATCTCCTTTTTAAGTTTATATTTACTTTTCTATTTCTCTGCATAATCTCTTTTTGCAGCAAAGTAAGATTTATTATATTTTTTTACTAGTACAGTCTATATCTAAAAATGCAGTGATTATCAATGTATTCTTCCATCAGGTGAAATTACAACTAAAAAAATAATTTGGGGAAAAAAAACCCAAAGAAATCAAGTCACACATCGTATACAGATTGTTTAATACATATCTATATATATTCTATAGAATTCGTAACACAGACACATGAAAGTAATTTTACACCAAATTATATGAAGTAAAATTTTAAGTTTATCTGGCCACAGATTACTTCAAAATAAACAGTCAAAATAAATGTTGCACACTCCCCAATCCAGAAGTGAGATTCTATGGTAACTGCACCTTTGATTTAGCATTTCTATGGTATAATCAATGTATGCTTCATCTCAGAGTTCAAACTAAACATTAGAAACAAACAAACAAGTATTACAACCAAGTCAAAGTTAGGATAAACAACCCTTACAATGAAAACAGCAGAAATAAAACTTATACACCCAAAAGAATGGACATATTTCTTACTTATTAAAGACATAAAGCCTTATAGCTGACATCTTAACAGTAAGAACAGGCTCCATGACAGAACAGCACTTTTATCGCCTATGTAAGTATTTTCCCATTTATATTTGAGAACACTTACAAAAACGGGTTAGCTCTAAGCTGTTAATAACCAATATTCTAACACTGTATAAGTATGTCTTCATTTTAGATCAATGCTTTAAAGCTCTCTTCACAAACAGGCTAACATAGTTAAAACCCCAGAAGTACTTTAGACACATCCAGTCAGCCTCCATGGAAAAGTCACCACCTCACTCCATACTGGAGTTGGGGAGCTTGAAGCAGTACCACGTATCATTTAAGACCCAAATCCTGGCCCTAACTGTTGCAAACAAAGACATGAAACATAATTAAGATGGAAATGCTGCACAGGAACTTCTCCTAATCATCTACACGCAGTCAGCCCTACAAGCCGAACCCAGGCAAGGGAAGTTCTACACAAAATTCACTTCTCTTGCTCAATGTCATTCATCATCCAAACCTCCTGATGTAGTTTGAAAGATTTTTCCCACACAACCTATACTGCCAGTCAGTTTCTCTCTAATTGTACATCTACATTCACAACCATTTTCTTATACGCTGCAACATTTCTGCTTCACAAGATTTTCCCCAATATAGACTGATGAACGGCATCACGTGGCTCATTCTCATTACCCGAACACATCCAAATGGACAAAGAAAACTATGAGCTTACTAAACTCTAATTTCACAGAACATTTACTGAGACACAGGACATTGGCTCACAAGCCTATCTTTGCTAGCAAGAAACCAAGTGAGAAGAAAAAAAAAACAAAAAACCTAAAGTGACAAGGAATTGAAGAACTCATGCATTTTATTCAAAAGCAGCCAAAAGCTTTCCAAAGCTTGAAATTAGGATATTGACTCAGCTTGGCTTCTCTCAGAGACAACATCAGAGACTGGCTAAGGCTTGGAACTGTGCTTGTTGCCTGCACACCCCAATGTTTGGACTAGACCAGTGCACAATACGCACATGATTTTAATATCCAATGCTCTGTATGGTGCGGTTGCAAGCACATCACACTTGAACTGGAAAGCAAGTTTAAGCTGTAATATTATATCTATATATAAACATGGAAAATGTGATTGTAAAATCAACTTCCGATTTTAAAACAGGCATGCTATTTTTTGTTGTTATTGTTAAGTCTATGTTCTATTGTACTAGTAATGTGTACATTCCTATCGCAAGAAATGTACTCCATAAAGACAGATATGACTCTGAACTCCTGCCCAAATGCTGCTGGGAAGAGATTTTTCAAAGCATAAACCAGTTAAGACTAACCAACATAAGACTTAGTAGGCTACATCAATAAAATCAAATGTAGAGTTAATAGAGATGCTACTTTATTTCCCAAAACATAGTCAATGATCTTATTAAAAAATTAGTTCAAACCTTTCCTACAAAAAAACGGGACCACTAAGTGGGATTAAATATTATTCTACTCAGTTCTTTACAAATCTTTACTCTAGTTACTAAATTTTCTGTTTGTCTGAATAAAGGACTAAAACCTTAAATACACCTCACCACTAGGCCTAGGCTATGCTCTACAGCAAAGGAACATTCAAATTTATTCCACAGAAAAAGTCTGCCTGGATTGGTACAGTCTGTTTCTCTTCCTATAGCCCAAGTACAATTCAGGAAACATTCCCGTGACTTAAATACTATGTTCAATTATGTCTTGTTACAATAAAAGCAGACTTTTCTCTGAATTCAACATTCACAGTCTCCATTCTCAGGAGATTTTTTTAATTGCCAGAGATATAAAATTCTGCTTAGAATTTCATGGGACAGCTTAGAGCCATTTGAGTGCTAAATTCGCCTCCTGATCTTGTCTGTCAAAGTCATGCCCAGAACTTTTATGAACACCTTAGTAAAGCTCCATCTGTTCCATGGCAAAACAGCAGAACTTCACCAGAAGCACTTTAGCTAAGTACCATTTAGGCTCTAATCTGCATGTCTAACAGCTCATGTTTGTTTAGAAAAGAGCCATTGAAAACCCACATGACTACCTTGCAGTTCATGATATAAAAGTGCAGGCAAATGCACTTAGATACCAGAGCCCCCGGTTTCTCTCTTATCGCTGGCTCTCCCTTTCTGCTGGCTACTGCTTGGATAGCAGCTCTCATTCGGCAACTTTGGCTACCTTGTTTCAGTAGCAATACAGAAAACATACAGAGCAATCCAAATAACTGTGCCCTAAAGAGTAAGGTGCTGTCCTGGTTTCAGCTGGGATAGAGTTAAATAATTTAATTTTTACTAGGAAATTTGTTTTTAATTTAGTATGAGAATAATGTTGATAACACGTTTTAGTTAATATAAGTATTACTTAGCAACAAGTCAAGGACCTTTTCAGCTTCCCACAGAAGCTGAGAAGGAGCCTAGACAGGACCAGCCGGTCAAAGGAATATTCCATACCATAGACATCATGCTCAGTATACAAATGGAGGTTGGCTGGGGGCAGGAATGTGCAGTCACTGCTCAGGACAGGCTGAGCAACTGATCATCGGGTGGTGAGCAATTGTATTGCATCACTCATTTCATATTTTTTTTTATCATTACGTTTATTATTATTATTGCTTTGTTTTCCATTACTGTTCTATTAAACTGTCTTTATCTTAACCCCCAAGGTTTTGGGTGTTGTTTTTTTTTTCCATTCTCCTCCCCTAACCCACTGCAGGGGGGGCAATAAGCGAACGGCTGCGTGATCCTGGTTGCTGCTTGGGATTAAACCACAACAGGGCCAAAGCAAGAAAGTGCAACAAATAGACCCAGAAAAATTAAAACAAGATTAGAAAACAAGTATAAGTATGTAACCAAGTAAAGGTACAAAAATATACATCTAGTGCATCCTGCTTACATAAACACAGTTCCCTGGCTAAGAAGTTGATTTGCCCAGCTCTTAAGAACTTCATCCAAGCACAACCAACCAACTCACCATTACAGAGTCTTTTCCTCCATGCTCAGTTAACAGTCCTGTTCCACCAATCTCAGAATGGAAACTGACTCTGGACTCTCTTTTTAAGGTCATTCTTTCCATCTTTAGTGTTGATGTCTTGGGGGATGAATATCTGTCTTTTCGTCACACACTGCTGCTGTGCTTAACACTACTTCCTCAAAGCCACACGTACAAAACAGTTCTCACAGTTTGCAGTAACTGCCATTGCAAATTAATTGTCTTTATCAGGATTAATATGGAAGTAGATCATGAACTGCAACAACAAGCTGTACGTGTTCCCAGAAGCGATTAGAAATTGTGAGTATTTGTCATGAATATGCCATGAAACAGCAGTGTTTCCATGAGGAGTCTCTGCTGGTCACCGAGAGCGAGCCCGCTGAGCAGACCCCTGGGAAGTACTGCGTGGCACAACCACAATTACAGCAAGGTAGCTACAGAGAAGTAAGACTCTATTTAAACAGAAGCAGGTTTTTCTTAGTTTTAAGTAGTATACTATCTGTTTTCTATAGGTCTAAATCTGAGCCCGGCACACAGTTTCATTAAAGGTACAATTTATAGCCTCTCTCCATGAACTATAGTCACTTCTTCCCATTCTCCCTTTTGAAACTTTTCATTAGTTTCAAGCCATGTATTTTCACATCAAATAGTTCCTCAAGCGCACCTCTCCCTCCAGCAACTGAACTTCAGTAATCTCATTACTTTGAAGACATATTAGTCTGGAAATTTAACCTCACTTTAAAAAGGCAGCCAATAGTAAAAACCCCTATGCTTTGCTACTAGAACAACATGATCCAATCTCTGACAACAGAAGCCTTGCCCATCAGGAGTTAAGACAGTTCTTTGCAGATAAATTTCTGGAACATTAGCTTCTACGCTTCCAGTATGTTAATTGCCAGAAGACAGACCACACAGATCACAAATCACGGTTGGACAGAGTTTTATAACTGTGCTGATGTTTGACAGAGACAATAAGTTATCATATTTACGCATTTGCTTTATGATTTGTTTTGTGCTGTTAAACTGTTGCCAAAGCCAAGCCTGCTACATACATCCTCTCCTTCCTCCTTAATACCTTCAGGGATCCCAAGAACCAAGTCATCTTCAAAACATGCACGAGTACTTTACATATGGAGATCTTCAAAGACAGAAGATTTCTTACCATATTCTTTGCACAACTTTCAGCAGTTGTACATTTCCTTTTTGCGTCTGAGTTGATGACAGGGAACAACATGCCAGTTTTTTCCAGGCACAGAAATATACTGCAAAGCTCTCTTACACCGTTCACGCAGTTGTTATAGACCTAACTCTTCTTCCTATGTGAGATCAAAATATTTCACACACAGTCCTACATGAAAACAATGTAATTAAAAACATACTTCAAAGTCATTGTGTGTGCCAATCATTACGGTATTCATACATTTAAGCTACAAATCTCTTTTACACATCTGGGTATTTTTACGCTTTCATCTTGTTTTAAGAATGTAGAAAACTTGGAACTACGAATATATATTCCCAGGTGGCTCTGTTACCTCTCCATCCTTTGAAGGTTGTCCCACAATTCCTACCTTTTCTTCCCTTTACTTCACCCCAAAAAAATTGCCAGAAGTACCAGTATATTTTGTCATTGGTTACACTGGAACGTATTTATGAATACAGCATAGCACTGCCTCATCCTCTGACTCCAGTATTAAGTGGCTAGAAGTTCTTGTGGTGACCTCTTAATCCCTCTATTAAGATGTTAAAATTTCTTCTGAAACACCCTTCCGATCCTGCATATCACTCTATGCAAACAGAGTCCACAATAGAGACCACTGCTGACAATACAGAACTTCACTTCACGCTTACCAATTCTATTCATCCTTTAGGAACGAGACATGCCCCAAATCCAGTCTCCCACCAAACCAGAGATTCAGATGTCACTGCAGGTGAACAACTTTATTTCACTGCAGCTCCTGGCTGTCACTTATACTACTAGTTTAACTACTGAGTGAAAAAATTCTCATTTAGGAAATTCATGTTTTTCATGGGACAACACACAAATCTCAAGCACTAACAACAGCCTACTGGACTTCTGATATGACAGCCTAACCCCGCAAAAGTATTATATGAAAATCAACATAGATTCATTCTGAATACTTTTTATGTATTACTTACCCTTTCACAGATTTGGGTTTTTTAAGCAATGCAAACACGTCAGGATTATCACTGCAAAGACTTACAGTGTGTCCTGCAGCCAAGCGCTTCCTGCTTCACGGAAGCTCTCAACTGGTCAGCAAATAGTCCCTTGTTTAAAACTGGGGCTGTGGCAAACAAAATGCCAAGCTTCCACTAGCAGATAGTAACCTCTGTGTCACGAGTCACAGACAAAAGTGCTGCTTCTCATTGCTCTGCACAGGGAAGTAGGGGAAGGACCGCTCTGTGCAGAAAAGAACTCCAAGATCTAGACAGCGTTTAGCATAGAAGTCTACAAACTTCTGCTCATTTACAGTATTATTCTTGAAACTTTAACAATACTTTACAATAACAACTTTACAATACAACAATAACAACAATACTTTACAATAACAAACAATAACAACTTTAACAATAACTCTGCAATTTCTAAAGAAATAGTCCAGATAAATTAATCTGATGGCTTGAATTAATCTAACAAAATACAATGACTGACATGTAAATTGCAGGGACTCACTTCTAGGGTGAGTTTTCTGTAACTTTCACAAGAGTAAATAATGTGGAATTGTATTTACTGAAAGTTGAAACATGTAAGGAAATGAAAAATCAGAAAGATCAACTGGAAATGCCATTAGTATTGTGAGGGGAGGGAACAAGAAATAAATAAAAGCAGCCGAGCCATCAGAAAGTAAGTCACAGTGCTATGTAAGGCCCGAGACACAGACTCTTGGGAAACAGCGCGACCAGCATTTCTTTTGGTTGCAGTTCTGGTGTTACCAGCATTCACCATTTCAACTGCCCCGGCCTTGGCTGCCATGCTGGAAGTACCTGTACACGTGATGGGGAAACAAGGCTGGATAACTTAAGAGTTAACCCAGGTAAAAGGACTTCCCCCCCGCCATCCCACCCCCCCCAGTCAATGCCTCCCTCTGGTGACCATGCAGAGGAGCGAGTTCCACCAGCAGCTCTGGCATCCTGAGCTCAGTCACCACAGCCACTAAGAGACAGTTGCCACACAACACACCAGGCTGAACACAGTCATTTAGACTAAAACTTCAGAGAAGGAAGAATGCCAGAGAGCTCTGGCATCCCTTTGGGTCTCCCTAGCAAAAAGCACCCACGCAGGTCACTGTTTTTCAGGGAAGCCGTCCAGAAAGGGCCTGCCTAACTCCTTCCACCGTGGGTTCCTATGGCGAAACAAGCTGGGACAATTAATCCGATCTACAGCCTGTTCCTGCAGCAATTCAGAAGTGCTAGAGAAATGGGGCGAGGGGTAAATGAATGGTTTTGACTGTGGCAAGAACCTGGTGTCAGCCACCACCTGTCCCAGGCACCAGTGGCACCACCTCACTCTGCTCAGACCTTTGCAACAGCGCTGTTCCACAGCCCACGGCACTGCGCTTTGGGAAGCAACGACACCACTGCGGAACAAAATGCCTCTGTTTACTTAACTGAGGTGAATGAATAAAGAGGTTTGGCTCGGAAAACTGCAGCGTCCCAGGACCAGGAAATTTCTACTTGAGCACACTCACAAGTCACCCCCACAGCAGGTGTGACCAATACAGCAGGAATTCACAACAGCTTGCCTCACACAAGAAAAATCCAATGCACTTTACTGTATTGAGAGACATTTCAGTTTTCTACTTTGCTCTTAGCCTACAGTCATAACTAGAGTCCTTGTAGAATATACTTTTGATGCTTGTAAAAAAAATAGTTAGTAAAATACTTTTCCCTATTCCCTTAATATGCCATGTGATTTCTTTCAATTTAGGATTCAGAAAAATCAGTTTAAAACCATTTTGGAATCACTAATACATAAAATGTACCCTTGCTATAGGTAAATTTTATAAGACAAAAATCACAGAATCATAGAATTGTCTAGGTTGCAAGGGACCTTTAAGATCATCGAGTCCAACCATCAACCTCACACTGCCAAGTCCACCACTAAACCGTGTCCCTCAGGACCACCTCTACCTCTCTTTTAAATACCTACAGGGATGATCAGCGCTGATTGATGAGAGAATTCTTTTAATCCAAAGGAAAAGCAGCTGAGCAGGTATTAACTTTTCAAATTTCCTCAACATCTTCAGTATTTAAGTACACTTGTTCCAGCCTTTCTCTGTCCCCCTGCATTGCTTAGGATGTACATGTCAGCAGTGTTAATACGATAGCACACTTGACGCCAAAAAAGAAATCTGCTTTTATGCTGGGGTTTTGGTGTGGGGTTTTTTTTTCCCCCCTTCTCTTTTAAACAAAGTATGGCAACAATTTGATAGCCTAGCAGTGCTTTGCCCTCCTGAACCCTGGCAACGACCCAGAGGATTTGCACTCTACTGCTAATCAGAAGTCTGGCTGTGGCCATTTCCCATGACATAGCTGAAATTCTCCAAAACTTGCCCTCTCAACTTCACTAGCCACGCCATACTGAAACTATTTGCTGTATCCTTAGGCTGTCAATCACAACACCTATCCCCTGGCCGCTCTGCTGCAACAGCCCGGCACTGTCAGGGCTGCAAACCTGCCACACTCGCTATTGACCCACAATCAGAAGGAAAAACTCTCTCAGGGAAGCAGTTTCTTCTGCAGACCTGCTTTTCTCACAGCAACAGCACAGCAGAAGTAGCAGACGTAAAAGGAAACCAAACATTATATTTTGAAGCTTAAATATAAAAAATATACTCTGTGCACATACTTAAACTATATTTTTAATTTCTATCTCAATTTAATAAACTTAAGACCTGTTTCTTTTACTGTGAGGCTGGTGAGCCCCTGGTGCAGGCTGCCCAGAGAAGCTGTGGCTGCCCCATCCCTGGAGGTGTTCAAGGCCAGGTTGGACGGGGCTTGGAGCAACATGGACTGGTGGGAGGTGTCCCTGCCCAGGGCAGAGGGGTTGGAATGAGATGGTCTTTAAGGTCCCTTCCAACCCAAACCATTCTATGATTCTATTCAACAGCCTGGCTGCCCTTCCAGGCTTACCTAACCTATCACACATTCTCTTCAGTGATGCATAAAAATGGCTCTGATTAATTTTATTCTTGTCTATTAATATCAGGAACCATGGGAAAGAGAAAATTCAATTTCTGATCTGTCCATCTCTCTCTATTATTCCATAAAAAGCAGACAGTATTAGTAGCTTTGAAGAAAATTACAACAAAAATTAAAGTTGCTTAGATCACTCATTCAGGTTTCACCATTTTAAAGTTCATAATGTTTAACCAAGAAATTCCATGACTTTTCAAGGCAAGTCACAGCTAAACCCTTTGTTTCCTGTCTACACACCAAGAGAGTATTTAAGTACTGTATAAAATTGAGATTTACAACTGATGAAAAAACATCAGTATTTCAGGAACAGGAATGATCACAATTCAGTCTTTCTAAAATTTACTTATTCTTCAGCAATTTTAGACAATTCAAGTAGTGTCTGATTTTCCTAATGTTCCCATTAAAAACCAGAAGCAGCAATTCTTAAACCTACAAAAGCTTTCATTCAAAACCTCCCAAGTAACTCAATAGTTAGCTATTTCTACAGTATCACAATAATATAACAATCCCAAGGCAAACGGTAGCATTATTGTAACACTTCAATGAAATCTACAATAGTGCGTATATTTACAATGTGTTTTGTCTGTTACACTACACACCCTTTTCATTAAGCCTTACATTTTCCTGAAAAACAGTCTGAATATCCATAGCAAGAAATGGTTTCCAAGAGCAACTGAGCATCAGAACAACATGCAACATCACTGATGTAAAAAAAGTAACGGCTAAGAGGGTCAGTAAAATATATGCATATGTGAAACAACCATCACACAAAGATGTTTGGCTACCTTAAAAAAAAGTAAAAAAAAAATCACCAACTCTCAACACCAGCAGTATCTAAGAGTAAACTAATCCAACACGAAGTTCCTCAATTGAAAACATCATCCAATTCTTTACAATACAAGCCATTTAAACAATGCACTTCCTTCAACAACTCAAAATTCCCATCAGGACACTGAGTCTTGCTCACCACATTCCAAAATTCTTTGCCCTTATCTGGTAATTCCTTGCCTTATTACCTTATAATTAATATTTGCCAACATAACTTTAAAAATCAGTCCAAGCACTCGACTGGTAGTTTCTGAAGAAACAGTTTTTCCATGCAAGATTTTTGTTTTCCCAAGTTATTACCTAATACAGTTCAGTATTGCTGAGCAGAACAATGTGTAGAGTTACACTAGATGGACTGTGCAGGCACCTAAATCAAATTCAGTGCAATGACATGGGACTGAACATGCCAGCATACACGCACCTCTGCACTGCTGCTCTTCTGAATATACCTAGTTACAAAGAGTCAGAACATGGACTCCAAGCTGAGCAAAAACAACATAAGACTTTTTTTTGTTTTTAAATTGTTTGAGTTGGTTCTTTTTGTTTGGTTTGTTGGGGTGTTTTTCAACAGTCTCTTAAAAGTTTCAAAAGATCTACGTGTCTTCTCAAAAATTCATAATGATACCATTTATTGCTATTTTTTATTTCAGGTAGTTAGGTAATGAATGTTTTTATATTAGTTTACAGTGTGACCCACAAACATGGAGCGGCAGTAAATCAGCAGGTGCTATCCCAGACCAGTAATACTGCATATTTGCACTACGCAGAGCCTCCTACTCAGAAATCCAGTGGGCCCTTGACCTGGCTCCTACTGGCTATTGTTTTATTTGAAGACACCAAGACTGCAATGCTAGAATAAAACCATTACCACAAGATCCTCCTGTGATTGCCTCTTCCCAGCTGCCAGACCCTGATTCTGGCTACTGCTTTCAGTATATGGACTGCTCTTTTGTCCCCTAATATTTTTACATCCAGGCACAAGAGAAGTAAAAGCTACCGGTTTTTTCATACCTACACAAAACCCAGCAAAAATGAGCCCCAATTCCCCTAAGAAGTCTCTAAACATATTTTTAGTAAGTGATGACAGTTGACGATAAGCAAAAAACACATTACCCATCCTTTTATTCAAATACTGAAGTGCTTTAGGGGTAATTCAAAGGAAATAAGAGCATTGCACCTCAAATGCCATTTCTACATTTTCTCTTATAAGTTATAGATGTACGACCCTATGAAATGTTCAGTAACACCTTAAGTGTACTATTTTCAATAAGCATCATGTCTACATCCTGCAAACTGGGATGCATGGAATCATGAAAAGTTACTTGGTAAGATAAGGTCTCACAAAATTCTTTGCAACCCCTTCAAAGTAAGCAAGTAAAGAATAATTTAAGAATTAAATAAGGATAATTATGCTATCTGGAATTATTTAAGATAAAATTAACATTGACTAGAGTTTCTGAAGCATCACCACTCTGTTTTCAGTAGCTAGTCATTCATACACTGACAAAACCACAACTTGTCTAAGGTCTAACCCAGGTCTGCAATAGGCACGTTAAATTCTGTCACAGAGAAACGTAAGGAGAAAGCAAAAGTTTTGTAAATCCCGTAGACCAGTTCAAACCTCTTTTTTTGGGTTTTTGTTAAACAAATGAAAAAAACCCCACACCACACAAAAAAGACAACCAAACAAGGCAGTTCACATACGCGCCCTGAAGGAGAGCAGAGTACCACAGCCTTCAAGCAGCCTGACACTTCTCCTTGGGGGGAGGCCAGCTGCAGGGCTATGAGGTGATGCCTACCTTCAGTCTATGGATATGTAAGATGAGGAGCCAATAAATAAAATTAAATGGCTTTACTCAACTCAAACTGACTTTGTCTTTTATCACAAAAAAAAAATTAGAAGAAAACCATTTAAGATATTTCAGTTTTTCTTCAAAAATAAACCTTCCTAAAATTCAAGTACCTGTATCATTCCCATAGTTAACAATTACATCACCTATTACCTATCACTGACATACCAGTCTAAGCAGCTAACTCAGTTTAGTTAATCTGCATAAAACATGTTAGGATTTTGGAATATTTTTGATGATTTTGTACACACATGGGTCCCACATGGATTCTAAAAAATTTTTTGGGGAACAAAACACTACTTAAAAAAATCTTTTGACATACACATTTAAGCAAAAGTATTTAATTCAGTAACTGGATTAGGTTGAGTAATTAACTTAAGTGGAGCCTTTCTGGAGACACACTACCATGACGTCATTCCCTTCAGTATCAGATGAATTAATAATCGTGCAAGAAATAGTGTTATATTTTCCCTATTTGGAGCTTTACAACAAATTTCAAAATATGAACACTGGAAATAACGTGTTTATCTCCAAAACACCGAGGAATACAGTTCATATTTTTAAATAAGTATACATGACATTAAAGATTACAGACTCAACAATATTTGTCTCCACAGGGTCATCCCTCTGCTACTACATCATCTCATCTTTTATATTGTTTGGGCCTGTTTGAATTTGCTCATCTTTTAACTTCACTTACCTATCCCACTTGTGACATGGGCCTAAACTTCTAGTAGCTTAAAACGTGTCTGAAATTCAGCATAACCCAGTGGACATTAAGATAGCATCTCCTTTGAACCATCCTTTTAAAATAGTTAGGATTTTTATGTAATTTAAATAGACTGCTGACATTGTAGTAACATTACCTTAGAGGCTGTTTGGAAATAAATTTGAAAATTAAATCAGGATCATCAGATTAAGATCAGAAAGAGAACAATCATATTTATGCATTTGCAACCTGAAACAAAGTTAATATCATGTAAATTCAAAAGCTATGTTCTTAGATATTGCGAGGTTGAGACCAATTTGCCCTTCTTTCAAATTTTACTATTAGATACATATACAAAAATACTCCAGAGCAGAACTGAAAATCTTGGCAGATCCAAGATCCATTGTCTTCTGAAAAAAAAGTACAAACAACTGTTCTGTTTTCACAATGAGGAAAATCCAATGCTATTTGAAAAACTGCACACTCGCATTATTGATGTAGCCATGAGCACCCAGGCTGCGGCCAGCCACTGAAACAGGCTGGTAGCCAGCTTGCAGCTGCCACCTTCACCGCAAGTCCTTACAAACTGTATGAGCAGTGCCAACCCCACACATCCTTCTGGGGATCTCACGGCTTTTCCACCTGTACAAGGCAGTAAAACAGGCATCCTCCAGAAAAAAACCTGGAAACATCTGCCACCATCGGAACACTTCAAGCCTTCACGCCAAGTCCACTCTGAAAAGGCTCTCAGAAAGGAAAACTCTGAGGATGTGATATGAGCCATCTATACTACACTCCCTTTTTTCTTTACTTTTTAAAAATTATTTTCTAGGAGACACTGGGAAGCGCCTATGTGTATTTTACCCAATAATCCTAACAGCCTACTACGCAAGTCATTCTGTTTTTACAAGGTGGTTTTAATCAGAGCAGGATCAGGTCACATTCAGGAAAGGGATATAGCAAATAACTTTCTCCCACAGTGAGATGTTAAACAAGATAAAATGTAAAAATACCGAACACCAAGGCACATCCTACCTCTGAAAAGGATACCAAAGCCAACATTACAAGCAGATCTGAACAGCACAATTTAGGGCAGGAGATAGCTAAAAATGGCTTTCTTCAGCAGCAGTTCATCAATTCTGGCTCCTGCTGACTTTCAAATTTTGTGGGAGTTGAGAACCCTCATCTCACACTCCGCCAAGATCCTGGTGATGAGTACAATCTTGCATCTCTTGCACAGCATCTTCCAGCACCCGCAAAAATCCTGTCTACTACATTTAATCTTTAATTCAGAATAGGAGGATGGGGAAGGAAAAAAAAAAAAGAGAATCTAGTATGCCATCGACAGTAACTGCCAAACCTTGAACCAGCTAAAAGCTTCCAAACCATAGCATTAAATACTGTAAATAATATTTTTAACCACAGAATATTTCAGGTTGTAGGGGACCTCTGGAGGTCATATGGTTCAACTTCCCACTCAAAGCACTGCCAGTTTCAAAGTTAGGTGAGGTTAACATGCTCCTTCCTTTCTTAAATGACAGCAATAAAACCAGAAAAATCTCTTTCTACAGGAGAAAGAAACAAATGAGCTTGACAACATAATACTAAATATGAAATCCTTAAAAATTAGGCACATTAGTGGCAAAAAAAATCCTAAGTAACCCAGAAACTGCTCAGTTAAGACAAGCCGTTAGCTCTATTTCTACAACTAATCCCCACAACCTCTACAGGTGAAACCAGTTGTGTTCTGTGGAAAGTTACTCAGGGCAGGGTGGGAGGGGGAGAAAAATCAGTCAAGTATCTAACTTGCATAACTCAAAAGGTGCAGTTTAAAGCTATACAGCAGTATTGTCACTGACTATTCAACTCAGCAGAAATTTTCAGTGTAGACATCCATACCTCTAGCATCCCTAGCACTGCTCTAGCATTCCAACGTTCACTGGTAACCCGAAGAGCTTGTTTTAATATGAATTTCTGAAACTTTCCTAGATAAAAAATGCTGCCCCACAGTTTAACTGTTTTATCTTTTCAGGTTCTATTCTTTCTTTATGCGAGATGCCAGGCTGAAAAAGCCTAAAGAACACCTTACTTCAGCATTCTTCCTTCCAAACTGGCATTCAAATACTGGTGTACACACACAAATGCTACAGAAACTCTCTACTGAACTTCTTTCTCTCATTTTTGGGACAAGGCTGGAGAGTCATGCCAGAGTCCAAAGTCCTCACTTGTCCATACATCTCGGTATGCTCAATGTGCCTTGAAGGAAGAGAGAAATCATTTTCTCCTTTTCATTTCATTATTTTTGAAAGGAAGGACTCTACTAAGTGAATTACAAGATATAAAAGACCACAGACTGGTAACAAATAAGCCTCCGGTTTTAAAAGTATATAATTTACACTTTCCATAAAATTGTATTTATTTAGACACACTATTTACAAACTTTAACAACAAAGTTTAAAATCTAGCTCATATTTTTGCAAAGTTTGAGGTCAGACACAGTGCCTGTTGTAAGCCACTGCTATCCACAGGCCAGATGATCTAGTTATTGGTACTTTGGTCATGCATTTATTTAAACAGAATGAAATTAGTTTACTTCATTAAAGAGGAGCTGGAATAAGCTTCAGGAGAGTGAGGTGGTCTTCATTTTTAAAAACTAGCAATGCCATTTGGGAAAAGAATAACAAGCAGTGAAGAAAAGTAATTCCCTTCAAGCAATTGAAATACCAGTTTTTGAGACAAAATAGTGAAAAACCTGAGGTCAATAAAAAGAAACCTTGTTTTCTTTTGAAGTTCCCCACCAACTGGGGCAAGTGGCATGTTGCATTCCCCAGGCTTATGGGAAATTTGTTTCCTGTTGTGTCAGGAAAAAAAAAACCCAAACATTATTGCTATGGTCCCTCTGGAGCATGTAATTACTGACGCATATGAAATACACTTTATCAAAATACTTGACAAATGTTGCCTTGAAAGTCAAAACTAAACAGTCTGCCTGAGCAATGGTAGTCTAATTCTGTTCTCATTATAGGAAGGACTGGTAGAAACAGAAGCACTGTACCATGCACGTGCATTTCCCAGTCCCATAACTAATATCAAGATAAAAAAAAAAAAAANACAGAGCTTCGCTAGACAATCATTGCTTTCGGTGAGTCGCTGCCTTCTGGGGCAATACTCTTGCTCAGGCACGGGTGTGCCACCACATCCTCTCAACAAACCCAGCAAAGTGACCTTGCTAGATTTACGTGTTTTATTGCAGCCAGTCTCACTGCAATGCAAAATCCTGGGACTGGTATTTCAAGTGTAGTCGTTGGCAGTCATAGAAGTACTTAATATAGCGGAAGAAATATGAGGCCTCTAGAGTCAAGGAAGGGAAGTTGTTTAAGTGAAGTACCTCCTACTGACCAACAAGTGCCCAGATCAAATAACACCAAGATCAGACATCAGAGCAGCTGCCGCTTCTGGAGAAAAAGCTCAAGTGCTAACAAAAACTTAGCACAATATCCCGTCAGCTCTGCTCCCAATAAGAGAATGTAAGGTATGGGGTTAATCGAGCAATTATTGGGAAAAAGTAGGAAAGGATAGTATGAGTGAGTACAAGTGACTCCAAACAAAGCAAAAATCTCATTCTACTACTTTCAAAGATACAGTTGTTACGTGCATACACTAGTTGTAGAAAAATCAGCTTGGGGCTTGGAGACCGAGAACATTCTACTGCACTCAGCAAACTTCTTCAGTTCCAGCGGTACAGAAAACACGCTGAGGCAGGACTGACCTAGCGATGATTATCAGAACTAACACAATAGGGAGTTCTGTTAACATGCTTGTGTGGTAGGAAAGAAGATTATTCTCTCAACAAAAGAAACTAACTATATAAGCATAACATTTGGTTTCATATTGGATGCCTTATTTTTCAATATTTTTCTCCTCACAGTTCATTAAGCATTGTCATTGTGTAGTGCATGTAAACCACCCAGAACATTGAACTTAACATTCCTTCATATATCAATATCATAGAATCATAGAATCATATGAATGAAATCTTCTATTCATATTTTTTTCCTGAAGAAAATCTTTCATAGATATGTCTCTAGTAACAGCCCATCAGGGAGTTTAACAGAGCAAAGCAGAAGCCAGGTACTTAATTCCAAATATGCTTTGTTCAATTTTCTCAATGATATTTGCATTTTCATTGTAGAAAATCTCAAACATCAACAGTGGCAATCACTGTATATTTGAATAATCTCACTAAGTTCCAAAGCATTATGTAAGGGAAACATTAAAAATCAGCTCATGGACATTTTATAACACAAGGTGTTACAAGCCTTTGTTGTCAGTAAGTTACACTGAGTTAAGAAATAAAAACAGCTCAGAGGCACACCTTGTATGACATCCTTCTCTTAGGAAAGTAAGATAATACATAACCTTTGCCAATCTATTTTTGTAGCATCATAACATTTAATGACTTGCACGAGTTATTTTCATTTTGTTTCATAAATAGCTTCTACTCTTGTAAGTTTTACAACATGGACTGCACTTGGGACACAAAACCACATCAGACTCTAGATCAAGTACCTCCTGGTTCAGCTCCACCTTGACCCTTCTGACAGGCACACATACACCTCAGGCTACAATCCCACTGCTTCTCTCAACTGATCCGAATCATAATGAAGTCCTGGATCATTTATGACTGTATTTGAAAAACAATCTTAGTGCATTTAAAAGTAATAGCAGTATTCCTTTTGGTGACCTTTAAGTGCCTGAAATACTTGAAACAGGCATGGCCTATTACCCCTGTGAAACATATTGAAACGTTCCAGAGATCCTAACTTAAGCTTCCCATCGCACACAGTACAGATTTCAAGAATAAAATCAAATGATAATTAAAACAAAGTAGTGTTTGGTCTCGCATCATTTTACCCACAATAACCTTAACTCACAGGGCGCTCGGAATACACAGTAAGTGTCTGCAGGTAAAGCTGAGTTCTGCTGCTGTCAAACTGCAAACAGTCGAGCGAGACGCCAGCAAACTGGTGATGGGAAATGGCCTTTTGGTTTTGAAGTTGCTGATCAAAATCAAGACATGTGCAGCGCTTATAATTTAACCCTCGTTAGTACCTCCAGAGCAATGATCATGTCCCTTACTTCCACTCTCCACTTGCACACCAAAGAAACCTCAAAATTTGCAATTTATTTCCAAAGTATTTGAGAGGACTTTCACATGACAATTACTGTAAACTACTCTTCAACCTCAGGATGACAGCCTATTATGGAAAGCAATGAAAATACTTACATTATGGTTACTATATTTTTCCTGTTACACAGATGAGATGTCTGCACTTCAGGTCACCAGTAGTTCAATCTGTTCCTACATTAAACTTGTGTAAGGAAACAGCCTCAAATGTGAAAATAACACTAAACACTCCTATTCTAATACCCTGCTCACCAAAAAAAGAAAGTTACATTTATTCTGCATTTTCTCCTAGTTGTAGCAATGAAAATTTACAAGTGAATTTGCCACTGTTCATTCTAACTGGGGCCAGGACTCTAGCAGCTCTGGACCATTTACTAAACTGGGCATTCAGCAAAAACACTTTTCTGCTCCTTTCAACATACAGCTAATGGGGAAAGTGCAGAAAATATTCACACACAAATTAACCAATTAAGAAGTTTTCAAACCAGAAAAGCAATACCCATATAGCAATAAATTATGTGCAAGTACCCCATGATGTGGTGACATTCGCAGACTAGCTCTAGTAGCAAGGGCAAAAAGCCACGTTAACAGAGCAAATTCAGTAAATCCGACTGACAAACTTAAGAGTGTGCACAGTCACGCTAACAGGGTTATTCGGTTTCCAGAAACAAAACTGCCAACAAACCATCAGGTCAGAATACCTACAGTAACGATACACTTGCAGATACAACCTAACTATTCTCTGACCGCAATCTACACTGCTATTCAACCCCCTCTCGAGTTTAACAAAAGCAGCCCACAGCTTCCAGAGCCACAGCCACCCTGCAGGGGCCACCAGCAGCAATGCCTCCCCAGCCTAGCCATCCCCCCAACTCAAGCCAGAGGAACCAGAACACAACACTGTAGGGAGCTACAGCACTTGAACTGGTGCTAACAGAAGCAAAAGACCAAAGTTCTGAAGACTAATGTAAGAAAAGGGTAAACCAATAACGCCCACCCACAATTATTGTATTTTGAGAAGTCTGTAATAGCTGTTGTGTGAAAGCCAGCAGAACAAGAGCTGAGTCACTGTGCTTACCCCCCAGTTTTAACTTGTCACTCTAAACACAGAAGTTGAAGCCTGTTAAAAAGGATGCATTTCAGAATTGGCAGAGCATACGTGACCACCCTCAGAAACCATGTCTCCAACTTACTAGGTGATGACTAACCATGGAGTCCTGATAGAGTCGTCTGTGCTGCAACTCACTTAAAGCAGCAAAATAGTCTGTGGACCTTCAGAAAAGCCTAATTTTGCTAGATATCTCCAGGATGTTCCATGGTTGTGGAAAAAAGAATGAACTCTGATGGGTATTAACATCTAATCGGATAAAGTGACTACGTACTGAATTTTATCAATATTCCTTTTTAGAAACTACTAATAAAAAGAATTGTAGGAAGCATCAGAAACTATTTACAACAGCCCTGTTGATGCAAAGTCCCAGGCTGGACTTAGTAAGTTTACAAGGCTACTATTGGTGTTAGTGAAATAAACCAAGCATCTTCCAGTTCAGGATTGTGCTGAGCAAGCATAACAGTAGAATCATTTTTATTTAATATGTTATCCCCAAGACATGTGATCTGAACCTAGAATATGTTTGAGAGTGCTTCGAAAAAAACCTCCACATTCAGGAAAAGTGGCACCCAGCAACATGGTTAAGGCTACCAAATAACTTAGTTAATCTCACAAATTGGGAGCCTCCTGATTTCTTGAGCTGAACACCAACCTGAGCATGTCGCCTTTCTAATAGCATAGGAAATAATCGTGAAAATGAAAGACAGTAGTTACTCAGCTAACAGAGTAAAACAACTTATTTCCAAAGTAGATTTATGCTTAATCTGCACGTTTGGTGTTTCAACTGGAAGTGTATAAACTTTTGCCACAAACTACCTTAAATAGCTTAGTAATAAGATGACCTGATCACAGAAGCTGGCAAGAGACGTCTTCTTAGAAGAGAGATGCCATTAAAACCCAGAAGCAATTTCCACAACGAGCGCCCTTTCTTCTCCAGTCATACCTATTTCCCCTAAGAGGGGAAACAAGACATCTGCACAGTATGATTTTAAATAACCAATTTCACCCAGGGGAAAAAGTAGCATTGAGGAGGGAGCCTTCTGGCTTTCTGAGATGTCGTCATTTGTTTTCTGCTCTCACAATAGTAAAAAAAAAAATCTTCTATTCATATTTTTTGAAATTGATCTTCTGCACTAACTTAGACAGGAAAAAATCCTTGGACTCCAAATACAACTGGTGTATTTGTATTTAAAAAAAAAAAAATCACTACATACATTATTTACAACCAGAGCCAAAAAGAAGATATAAAATGACTTCAGCTTGATAAATGGTGTAAATGTCATGCAGCTATCTGCAGCACAAGCCTCTGACCTAATGCACATCCTTCTCAAGCCAGAAGTGCACCCTAGAGACCAGCAAACACTTACTGTAATTATTTACTGTCTTCTCAAAAGACCTGCTGTGATCTATACACAGTAAAACTACAATTATTGGATGTGGATAAAACCACAAAAACACACTGTTACAAGCTCATGCTATTTTGTCATGGCAACACCATAACTCAAGCTCATGTAACAATTGAATTGTCAGGATCCTGCTTTAATGTGAAATGATAATGGAGCTCTAAGTCAGCAATCTGTGAGATCCTTCTTTCTAGAAAGAGAACAAACAAAAATAAAGAGGACACTGAGAAAATTTATGAACTGGTTGCTTTTCTAAACACAGCTTCTGATGACATCCAGGAGATAAAAGACTCTGAATTTGATCAGGAGTCATGATTTGATACTTCGAGCTCGCTAAGGATTGGGCTGGAAAGGAGGGTTTACCAGTGACAGTTCTAGTAAGGCTTTCAGCAGCAAATTCTTGGCAAATCATACACATGTGAAACAACGTCCTCGCTACAATAAACATCTTCCCTATAAACGCACTCAAAGGAAAGCAGACATCGGTAAAATCTCCACACTACATTTGTCAAATTCAAACCAGGAGACACTGACTTGCCCGGGCCAAGTTCTGACTGCAGGCACAGTGTGCAATAGAATGACATAGTATCACACAGGGAATCTAGAAGTTAAGTACACCTTTATATTTATGTTTAACAAGGTCAGCTTCGTAAGTGAAGCAGTAACCAAATAGTTCCAGCTATTCCTACTAGGAATTATCTAATGAAACTACTTCCACAAAATCAAATATGCACACTCCACAAACAGTAAAATCATAAGGAAGCAGAAAAATCAAGAAAAGAGATGGCAAATAGTAACGTGTAAAAATAAAACTAAAAGCCAATATGATAAACAATTAAAGAGACTACACAGGTTTACAGTGAATAATAAATTTATCATCAAAATTGCTTTTAAGTATGCATATCCATACAACAATACACCTTTCTCACCAGTATCTTTCAAAACCTACGAATTACAGGATAAACCCTTATTTCTAGGCAGTATTAATGTGGTTTTAATTTCTAGCTCGAGGAGAAAAATTGAGCAATGAAGGTATTAAAGTCAGCAAAAATAATAAAACTTTGCCTGAAAATTCTTCAGAAACATTTGGTATATTTTGTGTGTGTTTGTGTAGGTGCACTTTGTTTCTAATCTACCCTTAAAAAACTATTAACAACAACAAAGGTCAAACAGATAATTAATTTTTACTGGTGCCCCTCCAGGTATCATACTTACCTTTACTTATTTGACTGTTTTACAGTGATATGTATACCCTATTAGCTTATTCATGTGCATTTATTGCATACTAAACTAGAAAACTTAGATGATCTAATACAATGCATAGCTGTGGTCATAAAAAGCAGGAGATTCATATCACTGTTTTAAATAAACTATAAACAAAACAAGAGGTACACGTTTTTCTTATTTCAGGAAGAAAGCATTTTAAAAGTAAGTTAAATATAATCAGATAAATTTAAATTTCATTACAAATGACAGGGGATGAGTGCAAATTAACAAATTTCCACATATTATCCTCTTTCCTCCTTCCAAAAGCAGTTCTGAGGCAGATGCCTGATAATTCCTGACAGCCATTAACCTAAAGGAACAGCACGATGGAGCAGGTTGAGCACACGATTCCTCGTACCATTTTAGCAGTCAGCTAAGTAGCCCCTTTTTCCCATTTGATTTTTTTTTTCATATTCCATCTTTGAACACTGAAGTGATCTGTTTCCCTCTCCAATTTGTTTCAGTCAAGTATTACCTAATTAATGTTTGAGTAGTGCTTCGAAAAGTGAAACATAATTACAGATAACCACTGACTACCAGTGACTGTCACTAACGTTACCCTGGGGAATATTAATTTGCAATTAAGAGATGCAGACAGCAATAGGAAACTATGACACTTATTACAAAACTCGTACGTTTTCATGCCTGAAGTTGCATGACCTCAAGCTAAGAAATCAAATAACAGCACCCAAGCTTTTTCATAATGTATTTACTGCAAAATGTTTTTCTCTGTCTAAAATGCAGTTTGCTTCACTACACGTGAGTTATTTGGCACAACATATCATACACATATGCAACAAAGCAGTTTCCTGGTTCTGCCTGAACACGAAGAAACACTTTTTAACTGTGAGGATGACTGAGCACTGGACCAGGTTGCCCAGGGATGTTGTGGAACCACTATTCCTGGAAATACTGAAAGCCATCAGGACATCAGCACCTGTCTGCTGTAGATGACTGCCGGATGCGCTCCTCCTGTCTGAAGCCACTGAACTTTGCTCCAGGCAGATGCTCAGCAAGTAGGTCTAACCAAACCTAATCCTATTGTGTGAGGTTCTCAGTGAGGACTCAGCACCAAATGCAAAAAAAGGGTTTGGCCGGAGACTGGGCTGGTAAGCAGCTGAAAATCCATTAACACAGCAGAAAAAAATCAGACTACAAATCAACCACTTCACGCTATAAATATCTGCAGCCATCAGGGCCTGTTGAGCTCTCCCTCCACAGCAGCTGCCTACACAGCAGTGGACTCCCTTGAGCAAGGACGCCTTTCAAGGTCACCCCCTCAAGGCCAAGATATTCCTTACCTGACACCAGGCATCGATGGGTTGATAAGTGACATTTTTTGCATGCATGTAACAATTAAGATACATTATAGTAAGCTTACATGATAATCTTTATAACCCACACTAACTTTAACTGTAGTAAAGAGTTTTGACTGCAAATCCATCTGTAATTATTAAATATTTTACATACCTAAATTTACTGATTAGAACTCAATAAACTAACTACTAGATCAGATCCAAGTGAATCTCTGGCTCTCCTGCAACAGTGACCCTGCTTGAGCACAGTATTGGTTGGACACAATGACTTCTAGAGGTGCCTTCCAACCTCAACCATTTTGTGATTCTGTTAGAATTAAATATCACCACTTTTTAAGGCTACTCATGGAATTTGTATTGTATGCTACAAGTGAAATAATTACAGATGAATGTGACAAAACATTGGGGGACACATAACTACAAAGTTTTAAAACCTTGAGATATAAAAGGAATTACGCGCGCACCGCCATGAACCACTTTTGTCTCAGAGTTCAGGATCCCAGGGCTCTGCTCTCACACTACAGCTTACAGCTTTAGTCTGAATTTAGATTCTGATACTACCCTAAAATGTAAATTACTTAATTTCAGAGTCTAATGGATAATTCCACTAATCTGACACTTTTGATATCAGTATCTTTAAGTTGCCAGAGCCTGGTTTGCTTTGTCAAGTGACAACTAAGACAGTCCATTGAAAGTGAATCACAGATTCATAGAATTGTTTAGGTTGGAACAGACCCTTAAGATCATCAAGTCCAACCATTAACCTAGCACTGCCAAGTCCACCACTAAACCATGTCCCTCAGCACCACGTCTAGACATCCTTAAAATACCTCCAGGAACAGTGACTCCACGACTTCCCTGGGCAGCCTGTTCCAATGCTTGACAACCCTTTTGATGAAGAGATTTTCCTAATACCCTATCTACACCTCCCCTGGTGCAACTTGAAGCCATTTCTTGTCCTATCGCTTGTTAGTTGGGAGAAGAGATGGACCCCCCACATCTCTACAACCTACTTTCAAGGTGGTTGTAGAGAGCGATAAGGTCTCCCCCTCACTCTCCTCCTCTCCAAGCTAAACACCCCCAGTTCCCCCAGCTGCTCCTCATCAGACTTGTGCTCTAGACCCAATAAACATTCCATGGCTATAAATTAGGTGGCACTATTAATTCTTACAGCAAGTCTTGAGTCTAGAGCACTTCTAAGAGGTTTTTTCATCCACACAAAGGAACTTTACCTTGACTACTTAGCAGCTGGCTTTACGTATGGAAGTTACAATCTATTCTTATGTGTTGCCGTGTCACAGACCAGTAGCATACTCGGCCTTCAGTGAAAAGCAGATACACTATGATCATTTTATATACCATCTGTGCACACAAAGGAAACTCATGATTCCAGCATGCACAAAGCTATGTTTACAAACTTTCCCAATAAGTTTCACAAGTTGTTTTCGGTATTAGAAAATAATTATCTTGGGATCAAAACCCAGTTTTATAGCTGTTAAATTACATGGTTTGGTTTATTACACTTTTTTGTGTGCATTTAATCACTTGTATTAAGATTAATATTACCTTTTTCTTTATGGCTACATATTAGTAAATAATACCTGAAACTATAAAAAAAAAATCTCATTTCCATTTCTCAATTTATTAAAGTGCCTTTTCCTTGATCCAATTTTCTCATTAAAAGTGCCTGTAGTTTGAATTATTAGATACTTAATTATTTATTCCAGATAAAACATTTAAGAAGCTTTAAAACCGAGGAAATCAAGGCAACAGAGCAATGGCAAACACTTCCACTAGAGAATCCAATCAAGAATTCATTCACCATCCAATTTAAACTTGGAACTCTTATCTAAACTAAAGCAAACAAAATCCACGAGTCTCAAAGCCACTCTTTCTAGAAGAAAAGGCTCAAAACCTTATGAGAAACTCGTTTTGTGGGACATTTCACATTCCATCTAAAGTTTATTCCCTTATACATATATTCCTGCTTCTAATATCAACCAGATGTGACAACTAAGTCTAAGCAGCACCGTAAAAGATGCAAGCATATCCTGCAGCTCAGCATTTCAGGAGAGGGCTGAAGAAAGAAGGCAAATGTACCTGGAGCTAAGTGATTAATTAAGGAAGCAGTTACAATCTGAGAAGTATTCTAAATTAAATTTTATTAGTTATTACAAAGACTGCATTTCAGTGAAAATGCACAGTGCCCCGACATAAGTGCTCTATGGTGACAAACAAGGAAGCCATCAAGGACAATAGCATAGCTGTCCCAAACTGCAAACAGCACGCATGCAAAACAAGAGGAGAACCCAACATCAAACAGGTTTGTTTTCTCGCTTTTCAAGCACAACATTGACAGGAAAACCTAATGTTCTACATTTCAATTTCCAGCAGCAACATGACTGAAGAGACTCTGCTGATACTGAACTACATCGAGAAACTTGTTCCTTTACTAAACTCACAGGCAGATTTCAGCCCAGCTGACAGAACACTAAGAAGAGTCTTCACATTTGTTTTGCAACCTTTCACTATTCCTGAAACATTAACAAGTCTTCCCTGAAACTCTCCAGTGCACAAAAATCTGCATGTTTAAGCAGGTCAGTCACTCCATCTCCACCAACTTCTAGTAATGCTAGTAAACATGCCCAACTTCCACACTATCAAGTTATCAAACTTAGAACTACACACAAAAGTGACATTTTATATTTTAAAAAAATTGAGTCTGGACCTTCATTAACAACGTTGTAGACTGTTATGGTTCACTGCATGCCTGCTAAAGAGAGCAGCTGTACGAATCACTGCTTTCATCTGTATTTGCTATGCGGACAAAACTATGAGCTCTTCGTTTTCAACAAATACAATCAAATTTTCCATTTTGAGTATAGTACATGGCAATATTTAGTTCTTAAAATTTTGCATCATTTGAGCTGTAGCAAGCTTAACAATTAAAATACTCAAATTTGGATGTTCTACTTAGCAGGATTATAACTATTAGAAAACAATAAAATAACTGCCTCATAGCTTAGCAGCCCAGAGTCAACAGTGTGAAAATATAGCAGCAGAAATAATATAAAATGGAAAATAAAAATTAAGATCAATATTATATACACTTTTTAATATTTATTTTAATTCAATCATTGTAAATTCCACAGAATTTACATCACCCATGTATCAGTCCCTCTTATCAATTTTTGCTTCACTCCTTTTATTCCCTTTCATCACTTTCTCAACTATGCTTTCTTCTTGAAAGGTTAGGTCAGAGCAGCTGCGGGAGAGGAATGCAAGCATCATGCCTCTTCATTGAAGCGTTTCACCCAAAAAGCCAGTTGTGAACAGTAGACTGGCACTGTTGGGTTTAAGACAAGTCATAACAGAAGTGAGAAAGAACAACTCTGAAATCTACTGGCAGTAGGACCAAGACAGTAACAAAAAAAAAAATAGAAAGTAACCTTCTTAAATACATGTTTTTGTTTTTCCTCAAAGTATAAATATATTTTTATGTGTGTGTACACATTCTAGTAGGCAGCAAATTTCTCGTTCTTATCCCATCACTGAAAAACACAACCAAACTGGATAGCAAACCATAGCAGTTCACTTAGTTAAGATTTATTTACTTAAAATATTCACTATATTTATATAACACTTGTATCTTCAAAAGAAAAAGCAAGTTTCTACTGACAAACAGTGCCAAAGTGATCTATCTAAAGCACTATTAAAGAATAAGCAAGAATCTGAATGAATGTCCATGAATAAAGACAAATACTTCAACAGCATCTGTTGGGAGGCATTACAGAACACAGCATCCATATTAATCATTTTATGTAATTTTACTACAATCTTTATATTCTAAAACCCAAAGTTATTACCCTTGCTGTTAAGAACTATAATGTATCATGATTACATGATCTACTAAAAAATACACACTCTGGTATTGAAAAGCCCCAGTTACTTTCCCTTAGTTTCTTTGTGCAAGGTTCCTTAAGAGAGATGCACACAAGTTATCACCACACACAACCTTTGCTCCAAAACCACAAGTTACCAGGAAGTTCCTTTCAGCCTAATGATAGCCGTGTGCAACGTGACCACTCACAGAGGAAGTTTCAACCTGTTAAACTGGAATTTGTATTAGTGGATACAGGTAAACTCCATAATTCTTTTTTTGTCTTGAAAGCATCACTATTTCCTTAGACAACCAACCTATATGAAGCAACTCTTCTATGAGATAAATACCACTGGCACCTTCTGGAGACCAGATAATAATATCTGCAAGTAAGCAACAGCTCATGCTTTATACGCAAGAAGAGTTTCAAGATACAGAATTCCAAAAACATGCCAAGAACATTTGGAAATACAACCAAACCACTCAGCCCTAGTATATCCATTGAGCAAGTATTTTCTAGTGCATTCAAAAGCTGCGACAGACAAAGCAAGAACAAATCCATCAAAGATTTTTCAAGCAGATTTTGAGATAAAAAGACAGCTATAGTTTGTAATTATTCGTATTTACCTTTTTTTACCTCCAGAACTGTCATTCAATTACTTGTACAGTTTTTCATGAGCAAGTTCACGCAACAGAGTTCACTACAGAAAATTTCCAAAACTGAATCAATATCACTTGCTGCACAACACTGTTCAATTTGTCTGCTTTTAAAACATCAACAAACAGCCTATTTTTTTAAATAATCAGCCAATTCCAAAATTAATCTTCACCATCTCCACGTTTTGTATTTCCCCAGGAAGACAAAAAAAATGTACTGCACTGCCTAAATGGTTTGTTTGGTTGCATACAGAGGTATTTAAACAATTATAAAACCCCACATGGATGTAGCAACTTCTCAACAATCCTGCAGTAACTTTACAATTTCACAAGACAAATCATAAATCCTACTAACTAGTCTTCCATATATAAACTCAAGCATAAAGAAAAGTTTTACCATATAGCACATCTTTCAAAAAGACAGAGTGGATCATGAGTTTAACTTTGGCAGGATCTAGAAAGCAATTTCAAACAGCTTTGGACTACTCCTCTAAAAAGGCAGATGACTTTTCGTGATAGTAAGTGTGCAGGCACCTGCTCATCCATTTCATTTCTAATAATTTTTTAAAAATATATTTTATAAATTATGCAGTCAATGTGGTAACACCACTCTCTCCCTCCCCGCTCCCCCACCTCCCAAAATATATAAAATGACACCAAGCTCATGTTAGTCTTCTCTTGCTGTTAAAACTGGTCTTGAAGCCATCTAAACATCTCGTAACAGTTTTTATATTTCAAGGAGATAAAAAATTCTTTACGTCTCCATATTTCCTCATCTTCCTGACTGATAAGGCAGCAGCCATAACCTCACTGGTCTGCCTGGCAAAGCCTTGACTTAGTTGAAAAGATAATTTTTAAAACTAAAGAAGTTAAAACAATCTGTATTATGTGAACATGCTAATTTTTAAATAAGAGTATGCAATCTCTCTTTGTGGACATCTAGACTATACTGGATATCAAAGTTGACACTTTTCATGGTTTCCATAACTCTACATAGAGTTGAAAATCAATTCACCTTGAAGTCATCATGGTGAAAGTATAAGGAACAGAAATATTTTGTGGTTTCTCTTCCCTCCGATATTTATGCTCTACTGAATTATGACTATACACATGCAAACACAACACATCATCTCGAGAACCCTTGCTATTCTAGCAGTTCTAGTATCACAAAAATTAAACCTCTCACCACACTTGAAACACAAATGTGCAAATGTGTATAATAAGGAACATACAAGGGAAACAAATCAGATTATACTTACAGTCTAGTTAACTTCTGTGTGTTCTGAAAAAGCAGCTCTGGAAGAACTTGCAATTTATTCTTGTTCAGACGCCTAAACAGTTAAATTAGAATAAAAAAAATTAATTATCTTCTAATTTAAGAAGCTTATTCTATTATGCATAAATACATGAAGCTCCCATTGTATTAAACCGCATGCTATGAGCTCAGCATAGAACACATTACATCCATGAGTCATACACAAGCCAAACAGATCATGCCGTCTGTAGACCACCTGCCTACATTCTTCAGGCAGGGAGTCAAGTGACAGTCACCAGAAAGTTTGAAGGGTTTAATATGGATAAGTAAACAAATATATTCTCTTTTATTTTCCTCTGGATGCCTACTAACAGTGAATCATATGGCCCCCATCGTCTGCCTTCACTGCTCAAGGAACAGTTACTAGGAGGTATCTGGATTTTCTCTCTCTCTTTCTAAAGGCACAGTAAATCAAGTAACTTGACCAACTGAGATAATTTCCAGACTAGCTATTATTTCTAGAGTATACATACAACAATTTTTATTCATTTATTTAAGAATTTTCTTAAAACTTCACTTTGAAAACATGACCAACTGTTGTAGAATATATAGGTAACCAGATAACTATGTGGTGATTTGAAATAGAATCCTAATCTTTAAGATCCTTCCGGAATCATATTAGAGAACTGCTTAATGTTTATACATTAGCCCATTTTACTGTGAAAAGTTTTACACTGATGACCACAACTTCTCAATTGTAAGAAATCATCTATTACAAGTTCCTCCAGCCTAATAGCCATAAGAAGCACAAGCTTCCTCTCCTTCATGAAATGCATGACAGCCCTGCAAAATCTAAAAGCTGTTCTACCTGTAAGAAACAATCTTTTTCTGCAATCCTTTTTTGGTTGTCTGACAATAAAAAGTCACTTGCATTCACAGTCTTAATGAATGTTATTTACATAACGAAGTTGACCTAAACTAATCAGATACAACTCTACTGTTGTATATAAGAAGCTGACTTCTCATATATGTTCATATATAAACTTGTATTTATGCCTCCTTTGTTCCCAATCTACCTTACAAGTTAACTTTGATAACAGATCTATTTCTGCGAGAGTTTTGATCTCAGAAGTCACCTGGAACTTTTAGAAACCTACTGCTACTTAGCACCCAATATCTGGTTTCCAGTTTTCTTGCATACTAAGTAATTTCACTATAAGAATTCAAGAATTTTGGAATTGAAAGGCCTTCCTCAGAGATCAAACTGATGTTGTGGGGTTTTCATATGGCAGAGTTTTCATATGGCTACCATATGAACACGTCTTGCAAGATAAAGGGGTGATGGGGGAGAGGGGAATATTTACTTCTCTGACACCTAGAACAGATCAAAGGCTGCATTCACAAGCTTGCTTGCGGAGCCTAAACGTTACAGATTATGCATGCCACACGCTAACCTAAGCGGATACACAAATCGGTTATTTCACAGTGCTTCTACTGACTACCCAATTACATTTCTGAGATAAAGGAACCAATCAGTAAATGAAACACTGAACAAGAATGTGAGAGATACTGAGCACTAGTTTGCATTTGGGAAAGTCCATGGGAAGATTCCTTTACCCATGCGTAATATCACACTTTTAAGGCAAACTAACCTTAATCTTAATCTAAGGTTGATAGTAACTTGCTACTTACTCATCATGAAATTCATACTTTCAGTTAAGTATGTTTATATTCTAGAATGGTTGATGTACACAGCAGGATGAAATACAATGAAAAAATTACTCATGATAGTACAGCTCTTGACACCTCTCAGTTCCATCCTCATCCATTACCATTAGCTCTTGAGAGATACTAAACATGTTGAACTTATTCATCGATCAGAATGAAAAAGACTGCCAGTGAAACACATCAGTTCCACATAGTTGTCTGATATTTATCACTGGGTCTGATCATCATTTTAGCTCTCACAATGTACATGCAATTGCCCACTGTCAATCCAAAGTCATCTGAGTTATTTCAAAGCAATCTCCAAGGAATATGTTTTAAGAATATACTCATCCCTAGTTGCAAGGATTTCACAAATGCTGACTTTATGCTTATTGTTTTAAGCCACAGAAACTAAGCAAAATCAGATTCTGTTTCTAGAACAGGAGGCTCCACATCAACAAGCAGACAAGAAAATGTACATAGTAACAACAAATTGTATTTTCAAGGTTAGAAAGTTTGCAACCTGAGAAGTCAAACATGTACAACTTGCAGTGATACAAACAACTTCTTAAAGCAAAAAAGCTAGAATCAAAAAATTTTCTCTAACTTATTTTCAAATTACTCCAATGGATCAAACATGTTAAGTGATTTCCTATTAGTTGTATGGGCCAACACTGCCCTACCTGTGATGGATAAAGGACCAAGTTCTCAGTTGCCATTTTAAATTGTCCTAAGCAATTTAAGATTTCATCCTGATATTACCTTAGTATTGATTTTCTTTTAGATATCATGTGAACATTGGGGGTTGGACTAGATGACCTCCAAAAGGTCCTTTCCAACCCAAACTATCCGATGATTCTATGAAGTAAAGTCCGCACAGGGATGCTTTCGAAAAGCTGACTTTACGACCTACTGTTCACTAGCACTAAACATTTCCTATTGGTCTAAATTTATTTAATATTTTTAATAGTATGTTGTTATAAATGAAGTCTTGGTCTTTTTATACTGCAGTAAGCAAGCTGAATCCATCAATCAAGATCAATAACTTAATGACATGCTTCCTTTGCTTTAACTCGTATAAGCTTGATTTACAAAATAAACCATTGGTACAGGTTAGCGCTCCTGCGCTGTACTGCACATGATACTGTCCTCAAAACACTGAGAGTGCACAGTACTTCTGTCACAAACAGAGCTTGCAGTTCGTAAGCCAAGAACACGTTAGTAATCGGTAACTAAGCGAATCTGAGGTAACAACAGACATTTGACAAGTCCATGGATACTGATGTCTTGGTTCAAGCTATGGACCTCTCCAAACATCACTTCAATCACTTCCTAAGATTTACTTCAAGCTGAAATTTGTGCCAAAAGTCATTTCATTCATCATTTGATTCTCAGGAGAAGTCAGAGTATGAACAGGGTTTCATTTCTCTTGAACATCACCTACTGTATTTAACTCCTGCTGCAATAGTCACCAAGGTATAAGACTAGATAACCTCATGTAAAATTCGACTTCCACAATGTAGGATACATTTAACATGCTTATCTTTATTGCACGCCAGAACACCACCAATAGCCTACAAAAAATTCCATTTACACTTCTTATTCTATTCCTAGGTTTGAGAGAAAGGCTATTAAGAAAGTTCTCAATACAACAGTATCAAAGTACCAGACGGTGTTTTTAAATCCCATAAAAGAGATATAGAAGTGTTGAAAAATTATTTCATGAAAAGAGGAAATGGTCTGAATGGTCATTTATGGGCACCGTTTCCTCCAGTTTGACAGAGAAGTGCCAAACACAGATGAAACATAGTGGAATAGTTCCTAAAATGCCATTCCACAACAACTGCACTTTATCCTCATTTATCAGTAAGCTTGAGGACAAGTAAGAAAACCTCAAGTGCAAGGTGAAGCAAACATTAGGAACACCAGCCCAGGCAGGGCAAGCACTAATGCAGCTCTTCCTAAGGGGAACTTCAAAGCACAGGCTGAGCACACTTTAAGGAACCCATTGGGCAGCACCCCCTTCACACACAAAATGACCCAAAGAGCAGTACAGAAATTTCCTATGCTTGCCTAAGCCTGTTCCCAAAGAAAGCCTTTCACCATCAAGTTACCACCTGAAACTTGTCCTGTCAGGAGTTTAATTCTAATTACAACAGAACTTCTGATCTTACAACAAATACCTTGGAAAAGGGGAAGCCATATATTATTATAATAAAATAAAAATGGTCTGCAAAAAGTTCATGAACAAAATGAGCCAAAGTCTTGTAAAATTATTTTGTGGACATTGCTCTTGTGACTGCACTGTGTTAACAAATAGATGTTCCTGATTTTAAAGTACTGACTGACTTAAAACAGAAATAACATCAAGATACGATATCTGGAAACTGGATTTAAAAGCCAAGCCTTTTTTGCAACTGCAACTAACTACATGATGAAGGAATGATGTCAGGTTTTGTGACTCTGAAGAGTAGACCAGAATTAAAGAAAATATCATTTACATTTCCTCATGAGCAAAATCAGTCAAGTTTTGATTGTCACACCAAATCCTCTGCATTGTTCAAACTAGGACTCACAGCACACCAACTAAAATCTCTGACCTGTCCTCTTCTCTCATGTTAGAAACCCATCCACCATATCATCAGCACATGTGCATGCACGTGTGCACACACACAGCACCAACCTCCACCAGACCAATGCTGAGGTACCCCTGGAGGGAGGAAGGAATGAATCTGGGGTGCAGAGCCAGAGCAGATCTGGTCCAGGTTATTTGACCTAGGGCTGCTGGATAAGAATGCGGCTGTTCAGTCTCTGAAGTATTTTGAACTGGAGGTTTTACAGCTAATGAGACCTGCAAAGTATTCCGGGAATTCAGAGCACTAGGCAGAATGATGCATAACCATCTAATGCCACAGAACAGATTAGCTCCAGTGCTGGATCAGAAGCAACTCTGGATGTGCACAGCATGGAGTCCAGACTAATAAAACCTCCTGGAAGCTGAAGATCTGTGCAGAGAGGCTCTCCAGGAATCATATCAGCTCTAGCAATACCTGCATTGAGTCAAACTTATTAAGTCTGATTAGACACATGCTGACTGTACAGTCAACAGTCTCCATACACTGCAACTCCCTCCATCTTCCGGATTACTTTAACCACTACTATGCATGGGAAATATAACTTTGCACATTCTCTTTTGTTAGTCTGCTCCTCAAGTCCCCATAAGTGAACCATAAAAGCTGACCAACCACCAACTCCACACAATAGTTCTCAATAAGTAAGCAATGGATCTCCAGGAGTCCATACGTCACCTCCAGGGCATCAGTGTAAGACCACCACACTGGCACAAGGTCTTCTCGCTAGGCTCAAATGTATATTCACCTATGTTTCTGTTGAAAGATGTTTAGGAAGCTGTAAATGGTAAAGACTAAACACCTATATTTCTGTATGCAGGAATTCACTACAGAAGTGAACTACGGTTTCTTCTGAAGCTGCTATAAATCATTGGCACAATTTTTGTAACTAAGATTGTTTAGTAAAGCAAACCAAAGAACTCATTCTAGGGTACAAGCTTATCTAGAGTTTAATTATGTTTGGATACAAGATGGTTTCATCCTCTTAACATCCCTCATATAGAGCCAGAATACAGAGTTAAAACTTCAGCATATGAACACTGGGGCATTACAGGAGCACTTGCTTCTATAAAATGTATAACATTATACGATGTTACAAACATTATTATATATATAAGCATAATATCTCTGCCCATCACAATAGTTTTGAGTGATAGCTTTATATAGTAAAACTTCATACCTAATAGATGTGCCCACGAGTTTTTAATAAAAGAGTAGCTCCTTCCTTCAACACTGCAGACTGCAAGACATGTCAGCGTTATTTTCTAACAATAATGCCCAGGTTACTTGTTGACCATTATTCTGTATATTGCATGACATTATTCTCAAGGCAGATATAAAATAAGACAGGCATGAAACAAACCAAATAGAATGATAGGTTACCTCCAAGAGGATAACTAAATATACCTTTAAAAGAAACTGGTGAGCTGTGCCCTGTGAAAGATTCACCTGCTGGTAACAGTCTGGTTAAAAGGACTACTTTTCTGAAATAGTACTAAACTACTTAACAGACAGGAAAAAAGAGACACCAGTAGCTCGGAGAGAAAAGCTGCAAAAGAGACCAAGAAATCAGAAAACAAATAATAACATTTTAGGGAAAAAAAAAACCAAACAACCCAAAAAAAACCCAAGAGACTTGCCTATTCTCCCCCAAAGACAGCCAGAGTCTTCCACAGCTTTGTCAGGGACTGTATGTTTCAGCTAAAGTCACTCAAGTCATTTACAGGTGCTGGGCTGCAAAGTTGGACTCAGGCACATCAACCCAACTATTTTTAACCCCTCCTCTGCGTTCTAACCTCTCAACTCTACTTCCCAGGAGCAATCTGAATTTATTACTTAGCTAATTTTAGAACTGCCAAAGACTATATTACAAGTATCAACTGCAGTTGGAACTGGAAAGAGTGAGGTGGGCACCATCAGAGGCAAAAAAGGACTTCTGTGAGGGCCCAAACTGTTCAGCATACTCATAGGTGACCTGAAAAGTTGGAGGGTCATGGGATGACAAAGTTTGTTGGTGATATGAAGCAAAGGCCGATTACAAACTCCAGAAAGAACTAATAGTATTTAGCACCTCAACAGCAAAATGACATATATAATTTATTGTAGGTAAAATATAACAGATATGCAAGGAAACAGATTTTTAAGTTCATGCACACAACAGCGGTCTCCAACCTGAAAAGCACTTCTCAGGAAGTAGACCCATGAGAACATCAGCTCACTGCTCTGCAGCAATTCATAAAGCAAGTGTTATAAAAGGTTAGAAGAGTAATGGATAACATTATTATTTCCCTATGTAAATCCACAGTGTAGCCACATGTTGAAGACTGAAAGCTTTTGGAATTTCCACCTCATAAAGGATTCCAACAAGGTTCAGAGAAAGATGGAAGGATGATCAGAGCTACAGAGCAGCTTCCATATCGGAACAACTCAGTAGACAGAGACCCCACACAAGGAAAACAGCTGAGGGAGAATATGCTAAAGGTCTGTACAATTGTGAAGCACGAAAAGGTGATAAGAAACAGTTGTTCTCATCTTTTCTAATACAAGAAAAAATTTGGAATATCAAATGTTGTTGATGTTAGCTTCAAAAAACAAATGGAGTTAGTTTTCCCACACAACATGCAGTTAAATTCTGTAATAACTGATTGTCTATCATGAGTTGCTAGTTTATGTGGGTATAGAAGACAAACAATTAAGTAAAAACATTAAGTAATATTAATTACAAAGACCCAATTGAGTATGCAAGGGATCTCTGATGCAATATAATTTATATGTTTGCTTTTTCTTCATTTGCTCCTCCTAAGAGTTTTAACTGGAGACATGATTACTTGGCTTACTCATACTTTGGGTTTGAGCTAGTCTGGCCATTACCTTCTGGCTTTTGGTACTTTTTTTTTTTTCTGTTCAGTTTCACCAGGAAAGAAAATAAACTTAGTACTTGAAGTTTTAATTTATACTAAACAATACAGATTGTAAGCCTCTATTCAAAGCACTTCTGCAAAGCTTCTTCAGATTGTGAAGTGTGCCTGCTGCACAAATTCTATGTGTTCCCAATCTAAGCCTTAAAAAGATTATTTGAACACCAAGGAGCAAAGTAAAAGATTCATAATTACAGTTACAATCAAGAGATAGGTATATGTGTACATAGGCACATATCTATGTATTTATCTCTATGAACATTACCTTCTCATTTCAGCCAAAGCCCTCATGTCCCAACTCTGACACCCTCACAAGCCTCCAAGCAAGCTCTTTTGCTCCTCCTAGTTGTACCGCATGCTGACTTCTAGTCTCATAACATAAATACATAAGTGTCTCTACTTCACAGCTTTATTATGTTACAAACTGCACTTTCTTGCCTTGTGATTCAGACAGACTAAAATGCAGATTTATGGAATCGGTGACCTTTAAAAGTCACAAGAACTATACATGCAATATTGTCCTCCGGTGTATTACTATTTTCTTTAGCACAGCCACAGAGAGCATCAAACACACTGTTTCAAAGGGCAAACGCTCCCTCTCACCTCCCAAAAATATTTTGCTCATATACATAACAAGCGCCAGTTTCTCCCCTTCCTCCCTCAGCCTACTGCCCATTTGGGGCTTCCTATGTCCTGAAGGCAAAGGGATAGAGGGAAACAACTTCAATGTCAATCATGGACTATCAAGGGCCCTTAAAAAAACAATGGAGAAGTTATTAACTGTGAAATTCCTACCTTCCTGGCTCCAACCAGGCTAATGATATTTCTTCCTCTGTCTGAAGCTAGGATAGGAGAGAAACTTAACTATTAAGATTCCCCTGATTATTAAAAAACAGACTAAGAAACCACCACTGGAGCTCAGAAAGAGACAACGCTACCAGCCTAGAAGCAGATAGAAGACATTTATCTATGTCTTAGATCTATGCAATAAATGGAGGAAAAGATGTACGCTTTGCAAGGGTTATTAGTACTCTTTATTATAATTTTAATTTATTCCTTTTATTGGCTTCTGGATAACTTCTGGATGAGGAAAGAATTTCAATTTTGATAGGAAAATTTTCAAGTTGTTTTCAAGCCTGAGGTCACGTTTTCCTGGAGGGGAAGCGTTCTTTGGAGTACTAACTTCAGCTGCATCTCTCACGTTCACAGATTGGAAGGGTCACATCCAGTTTGGGTACTGTTGTTTCATGGAGTTCCACTCACAAGAAAAGCAAACAGGAGCTAAATCTAATCTATATCAAAGGCATGATCAGTATAGATGGAAAAGAACAAGATGCATATGGAAGCACAACTATAACATAGAAAAAAGTCAGCCAGCAACTTCCCAGTCTCTACCCTTTTCACCACGGAAGACAGTTTGCATTATGGTAAAATTACTTTTTTCCCCACCACCACTTCAGCCACATGCATTAAAGCCTTTAACTTGCTCAACTTGCAACCACTCTAATTTTTTTCAACAAAAATCTGACCAGATTCTTTGCTGCTGCTAATTATGAAGGAGAAAGCAATTTCAACAATCACACAGCATAATGCTCCTTACATGCAGAATATCCCTTCCTTCTCAAGGCTTGAATCACGATTGGAAGACTTCAGAAATTTCAGAAGAATTTCACAGTTTAGAAATCAGATAAATGGGTGAAAACATTTTAAATGTCAGACTTAGGCATTCCTTATACAATTAATTTGGAAACTGCATAATGCAATCACATTCCCCCTTGATATTTTTGAGCTCATGCATTGCTATTTCTCTGTGAGTGAATATAATTTTTTATAATATTATTTTTATAGAGATGTCTCTTATTTATTTACACACAAGGTATACAACTACATGTTTAGTGTGGGTCTGACAGAGCAGCAACATTAACAGATCATATACAATTATATCCAGTATTTTGAGAAGGAGCATTTTCAACTTCATGCTTTGTTCTCACAGCTGTAGAACAGTTTTACTCCGAGTAAGAAGCAAACTAAGGAAAAGCCAAAACCCCTTTTCTGCAAAGTTGCAGTTAGGGGATGTCCACTAGCTACATGAGAAATTTCCTCCGTGTTCTCTTCAAAGCCCCCGAGCAGCACTCACCCAATATAAAAGTTATGCAAGTGTTATCCATTGAAACTTGGGAAATGGTGCAATTTTGCAAGGCAATTTCATTTCTTATTATGCTACTGACTTGGTTTGACAATTTTTAATACCATAACATCAGCAAAACATGCTTCATGCAAATGGAAAATATGCAAGGCGTGAGCAGAAATCACTAAATTTACATGGGTATTGAAGAAAAAGGAAAGGACCTGGCTTCCACTAGAAGATCTCACAACAAAAAGCTCTTATAACACATCTTTGCTTTCTATTTAAAATGTCTTGCAGTATTATATTTACTAATACTATTCTTGTATATTACTGAACACATTCAACCCAGAAATTTAAGTTGATACACAGGATGATATAAACTGTCAGTTGTCTCTGAATATAGCAATTATCTAGCTTTAACCCCATGAATGTGTGACACCCACCAGCCTCCAAATTCTGCATCTGCTTTTTGACTGAGCATCGACAGCTTTACTACAAAAACAAAGTACTGCACATTTGTCATGAAATTAGTAGTACGCCATTCCTTTCCACACAACTTCAACAACTTTCAAATTTGATTTAACTTCTATAAAGGCATTGCTACCTATTATACAACTCATTCTCCAACAGAAAATCAAAATTATTGTGGTTTTAAATTTTTAAAACAGGTAGTTTTAAGGGAGCAGTCCAGGTACTCCAGCCTTTAATATCCAGAAATTATCCGAGTAACTTTGGGTTCACTCTCCAATTTGGTCATTTATTTTATTTCACACTCAAAACATCTGGGTCTAATTTTTGGCAATAAACAAGCTAGATTTTTTCTCCTTTTTTATTAAGAGCTCTATGGCATTGTCCTTGGAGAACAGCCTCAGGGAACATGATGTAGCTGAAGTAGTTTCTAAGAGTCACTTTAAGGGAGAAGCGGTTACATCACAAGCTTGGGCGTAACCAAGAAGCAATAAAAATGAATTAATGCATAACAGGAGACTGAGACAGAAAGACAAGAGTTATTGAACTCTAAGGAGTTACTGAGTTTTCTCTTTTAAACAGTACTGACTTGGGAAACAGTAAAGCAGGAGCACAGTCAATTTCTTTCAATGGTTTCATCAGAAAATCCTATTAGCATCAAGAAATACATTGTGGTCGTTAATGTAACTTCTTCCTTTGCTTTGTATCACTTCCTTTTTGTGAGGGAAAACAGTCATGATGCAGCACCCATTAAAAAAGTCAACCTTGTCCATTACTTTCTGTCAGCACCTCTTCATATTACCACACTAGGAACTAAAGCCAGACGATATATAACGGAATTTCAATAACGTTGCCACAAGGAAGCACAGTACAACCATATTACAGGATTATGGTGTGGAATAAACAATCATCTTTATTTACGTGATGTGTTAGTACCGAGGCTTTTCCAAAAACCGAGAGAGATACCACTGCATGTCGCTAAGGGACTGTTTTTTGAAGGAAAACTGTTTACAACAGTTACAACTTTGAGATCGCTTATTACAAACATAGCAGACTGGGTGGTCCTGGTTCACATTTTCAAAGCTGTCAGAAGTAAATTACCTTTATTAATAATCTTTTTCAATCTAACGAAAAGTTATCTACTGTCTATCAGAAGCAGACTACATTTCTTTGTACAAAGCAGCAGCACACAAACTGGTAGCTCTACAATAATATAAGAATCCCTCTATTTTTTTTAGGATCTCTTCACATGAAAAAAATCTGACATCAAGATGGAGGACAGAACCAGTAGGTGAGCATTATACACAGATTTCATCTGGCTACGAACAGACTAGTAACATAGGCAAAAAAAAAGCATGAAGAACAGGTTTAAAACTTCAATATTTTCCCAAAGCCAACATGAAGAAACAAAAAAGGTCTAATAACATTCACATATGTATTAAAGACTGAGATCAATGCTCCATACCACACAGAAATGGACAGAAGTGTCAGTACCAACTTAATTGAAGAAGGGAACAGAAAATCTTAAGTACCAGACAGCACTTACTAACAACAGTGTCAGCAGCAAGAAAGTCCTGTAAATCCAGAAGTAGCAAGCAAAAGTACACGGACAGTCTCTTAACCCAGTAGCATATTTATAAAGCCAATCAGCTACATTCATGCAGCATGGTAGTGTGTATCTGCCTTTCTCAGCCTTTACCATACAAGAGTTTACATTTTCTATTGACTATCATTGAAATAAATCCAAAAAAGCTTGATCAATAAACCCTCAAACCTAGACACACTCTCTGCAGAAGCTGTCTGTTTCTCAGTTTCTACAATGTTTTTCATAAGTTCTCTTATTTCAAATCTAAAAAAAATTAGGTATTCACACAAAGTCTTCCAAATTTTGTATCTTCAAAACGCTAATACAGAATGAGAAAAAGCATAGTTACTGTCTCATTATTCCTCCAGACTATGTGAAAACAATAGGACTTTATCCAAGGATCATAAAGAATCTATTGCAATATCCCTAAGCGTCCACCAGTTCTAACACTCCATTTTTTGTAAGGGCAGTAAGAGTGAAATAGACAGGATTAAACCATTTTCTTACACCAGAGAGTAAGCTCTCCAGGCCAGGGCTGAAGCTCTCTGAAGCAAGCAAAAATTAAATTCTAGCGTGAACATCTCCAAACCATGTTGCCCCTGCTGACAAGTCTTAAAAGTTTATACTAATCAAACTAACCATTTCCAGAAGTCAGAAATAGCTGTGAATAATTAGCAAGAAAACTTGCAAGTAGAACTATTATTGCAATTTTTACCAGAAGAAATAGAACACTGTTCTTATTTGATCTGTTTTAATAACTTGATACCAGCCCAGCTCACCACGCCTCTCCATATATAGTAAAGAATGCTTCTGTGGCAATGTGTTACTCCTTCCTCCCTGGGGCTATATGCCCAGCAGAACTATTAAAAAAGGAAAACAGCAGAATCATCTCCTGCCTGAAATCAAGCTGGATGCATAACAAAGGATGCATCCTCCAAAGCCATCAGAATGAATATAAGGAAATAATTAAGCGGAACAAAGAGCACACTCTACACTTGACTTAAAATTTGAGAACAAAAAAGCAGCTCTTGTGACCGCTTTATCACAAAGCTGTGGGAATTACCTATCACAACTCATTCAAAGGACATTTTCTCACTAGGAAGCCACAAGGGGTAACCAGCCACAAAAATCTGTTGTCATTAAAGAAGCTCTTCTCTAAAAATTGAGCACACCCAATTTCTGTGATAAATATCTCTTCCACTTCCACTTTCCCAGCTAGTTATCAAAAACAGAGGGTCAGTTTTTCTGAAGTGCTTCAGTACGTAGCAGTTCCCATATTTATCTTGTATTCCTAGTATACTGCATCACACCTATCCCACATAGAATTATCAAAGAAAAAAATTAAAATGTATATGTAATATTCATAACATCTGCACGAACCCTGGAACCCTCTCTTTTTGTGAGCCTCATACTATAACACGTCGAGACAGAGAGAAAGATCTGGAGAAGAGATCATCTGCAAACAAATGAGAACATAATACTAACACGTAGTTAACTATAAGCCAACATGAATTAGTTTGTTCTGTTGTATATGGAAGGCTGCAGCCTCAGGTGAGCTCCAGTTCAGTGGACACAGTTAAAATGGAGTTGTGCCAGACGAAAAGCAAGATCAAGACTGTACTGGTCTGACCAATGACAGAAAAGCTTCAAGACCTACACGTTCACATATTCTCCAAGAAAGAACTAAAAGATGTTAAGTACTTTGAATCATCATCGTTTCACTCGGAAACAAGATTATTTAAGGATTGCTGTGCTTGACAGCATGAAACTCAGCCAATAACACTTATGGTATTTCTAAGACAGCAAACAGTATAATCCTTCTAATATGAGGAAGCTCCAAGAAGCAAAGTCCTTTTGATAATTTTATTTAAGCTAAACAGAGTTCATCCAAATTATTCCATACCAATGATATAGTAGTTCTTACCCAACAGTAACATAGACCTTATTTCTGTATTTCTTAGAGATCCTAGAGAAATGACTGCTAAATCCTTAAGTGTTTTGCTTAAGCAAATACTCAGATAAATCTTCGAGTATAAAAAAACTGCTAAAATCAAACAAACATGCCACAGAAAAGAATAATGTTTAAAGCCTCTGATGTAATGTTCAATGCTGACCAGCTATTCCAACTGAATTATGGTTACATTGTAGTGGAAGTGTCATTATTCCATTTGCTTTGTAACCATCACTTTCAGAAGCTTAAGAATCCTGTGGTTACAGAACCCCTTGTCTACATAAATGAGACCCAAATTTGTTTTTCCATGAGTTCTTATGGGTCAATGACCTACTATGAAAATGTTTTTGATGAAACCAGGCCCGTTTATTATCATATTGTTAAAACAAACCTCTTTGTTTTGTAGCCCTGGTCAGATGTACTAATGCAAACCAAACCCAATTCATTGAAGCATGCATCCTGCTTTCTTGCTAGCTGCCCTTTGCCTCTCTTGCACTTTTCCTCTGTTTGGATTCCTCCTGTGCAGACCTATTGACAGAGCTGCTAATGGCTTCCTTCAGAAAAGAGGTGCCAATTTTTTTTTTTTTTAATGTTTCCAAAAGAAATAAAAGGTTCACTCTTGCATCAGCAATAACAAAAAAGTTCAGCTGTCCAGCAATGGCTGAGTAATATGTAACTCTATAATTATGTGCTACAGCCAGACATAGTAGACTGACATTTGAGGATATCAGTGCCCTCTAGAAGTCCACAGTACATAAACACAGTTATTGGGAACTACCATTTTCCCAAATGCATATACCCAATGAGAAGATATAACCACTACACATCTACAAATCTACACATCTTCAAAGAATCATTATAAGTGGTTTCTCATAACTATTTTCTTCACTGAATAGTCCCCAGAGGATAAGGAAGTGACAGCTACTGTATCATTTAAAAACTTATTCCAACAACAGTCCCATGAAAATAAACACAAAGAAATACAGTTCTTGTTCACTTGACTTAAGGACAAGAGAGAGTGGAAGGGATTAATCTGAACTAGTTTATCACTATAACAGGCTTAAGAAATTTTTTGCTAAATAAAGATGGTCCAGTATAAACAAATTTTTCAGGAAAGGTTCCACCTGTGTTAAGCAGCAGGTAGCACAGAGGACTCACAAACCCTCAGTTGATCAAGGCATACACTTGTCCTTTTTACTTGTTCTTTCCATTTTATCTCCAGATTGTGTGCACAAGATCTAGATTGTGCAGGGTATTAATAGTAGAAGGCAAAGAAAGTAATTTCTACTGCTTTAAGTATGTTTCTGCCACTCACATCAACCACAGTTAAAAAAAAAAAAAGTGTCTCATGCACAAGGACACACATTATCAAACCGAATGTTGACAGATACGGAGCAAGTTTTACCAAGTTGACTGTGGATTTCTTTCCTGAATTAATGTGCAACTGCTTTTTAGTCCTGAAATTTCAAGTGCAGCAATCACAGATTTTTGTGGCAAACAGTTTGCTATATTTTTAATAGAGTAGTAGAAAATGGCAAGGCAATTTTTACTTTTTTCTCAAATGATCGTAAGAAATAAACTATTCCCAAGCATATATGTATGCACATCAAACAATGGCTTATCTGTGTACAAAGACAATTGAAGATATTTCAATTCTTGAAATAACGCTTGACTAATTTCAATAAAAGCTAAAGTTACCTGCTTTAAAATAAGGAAAAAAATCCAACATCAAGATCCAAATTGCAGATGCCTCTCACCCGAGGTAATACTATGACCAGAGTACCTTCCATGGCTAAGTGCTACTGTTTTTCAAGTATGCAATGCCCACAGAATGGCAAAGTATGCCTCCAAAAAAGCCCCAAATACATTTTTTTTCATATTAAAGCTTTTCTTACTCTTCTAAGAGTCATGTTTCCAGTGATGTTTCTAAAAATTATCTCACCTTTTCACAACGTGGCTTAAACTACTTCAATGCTTTGAAATAGAACTGCAGCCAGCTTTATCAAGACACTAAAGAGGAGTCTGACTTTATGCATAGGCAAAATGCAGACTGGGTACCTCTCAATTACCAGGTTTAGCTTTTCCAAGCTGTTTCATGCCTTCCTTTTTTTTTTTTCCCCCCAACCAGTCTTACTACACTAGTGATCTATAGTTACACTTGAACTACTATGTCTCCAAAGAAACCCGAGTTCTACCTGTAAGTCCCTATTGACATGAGAAGGTAAACACTAATTAATCTTGGGATCCTGAGACACCAACATTACAGAAGAACGTATATATCTTGCAAGCTCACCATGTTGTACAATTATATTATATAATATCAAGTTCTAGCCTTGAATAGAATATATATTCTTAAGATTTTAGTAGCTTGCCCCAAAAACACTTTCTATTTTGCATTTCTGAAAAATAGTGTGAATTCTTTTGTTTCAAAGTTATAGCGATACCTCAGTGGTACGTCTTTTGAAGAAAATTCAGTATGTTGTTATGAATAACCACTGACCAAACCTGTGGCTACAGCTTTTGTTACACAAATACCTTTATTTTTGAACACGCATTGTCCTGTCTTGTACTTGGAATCATACAGCTTTTCAGAGTTGTAAGACATTGCATGGGCATCTAAAATGGCCAACTACTAGTTGTTAGAAAGCTTTAATGGGCCAAGACCATATCAATGTCACACACAGCTGGACTACATTGTAACAGCTCACAGCAAAAGATTCTCAAGGAAATGCTAAAACTGAAAGTTGCCCTAGATATGACATCAACAAAATTCAAAAGGAAATTCATGTTTTTTGGATTTCAAAAGTGTTAAGATGATCTTAAAGCTTTAAGTCCACTTCATTTTGGGATGGGCACTTACCACTCACACTACATATGAAAGATGACTTCCCGTTACTGGGCAGTATCATTCTACTATAGCCAAAACAAAGTAACATTTTCCTGAAAATTTAATATAAATGATAGAGTACATTATTCACTATATGAACTGGGTATCTGCATGATATAGGCCATACTTGAGTATTTTCTTCAGTCCTTAACTGTTGTGAGAAGCTTGACTCTATATGGAAATGTATGTTCTAGAGATCTTATAACATTCCTTTCCAACAAGAACAACTTTTTGGACTAATAGTTGCAAATTCCCTTCCCCCACAACAATTTTATATTGACTGTATATTTGAATTGTGGGAACAGCAGAGAGAGTTCTTTTTAAAAAAAAATAAAATAAATAAAATTCCTGACCATATCTAGTATGTCACTTACAAAAATAACTAATGTTTCTTGAAATTACTGGCAGTTAAGTAGTGTAAGAAAAATATATTTCAGTGAAATCTTCCAGAGTAGCCAGTGTACAGTATTGACAGATTACTGAAGTATGCACACCATATCTTGGGAACATTTATTTTGGTTGTTTGAGCCAAGAGCAGCACATAAAGCTGAATCAAAAGCAATACAAAATTAATGAGCTTCCTTCTTTCCTTCCAAGAATTAATGAAGGTGAGCTGTCAGCTTGAGCCAAGATGTGATTCGATAAGATATAGCACTTACAATCCTCCCCAGTGATTTACTGAAGTGTACTATTCACACTCAAGCTGTCAATATCTATTTTAGTTTTTATTTGTAGACACCCCCCCCACATATATATATACACACACCAAGAACTACCACATTCTTGCTAGTGTTTTTGTCCTGTGTGATTCTAAATGTAAACTGAGGTATCAACCACACAGCGAAGTAATTCACCATTTGCACATGGTATAGCAGTTTCCATCATATCTCATGAATAAAATTTGTACCTATTATTTTATCTTCTCATCATCACTCACTTTTCTCAGGGAAGCTACTGATTTTGCCTGCTTTTCTTTTTTAAGCAAGTCTTACATGAAACAGGGATTCCTTATTGGTGACTTCTGCTCTGGATGTGAAAAAGTGAAACTTTCCGAAGTGTCTCAACCCTCTCCATGAAAACAGTAGCATATCTCTGCTACTTAAATTGTATGCAGCTAGTTCAGCAGAAGCAGAATAAGATTTGGAGGAGATGATACGCAGCTTAGTTTCTTGCAACAGATGAAAATCAGAAACCATCCAGTACTGGAAGTGACTTGCAGTCCACGTAGATCAGCATGCTGTTTCCAACAGTGGCAACACGCAAATGCATACAGAGGCATAAGCATGGGGCAAGCATGCATGATACTCCTCTACCAGCTTTGCTAGCTTTCAACCTTTTTCAGCTAGACTTCTTCGCTGGATGAAGATTTTGCATATTTAGTGGCCCTCAATGGATCTCTCTCTCATAAGCATAGCCAGCCTTCTGATGACTATCTGTGAACTTCTATTTTATTTGTTTACAAGCCCCAACATTTTAGGAGTTCACTACACCACCATGACCCCCCCATTTGCCTGTTCTTCAACCCTGAATTGCATTATTTCATAGCCACCCAATCTCATAAGGTGCTTCTACAGTTCCTCAGAGTACAGGCCTCAGCCACTTTGCTAACAGAGTTAACCTTTATCAGGCAGGTTATTTTACAGATAATGCCAACAGCACGTGAGACAAATTCATACAAGTTGCTCTTTAAGAAGGAAGGGACAAGGCTTGAAGTTTTGGCTCATAGTTTAGCAAGTCAAATGTGTTGAGCCAGTTGCAGAATGTTTCATCTGGCTGGAAATGATACCTATAGTTTGGAGGACTGCTGAATTTGTCTACCAGTAATTGGGAAGATTTAATCAAGAGCTCCAAGATTAGATTCAGACAAGAGACCGTCAGGTCCAAGAATGAGTCATAAACACCCCAGGTTTAAAGCGAAGGTGTTACCCAGCCCACGAGCACACAGAGACAACTCTTTCCACTTGGAAGAAAGGAAAAACATTGGTGAAGACTAGCTCTGATTTGCTATACACAAAAGAGCAGAACGGCTCTGTGGTAAGACATTGGCTGTGAGGGGAACAGCAAATCACTCTGTTTTTACAAAATATAAAAAGATGGCACAAGGGTAGGCCATCACAGGACTTAGACAAGCACAGCATGGTGCAATAAGCATGGTGGAATAATCAGAAAGAAGAAGTAACAACAGAGACCAGTAAAACTTGTAGCAATCCAAGTCCAAGTAAGAAACCCAAGAAGCACCTCTCACACAGATGCCCAAAGAACTGCATGATACCACAAGAAGATGCAACATGTCACTGTGATGAATTTGCACACAGCTTCAACACGTGAACACTTAGGGACTCAACTTTTTTCTTCATGTGGACATTAGAAATCAAAAGCTTTCACGTGGCTTCTGCCACACAGGACAAACTAGTACTCAACCACAGCTCTCATGATGTCACTTTGGGACAGCAATTCTTTGGGACAGCCATTCTCTGAGACTAAGACAAAAGGTAGAGATAGGAAGTACGATTTCCTGTAGTCTGTTGAAAGAGTAAGTGCATACTCCTCCAGAGTACAAATGACGTAGAGATTTAGTCTTCCTCCAGAATTCTGGTTCTGAGTCAGAAGCAGGATCAAGCTGTGGAACTTTTTGTGCAGTAAGTTGATGAAGGAACTCATGAACTTAGAGAGCTGCTATAGGAGGGTGTTGCTGCTACTCTATTACTATCAGGGTCAGAAAATTATGCAGATGAAGTACTTACAATAACATAGTCCTCATGTAAGCAGTAAAAGCTACATTATGGCCACTTGAAAGGGAAGACCCACACTCCAAAACAACACAATTCTTGAAGTAGTAAGGCTGTACGCATGCAAGTTAACCCAAATGGTCACTCCAAATAAATTCATAATTTTCCAATGTATTTCTCAGAGAGACTGTCTGAAAGGGAAGCCTTGGGCCAAACCCCAAACTGGAGACTAAATAGGAATAGAAGTGACTCAAACATACTAGGAAGATTCTGCAGCACAGTGTGCTCCATTCTCCATGATTGCCCCATTGGCATCCAGGAATAAAACCAACAGCACCCCTTCAGAAACTCACACGCAAAACACTGCAGCTCATCATGTTGGACTTCTCAGTGTCACACAGGCACTCATTTGAAAGGCAATTCTAAACTTTTCTTGAAAAAGGTAAAAAAGACTGCTTTTTCAGATGTTGGTTATCAGATTCCTTTTTTTTAAACTGGAATAATTTCTCAGAAGGTATTATTATTAACAATATTAAATATTAACCAACATCAATAAATATTGCTTGAACTTGCAGTCATCAGCCAATGCAGCAAGGAGCTTCATATTGCTGCCTCACAGACGCAGGCAGCACAGGAACTAAGCATGAGTCTGTTCTTCAAATCAGGAGAACAAGAACACAGCTGAAAGTGTCACAAACTGAATTTCAGCTTTCGATATTCTTTGCCAGCTCCCACAAGGAGTGGTTAAGTTTACAACTGGTCTCTGTTAGAAACTGGTTTCCTCCATTTGTGGAAGATTACATCACTGACACACAGACTACGGTCTGGAACGAGACAGCACAGGTTCATTTTACCCTATTGATTGTGGGTTGTTGCAGCAGTAATTCTGCCCAGTATGAAAGATTAACTCAAGTTTTGACATATGCTACACCCAGTTCCTCAGGAGTCAATGGGGGATGCTACCATCTTTGGCATGAATGCAAAGAAATCCATCCCTCCCAAATGCAAACACACCGTAGCTTCAAGATGGGTCTAGCAGCCGCAATTTACCATTCACACCCCCCTTTGAGGGGAAGGGCCAAGTGTGAAGAGCTGTCTTGAAAGCAGAATACAGGCAAAGATTATGGTTTCTCACTCCTAAAGCACCACCTGTTCCTGGGGAGTTTGGTAGCAAACCTGGTACTACACCAGCTTACACATGGTAGTTTGAGAAGGAAGAGGGAAGTATGCAAGTCATAAAATTGATTAAATATCAGACCACAGCTCTAAATCCATTTTAGTGTGTCTTTGTTCGCCAGCATTTCCAGATAAGCATTTTATGATCACTGATTTCCAATTAGATATGCCATAGGGAAATGGAGACACAAAACAATAAAGCTTTTTTCTGAAAGGTTACATTCAAACTGTCTTACATATTTACAAATCCATATGGCTTCATAAATTAGTGTATGCAGTTCCAGAAAAACATCTAAACTGCACACACAGCAAACCTTGTATAAACACTATAGACTTGTCCATGCTGCCAAAGATTTGCAATAAGCTTTTGTTTACAACAGCAAAGAACTATCCAATGCTTTTATTATTTTGCCCACTACTCTGAAGCACTTAGCAATCTTTCCACTCAGTATGTTAATTATGGAAGATGCTTTTTGTATTACATGATTTATTTAAAGCCTGTTCAATCTCAATTTATGAAATCCAGATTGTGAAGCATCACATAACAATTTATTCTTCTCCTTAGCATCTTTGCCCGCTATTAGCAATTTTACAGTACACTATGCCAAATAAATATACTTTAATACCTTAATCAAGCATTTAGGAAGCTGCTTACAAAGACTCAATGCACAGTAGCATCTCTGCAGTTAAAGGTCATACAATTTCTGGTTTGACCTCTGTCTTAGCACACACAAAACCAAAACCATGTATGTATATGCTAGGGTTAAAATCTGGATTTTAGCTTTTTTTTTTTCTTAAAATAAAAAAGCTAATTATTTTTCCCCAACTTCGAAAAGATTTCATTTGGCCATGCTTATACATTTTTCCCCCCTCCTCTAAACAACAAAAACACATTTTTAGTGTTTTCAGATGTTGAGATCTTTTATGTTAGCTAAAGACACTAATTTGAGTAGAAAGAACCAGCCATCAGCCAAAGTCCAGTCTTTTGAAGATAATACAGCTACGTGACAATTTCTGGCAGTTGGCCGTGGAAAAGTCAGGATCGGTTGGTGTCTTATATCCTGCCTCATTTTTCACATAAATGTGTGACATACATCTGGCTCTGGAAGAAATTTCAGTTCATCTTTTAGGCCCACCAGTATGCCTCTTTCTTCTTCACCCTCTTTGCACATGAAATTTCATAATCATTTTATCTTAAAGATCGTACAGTGTTAATAGCAAAGCATACAGCTGAAACGCTAAAATCCAAAATAAATTTGAGTATAACACATTGTGCCAGTATACCATTGTGTTTGGTATGTATATGTGCACTACTTCAAACCACAGAAAACAAAACCAGGAAAGAGGATCAAAGTTAGACTTTTTACAGTTAACTATTAGGAAAAAAACTGCAGACANAAGAAAAAACTACAGATTCTGAAACGTGCTGTACACCAACAGGCACAGGTGTTGTTCTAAAATTGTTATCCTGCTACTGGCAAGGAGGGCAGACTATCCAAATTTACAACTGCCACTTTCAAGTTTCAGCAGAACATTTCCATAGCTTCTTAAACACTTATTGAACGTATGAATATATCTGCTCTGCAAAGTCTCTTGTTCACATCAATTAGTAGCATTTTTTGGAAAGCAGCACTTTGGAACCAAAGGAAACGTGATAGCTAGAGAAGCTTGGGCGAAGGTGACAAGCCTGGGAAGAGACATACAGAAGTTGTTTGAGCACCTCAGACATACAAGTCACATTGGCACATAGGCTCTACAAGCTTGATAGTTTCTCCACCTCAGAACTACATGGCACAAGAGCACTGCTGCTCCGTTTGAGGCTCAACAACAGTATACACCAATTACATCTATTAATGTTGTCTCTTACCTACTTGACTTTTTATGGTCAGCTACCTCACCACTAATCTTTATGTTTTGGAATAAAACTATAGAAACTTATTGGAATAAAACCACTAGAAACATTTCTGGTTTTCCAGTATGGTGAGTACCACTGGATATTCTCAAGAATTCTGAATCTCAGGACTCAGCAGAACAACTTACACTAAAAACACTGAATTTTGCTAAGAGGCAATGGTTAAAATTCCTGCGTATTTGGAAAGCTGAGTAAAAATATGCCTAAGAAAAAAGTGGCTTCTACCTTCCACATCACTTAATTTCTCAACTTTGTAATGTCTGTCATTGTAAAATACCTTGCGTTACGTGCTTCCTTCAACTGACATTGCCAGACTTTATTAAGCTAATACACAATGTTGACAATATCCTACCCTATACAATACCTTTAGATGCTCCATTGGAATTGGGAGCATTAATCTCCCACCAAAAAATAAAAAAATAACCAAAAAACATTGGAGTAAAATCTAAATAACTAGAGAGCCACCATTATGGTGTGTTGTTGGCAGCAGCAGCTAACAGCTCTACAAACATTTTCATTTAAAATTTACTTAGATTGTTATGCAGGACATTTCAAAGAAAAATCTGCTAATTTACTCAGGTAATAATGATGGATTTGCTTCAATATCCAGAGAAGTGAAAATATATTGAGCTAAAATAATATTCACCTGAGGTTATGCCCTTTGAATGATTACCACGGGGCAGGGAGTGGAACAATATATTTCCACTGTTACTTTGAATGAAAGACCTTTCTATATGATATTTTGCCAGGAATAGAAATTACTCCTGTTTTTTAAAGTCTGACCCAATGCAGCTGCTTCATTTAAAAAGAAGTTAATGATTACTTTTGCATCCACTCCAATAGATCAAAAAAGAACATTATTCCAAAATCGAAGCAATAAGCAATTTTTATTTGTTATTTGAAAGAAATTAAATGGAAAACAGCCAGTTTAAAATTCAACCATCATACTTTCTTCATTAACATTTTGCAATGTTTGACAATACTTAATAAAATGGCTTTAATATTACCTAAAATGTTGCAATTTAGCCTTTATAAGTTACGCCAAACTTTCCACAGTTCATTCTCCAAAGCCTACTGACTCATAGCAAAAAAATCAGATTTATAGTTTTGTCCTAAAAATGATTTAAGCTAAAATACCAAAATGTTGCAAGTTTCCAGGCCTCCCTTTCATACTACATTCATTTAGGAAATATTTTAATGACAGGCAATCCTAAAAGAGAAGTAGAGATGCAGTATGTTTAACAGGCCAAGTTAAGAGTTCACACAGAAAAAAAAAGTAATACTTTCAAACATCACATACTTAGACACTATTAAAGGTATCAGATTTCCTAACTTCTGGTTTCACAAAATACATTATTTTCATTTGCTAACAGAGCAGGCTTTACAGAAAAACAACACAGTAAGACAGCCCTTGAGTATCATTTCTGGTTACTAACAGCCAGCCCTTCTCCCGGATTTTTTTCAAAACTCATTTTGTAGTTTAACTAAATCTATCTTTACTTAAAGACATGAGAAAGATACACACACACACACACACACAGTAAACCTAAAACTAGGACTTATTAGTTAGGATACAGACTCTCAAAGATGAGCTATTATGGTAGAATCATAGAATTGTTAGAGTTGGAAGGGACATTAAAGATCACGTAGTTCCAACCCCCTGCCCTGGGCAGGGACACCTCCCACCAGCCCAGGTTGCTCAGAGCCCCATCCAGCCTGGCCTTGAACACCTCCAGGGATGGGGCCTCCACAACTTCACTGGGCAATTTGTTCCAGTGCCTCACTGCCATAATGTGAACAAACTATTTTCTACAGTGTCAGGCTATGCTTAATTTTGGAAAATTAAGCTGGTTATTATTTTTTACTCCCCAAGAAATGTGAAATAAAGCAGCCATGGCAAAACTCCTGTCCTGAAAGTGCTTTCTAATTGAATATAGGTACTAGGAACTGAAAGAACGGGTTATAATCAGAAGTTAACACTCATCTCCCTTATTGCCAATAAATGAAGCTTTGTAATTCAAGACAAAAATCCTGAGAAAGTTAATTTAAAAAGTTCAAGGCACTAGTTAAACAACTTCAATGCAAATCTAATCCTGAGATCATCTGAAACAGTTTTAGCACAGCATATGGTCAATACTCCAGACTTCTCTTGAACAATTGCTAGTAGGAACTTAACTCTTGAAAGCTGCTTTAGAAAATGTCAATTAGAAAATACCAAACCCTACAACAAATGCCTTGCAGATCACTGAGCTAACAATCAAGCATAAAACCCCCTGCCTTTCCACTTAACAAACAGGCATTCCAAACCAGCATGTGATTTTGTTCTAGTCACCTACCTCTAACAAATAATAATTCCCAGAAGTATTTCAGTATTACAGAGAATTTGTTCTGCTCCCATCATAAGCAGACAAAATTAACCTACCCTCATAATGCTAATCAGTACATCCAACTAAGAGTAGCAACTGGACATAGCACTACTTTTGTACTTTTTGGTATTTAAGTTTATACTCTTGCAGGGCTAGTAGTTTTCCATAAATCAGATTCTGGATTAAGAGACCTCTTATATTCAACTTCAAAAAAAACCCAAAAAACTTTAAAATAAATTAGTTTAATTGCTATCAAAAGCAGAGCAAAAGAAAGCAGTTTTCTCCATTAAGTTTAGCATGATAGGTAATCAGAAAATTAAGTCTAAAAGCAGTTTTAGAAGTACTGTGGTTCTCAAAGGAGAAAATTGCAGCTTTTATTAGCATAGATTTATATATATAAAATAAAAAAATATATAAAATATATTATATAATGAAATTATTACAAACAAATTTTTCTTCACCTACATAGCCATTTTAAGAGTTGCCCAGGCAATGTTGTTTCGATTATGTTAAGATTCTGGTGTCACCAACAGTTCTATTTTCTTGGCAAGCAATTGTACATTTTATCTTAAGTACTAGCTATCGTGCAATATAAATTCAACTATGTTTAAGACCATACTTTAATTTAGGCAGGCGCCCATCTCTCTCTTTTTCTTAAGGAAGTTAATTTTATAATCATGAAATACTATGAATGACCATTAACAGTGAGGTAGAAAAGATGTAGATTTTCCATAGGTACATAAATATAGATACTTACAGCCGTTCAAGTTGTTTTAGATCCTGAAATGCCCCACGTTCTATCACACTAATCTGATTTTCTTCCAAGTGTCTGCAATTCCAGAAATACCAGTTAATTTTAAGACAACAGAATAAAAGAGCTTCCCTACTTCTCTTCACACATGCTACAAAATTGCTTTTCACAGAAGTACCAATAACAGTTATAATTAGAGATTATTAAAACACCTGGACAGAACACTACTGTTTTTCTCTCAGTCACTAACAGGAAAACAATTCAAAAATTGCCTCCTGACTGGCAGATTTGGTAAACATTTTTGTTCCTAAACTTTTGAAGTCATAACTGTTATGCTCAGAAATGTGTTGCTCTAGAGGCCAATCGTTACATCCTTAGTATATTACCCTTTATGCAATGTAATTGCGATAACTGATTCCTACTGCCCATAGGAGGAACCCACTCCATATCAACATATTTTATGTCTAGCCTGTATGTTCTGCAGAGATTTCAGGCTTGCCCCAGAGTAAACCATTTATAAGTAATCCAAAGGGGATCGATGCCTCCAGAAATACAGCCATGACAGCTGTGTGTGACAACTGTACACAGTCCCACTGTACAACAGGGTGAAAAAACCTAAGGGAGAAGTCCCAGGTTTCCACTGTGTCTGACCCTGCTTTTCTCCTACCCTGAGGATAAGCTATAAGTAATGGCAACTGACTTCTCTTTGATTTACACTGTGCAGGAAACAACTATTCATTTACACAGCAGAAATGCTTTTTACAGGTAAAGTGGAAGCCAAGGAATAGGGATAGCAATAGTCCTGACCTTTTTCCTCTCTCAGTGCTACCTTCCAGCACACACCCATTTTCTGCTTCTGTAAGAGCACTCAGATGCATGGACTAAATCTCTAGGCTATCTGAACATTTTATGAGGCTTTAGGTAAAACACAGAAAGAACGTAACACACAGTAAGTCTGGGCTCTGCCAAGACTAACTAGTGAAAAAGCGCTGTTCCTGCCTGTTCGCAACAGCCACTCCTCCGCACTCAGTCCTATAAGGATGCTCAGAGCTATTCAAGTGGATAGCAGTTGAGGAGACAGACAGCAAGACAGTATGCCACAGCTAAGACCACATACAAAGGCCAAAAAATAAAATTAAAAGAAAGCCAAACATATGAGTCAGAGAGGCATGTTCCTAAAAGGCAGGGGAGGGAAAACTGCATGCAAAAATGGTAAAAATATGAAGTTATGAGGAATAAAAGGAAAAGGTGCACAAAGGAATATTTTGCAATTACATTCATAGAATGGTTTAGGTTGGAAGGGACCTTAAAGATCATCTCATTCCAACCCCTTTGCCAAGGCAAGGGACACCTCCCACTAGACCAGGTTGCTCCAAGCCCCATCCAGCCTGGCCTTGAACACCTCCAGGGATGGGGCAGCCACAGCTTCTCTGGGCAACCTGGGCCAGTGCCTCACCACCCTCAAAGTGAAAAATTTCTTCCTGATATCTAATTTAAATCTCCCCTCTTCCAGTTTGAAACCATTCCCCCTCATCCTATCACTACATGCCCTTGTAAAAAGACCCTCTCCAGCCTTCTGTTGTCAGTTTGAGACTTTTTCTCAACTGAAAATAAGGCTTTTTTCTGTTGTATAGTTCTACCAGTTTCTGGATCATTTCGAGATCACTTGTTCGTTTTCAGATCTGAAAACAGGACTAGACTACCTTTCTAGGAACTCTGAGACAGGTTTCATGTTTCTGTGCTTCCCACTATACCCCCATCATATGTGGGGGGAAAAGGTAGTAATGTAGAATAGCCAGAATTATGAAGAGGCCATAAGAGAAAGAAAAGAAAAAATATGAAAATCTGAAGGACTTCTAGAGAGCAAAAAGTGCACAAAGTAAAAAGCTGCACAAAGTAAACACGAAAAACTGCAAACACATACCAGATATGACAGGAACATGCAGAATAGGGAAATACGCAACAATGAACAAAAGTGGCCACATTAGCAGACAATGAAATGGCATGTCTTGGGTTTCAGCTGGTCAGCATACATTGGAAGACAAAACCAATATAAAAACATAGATTTAATAGCTGTATTCTTGGTTTATTCCTAATGACTTCAGTGGCAACACCACACTACTCAAAGGCTGAATAAACATGTTACATAAACCTATAATGACCACAGAACAAAAAATTTCACATAAAGATGGCAGTTACATATTTTGCTTATTGTTAAGGACATTCAGTATAAATGACTGCACTGGCATTAGGCAATGTCTAACACTATAAAAAAAACCAACCAAACCAAAACAACTAGGACATTAATTATAGTATAGTACATATATTTTAATAGACTTCAAAATGGTATTGACAGTTGGGATGGGAGCCAAGGAAATATAAATGACTCCACTGCCAGAGATGAGAGAAACACCACAGGAACAAAAAGTCTTCCAACAGATTTGAAATGTTTTCTTAGTTTATGACAACTTGTTCAAAAGTGTTAAGATGGCAGGAGAAAAGACTTGCCTTTTCATTGGCAGGATTCAATTAATTAATTGATTGAATTATCACTAAATAATTGTAACGGTTCAACATTTGCAGTGTTAAGGACTTAATTTAGAAGATACTCAAAGCAAAACATTGACTGCAGAAGGCAATCTTAAGAATTACAGAAAGGAATTTTCAGGGGATGTTGGTGAGATTACTTGTGTTTAACTTCCCATAGTTTGTTTCAGAAGGGGTCAGAGTGGTAAAACCAACCCGCCTCTGTCAGTGCTGGGACCAGCTCAGGGTTTTTTGTCTTGGTTACTAAAACTTGGAATTAAGCGCAACAGTTTAGTGAAATACTGCTAGTAAACTAGATGACACACACAGAGAATGTAGTCATTACTATGTAAGCAGCATATCTAAACTACTTGATGTAATTAAAAAAAAACTGTTAGAGAAATTTCAAGGGAAAAAAATAATTCACTTTAAATACAAAGAAACTCCAAATTTCCCTGAAAGGACTGAAACAGCTTCAAAATTTATTTCTTTTTCTTTTAACCCAAGATAATTTTCTTAAGAAAAAAAGGTCTATGCATAGCTACAATAAATATCTATGGGGTAGTCCTAATTTTCATCACTAAATTAGTGGTGCAATTTGAAGTTCATAGAAGAGAAAATAGGAAATCAGGAATGATAAATTCTGTAGGCTGATGTTTGCCCCTTTGATGTTCAAGGCCCATTTAGAAGTAAGCTCTTGACCGATACTTTTAGATCAAGAGACAGCACCACCTAAAATTTTTGTATTTATTACTTCATATTAGACTAAAAAATTCCCAGGTTTCCATGTGTACAACTTTTAGAGCTATCCTTAAATCAAGTTCTGCTTAATGTTCTACAAAAGTTCTATTGATGGACTGTACCTTGAAGGGACCAAAAGCTGAAAGTCCTATTTGGTAGCGTTTCAGTCTAATTGATTTATGCATAAGTGACTGTAAAGTGGACCAATATTTTTACCACAGTAATTATTAAAAGCCAGTGAGAAACACAAACAATTACATAGCTCTGAAACTACATTCAGACTTTAGCATGGAATTAAAATTTAGTGTTTCATGTCACAAACTGTTCCAGTTGCCTGGTTTAAAAGAATACTAATAACTGAATAATGTGCTGAAGTTACTAGCATTTGATCTCCAGAATTATGGACATTCTTGTCACTAGCACCCTAAAGCAGACTTGTAAAGAAAGATAAGTTTTGTGTTATACTCACAAGACACGGAGATTCTTCAGTCCTGTGAAGTCTGTCTTCGTGATTCTTGTAATATTATTTTTTTCTAGATCACTGCAGAGGAAAAAAGAAACCAGCATTCAGACACTATAAACAACATGCAAAATGCCGTTAGCATAAAGTGTCTCCATCACTGAAGCATCTATCAGCTCAAATTGTACAAATTAATGTTTCCATTAAAATCTTGAAAAAAACAAGTCATCAATCCCGATGCATTCTGCGTCCTCCTCTGAGTACCTTGCTCTTGTACAAGAAGTTTCTTCCATTTTTATTTCCAGTATTGGTGCTTACTACATGCTTCTTTCTCCCTCAAGACTGCAATCTTGTAAGAGGCTAAATATATTCAAGACCCAGTGGGTATAACACAGCTAAAACAGAGTACTCAGCCCCAAGGTGAAGATCAAACTGTGGTTATTCTTAACCCAAGTGAGTCTAGCCTGCTAGAGAAACTTCAGCTACACAGAGCTTGAGGAGACAACAACTTAATTTAGCGACTCCTACGTGTAGTCCTACCCAGATTACTGGAAGATTTGCAAAGTTATCAAACAGCTTATGTGGGTTTTTTTTCAAGCATCCTAATTGGGCAGCCTCCTGACCCCAGTTTATTGGAAATGCTGCTTTTCAGAAGATACTGTTAATCACAGTGACTTATTTCCCATGTGTGTTAACCCTTTGCCAATTTGTACCTTCTGTCTTTAGACTCCCAATTTGTTAACACCTCTGTTATGCACCGACACGTTTTCCTCATGTGGTCACATACCAAGTATTACCTCCTGCACTCTGTTTCAGTCTGTGCTAATTTATGCTCTGGATTCAAAATTAATAAGTAACTGGCATCTTTTCCATAACAGGGAAAACCCACTGTAACCAGACCTTGAGCTGCCCACTTTTCTGCAGCTTTTCTTTGGAATCAGCACACCAAAAATACAGAAGAATTTCACATCTAAACTTATATCTTAATAGAACAGACAACAAAATAAACCACTTTGAATTAAATAAATTTGTCTCAAACTAAAGTTGAGTCAAATTAAAAATAAAGGAATTTATGAACTAACCCTTCTCGCAAGACTGATCTTATACTTAAGGATAGCTCTCAGTACACTAACTTAGATGCCTTTAGAGTCACAAAAAAAAACAAGAATAACTTTTGTTTCACAACATAAAGAGTCTTTGTCATTTCATTTTAAAAGAGTATACCAAATACCTGCTGGTGCTATAGATCCTGTGTTGCTGTTTTCTCTCCTCTAGACTTGCCTTTGCTAAGCACCCCTAAAATTCTCCCGGTTGAGCCTGTCCCATTGTTTGGGGGTTGGTTTGTTTTGTTGGGTTTTTTTCCTATCCAGATTGTTCTACCTGACCTAGTACTAACCGACAGGGACAAGATAAACAGCTAGTCTTTCTTCCTTGTCTTCAACAATGCTTATTTTAACATAATGAGCAATACACAGCAAACTTAAAACTAATAAAAACAGATATACTCTCCATTATGTCACCACAAATTTGTTGTGAGTGTCAGTTTCCTAGATACAAGAAGCCTTTTTACAAAAAATAAGTTTTCTAATATTGGAGTAAACTTTTTTCTTCGGAGTCACTTTTTACGCCTATCAAAAGCTGCTAAATATCAAAAATACAAGCTTTTGGGATAACGATTTTCATGCCAAAGAAGCATTCAGTGCTTTTCTAAAGATCATGAGATTGTAAACAATACATTCTCACAAATTTTGTTGTCTATTGACATCAAACGAAAACAATCTAATATGAGAAAATTAGCCATGAGGCTAGTTACTCGTTTTCTAAAAGAGAATATGAGATCACAAATCCACAGCAGGAAGTAAAGGCTTTTCCTACACAATTATTTTTTAATATAGTTCCTGCATTAATGTGCGCTGGGATACATCTCTTTCGTATTACAAGGTTTAATTTCTCTCCCCTTTCTAGTAAAATTCAATGACAAAAAACAAGATTACAGTATTTTTTTTAAATATATTTGGCAACCATCTGACACCTGCACAAACCTTGACACTGAAATAATTTCTGAAAATCAGACAGGCGTTCCTAAGTGCTGTTCCAAGTTGATTATTTCTCTAGGTACAAAAAGGAATTCAAGGAAGGAGTAGAAGTCAGAACTTTCAGGAATGCCTCAAGTATCATGTTTGTAATCTGAAAAATGCTGCATAGATGACTGTCTAGGACAGCTTCTAAGTGCCTAGCCAGTAATACTGCAAACAAAATGCAAAAGCTCCTGAAACACTGAAAACAGTTTAATCATTTGCAATCATTCATATACCGTCCTACAGGGGGGAAAAAGTGCTCCTGGCTGGCACAATTTCCAGTAATTTTCCATCATGCATGCAGTTCCATACCTTCCAGTATGGCTGCCACTTCAGTCAGTCTATTAGTAGGATAGAACTACTACTAAAAAAATATGCTAGTGTTCAAGCATAAATGATTATTTCCTTTAAATCAAGATAATTTTTTTCTGCCGACATGGAGTAGTATTCTTCTAAAGCATTAAATGAAAAGCAATCGCCATAGTAACAAATTTCATTTTTCTAGTATGAACCAAGTTGTCAAATAAAGGCAGTTACATATTTTGAAGTTTAAGCTTGTTAAAAGGTACATCTTCAATATTCAGAGAAGAAACAGGACTCATTTTTTAGTATATCTACTTACTTCCAAAAATGCTTGTAACCATGATAATAAAGATGTTTTTTTCCCCCAATATGAATACTGTCCACCACTTATCAAACATGTAAATATTTAGATGAGTACAGGTAATTGTACTCATTCATCTGAGGAAATAACTCTTCATATTCCTAAACATGCATAATTGTTTTCTCATGTGTTCCCTAAATCTCAGATGCAAACAGATATGGAATTAAGCTCCTTTTAATGTCATTTTAACACGCTGGTACATTCACTTACTGAATTGAAAAGCTACAACAACAAAAAAAAACCCAAAACACACCACAAAGAACTAACTCAATACAGTATGAGCCACTTCATAACTGAGGGTAGTCTGCTACTTAGAAGTATGTAATGACAATGATTAAGCTCACGGTTCATACTCACAAAAACCCCAGCCTATATGTCTACAGGATTTGTGCCAGGAACAAACCAGCTACAGTTTAAGATCTCTATCCCTTCCAAGGCAACTTAATTTGCCACAGACAACAGGAAGAAAGAACAGACTAAGTACTAGAAAAAAACCCAAGCCCTAAAATTCAGACCAGTATTCCTACACATTGTCCATAACGAGAATTTTTTACTGAATTCTGCCATTAAAAATAGAAGCCATATAGACATAGAACACATAATATTATTTGCATATCTTTTTCAAGCTTTTGCATCAGTCTTACAGTGAATATTTGTAAGGTATAAGCAAGACACTAACAGGATTGAAGCAGTAAGAGACACACTAGATGTGTTTTATAATATTGAAATCTATTTCTGATGGTTCTTGACAAATGTCAGAATAATACTAATAAAATTCTTAAGTCATAAAATTGTTTAAAAACAGATAGAACAAACTTTTAAGAGTTAAGTTTATGCATCTTAGCACAGGACATACTTAAATAATAGAACAAACACATTCTCCTGTCAAGAAACCATTTTCTTTAGCACAGATGGGAAATAAGGATAATGATAAGGAGATGATGGGAAAAAAATCCCTACTTTTCAGCTATATGAACAAGACAGACAGTATCCTTGCTTGACTTACATACTCTATACTTTTAAAAAGTCCATTAAAGAAAAAAAACAAACCACAAAACAACTACAGGGCACTTTCATTGCATGTACCAGCCATTCTCTTCCATTTGCCTTTATCCTGTTGATTGAATCATGCCTTTCTCCAATAATACATTTGAATCACCGCCTACATTTTTCAGATTTTCCAGCTTAATTTCCTCTTCTGTTCTCAGTTCAGTTCTTCCACCCTGGTGCATCATTAACTACTCACTGGTGCGCCAGCGTGACCTGATTGCGAGAAGCATTGGAAAGAATTAAGTCTGGAGTAAGCAACGCATAAATAGCTTGTGTTTTACTTGCATGTTGTTTCCCATCTGCTTTTCATGTCGTTCCTTCAGAAGTTTTCCCTTGTCTGTATATCAGAAAAGGTCTAGCAAAGCACAGCATTAAGCTGGTCAGAATTCTCCACGGTAGATCAGAGTCAGCTGAGGTATGTGGGGCAACACAGTGTCATTGGCCCCACTGTTTGCCCATTTTGATAAGACTTAATTCTCAGCACAGCTTCGCTCAGCTTGAACAAGCGTATGCAGAACCACATTCCTGTCATATATGAAGCAATTTCTCCACCACACCACCCCTACTGCCCAGTCTGTGAGACCAATCCCACACATCAGCTTTATTCCTTTCTACTTTCAGCCCCAAGAATACTGCTGCTACGCAACATTCTTCCCCTGGTGAAATCCACAGATCCCTATTCTGAAAGAGACTTTCACATCCCTTGATCAATACATATCTTGAGATTGCTTTTCCCTCTACTCCTGCAGATTGGCACAGCCTACGTTGTATACATAATATCAATCACTCTACTAATCCCTTCTGAAGGTTAGTATATAAGTCGAAGGTTTCCATTTCCGTAAGTAAAATTACTTGGACAATATTCTAACTTCAGGAGAACCATTCTTCACAAAATTCACTTTCCTTAAACCAATCAGGATTTAATGGATAACTGCCACCTCTATGTCCGTTTTTAAAAACAGTATTCATCTTCCAAGCATTTGCCTGTTCCAGCATGCTCTCCCTCAAAGCTTATCTGCCATTTGAAGAAAAACAGACTAAAACCTTGATGAACTACTATGTAACACTTCCTCCTCCTGTTCACAGTAGGTCTAACACTGCTGCAGAGCAGCAGATTGCCACAGGTTACCCCATTAGTCAATTAAACTTTGTGACTGTGAAGTTACCGAACTAATGCAGACATTAGTGGTTTACAGCTGGTATTTGCGGGCAACATAATATTTTATGTTTCCTTTATAAAGTTTGGCAGCTGGTTATGGTCTCACTAGTGGGTTTCAACTACAAAAAAACTAAACCTTAACATCTCATCTTGGTTGGCTTTCAAACACATCAGCATTTGTAAGAACTGTTGGAAGCAAACAGAGCTTTGAAAAAAAATTGTCTGGGTCAAGGACCTCGGGAAAATCATACTGTAAAGGTGAATTTAAGTTATATTTACCTTCAACAAATGCTTACATGCAGATACATTCATTCTACATAAAAATCTTAATGTGCAGAATTCCTGCATTTTGCATAGTATGTGGGGCCAATTGGATCTTTGATCATACTCAACACATCTATCTCACCCCACGCGTACACAAACCCAGCTACTACTCTTTGTCATTTCACATTCAGACAACATTGTCCCACCATCTAAGAAAACTCCATTAAGGCATACAGGTCTCTTCTGGTGTGTCAGTTGATACCACTCAAAAAGAAACTGAAACGGTCATCGATACCAGCTTCAGTAAAGCTTTTGGTATTAGGTCTCTCTTGTCAATCTGCTTTTCTTTTTAGCATAGAACATGTTAAGGACAATGCAGGTGTAGTGGCAGCTTAAAGAAAACAGACATGGAAGGAACTATTTCACTGAAAATAGAAACAAGAATTGCACTAGAACAGTACAAGACATCACGAAGGTGACCAGATCAACTATTAAAAGGGAGCTTTACTCATAAGCATGTCCTGCTATGTTCTAATAACAATTTAATTCAATACATATTTTGTAGATGTTGAAGACTAAGTCACCCAATATCCACACTTATTACAAACAGGAACGCTTGGAGCAACTGGAGCAAATCCTGCTTCATAGCAAGAATTCCTCTGAATTGCTTCATCTTTCATTCTTCTCTAAAGACAATCTAGTGAACTTAAGACAGACTTTTAATTGTTTTAAAGCATCAACATTCTCCGGAGCACGCCATTATGCAGCTTCAAACAATACTAGGAGTGCACAGCTTTCTTTTGTTACATTACTTAAATTTCAGTTGATAATTATTCTGCTTAGCCACTCAACTCTTGCAGAATATCCACTGTTCTCAATCCCCATCTTCTTCCTTGGACTGTATAAAGTCTATGACTTGAAGTAAATCCATTTGCCACTTAGCACTACGTGCTTCTGTCTTCTCGACTCACATACCTTGGCAAATATATGCACTCATCTTAGACAGCTCTGAGCCTACACTAATGTACAAGATCAGAACTGAGTTTGACAACACATCACCACCATAATAAACATTACAACTCTTACAAAAGAACCAAAACCAAAGGCAACAAGATACTGAAGTCTTGCAACAATCTTCGAATCAATAATTCAATACTTACATATAAATAAGAAAATCCCCATATAAAACTCAAATTCAACATGCAAAAATTAAAAAAGACCACCACCACAACACTACTAGGTTGTAGTAAGTTCCTATTACTCAGACATCATTTTGCTATCTGCTGCACCCCTTATGCATTGGAGTCTCCAAGATAATCCAAAGTTTGGGCCCTCACCATAGTTGTGAGTCTTGAACATACCCAGGTGAACCCCTAACTTAATTCCTCAACTCTTCCATGACTATAGCATTTTTTAAATCACCTGTCCATTTTGGAGCTAGCTCTGGTTGCCTAGTTGTGCTTTTCTAGGCAAATAGAAGCCAAAGTCAAAAGCCTTACTAAAGCATAAAACCCAGTTAGCTCTCAGTACAACTCCCTAATGGTTTTGTTTGATTTTTAAGCCTGTGAGGTATGAGCACTATACAAGTTCACAGGCACACAAAAGACTCTCAGCCTGATGGTCTTACTGAAAGTAGCCTATTTGCTTTAAGACAAGCTTCTACTTAATGCTTCTTTTTAAGTTACAATTTTTTCTGATGTGGGAAACAACCAGACTCCAGGCCTAAACCTGTTAGCTTTTGGTCAGAAAAGATGTTGCTTAAACTGAGTTCTCTTTCTAGAAGAAAACCAATTATTTCATTTGGTTAAAGCCATTTACTGTCAATGAGTGTTCTAGAGCAAGAAGGTTTTCCTCCCTTTAAGAGAGCTCTCAGGCGCCAATCTGGCAAACACAGTGGCATTCCTAACAATAAAACTGAAGATCATCTCTAATGTCCAGTAATTTCATGGCAGTAGCCGATTTTACATCTCAACGACAAACACAATTCCTAGATGAGCAGTAATTTCGAAAATAGTTATTAATCCATTCATCTTTAAGCTAGGAAGACATTACACATAACAAAAATACATACAAAGTGAAAATAACCTGCTATCTAAGGAGAAGGGAATCTAGAGCACCAGTTGCAACTTCATTCAAGTCCTCAGATGTTTGTTCATTTATATTAACAAAGAATTCAATAAGAGCTGTAGAGAAACTACATAGTGTATTTAAGAAAAATTAACTGCCATACACTTCAAAAGACAGCTCTTACCCAAGTTAAACAGCACTAGGATTCTTTCCTGTCCAACTGCTTCATAAGTAAGGTAAGTATGTATCTCTAGCCATAGAACCTCAAACACAAAATCCAGTTTCTGTTCCTGCTACGTTTTTAAAGTGGCTCACAGCTATATACATTTGAGACAAACATATCAGCATAAAACACAATACTCTGAAAAGAACCTTGATTAAACCAACACCCCATATAAGCATTTCTTTGCATCTCATTTTTGGTGTTTTCCAACAAGGGATGTATAAAATTTGTGTCACACAGAACAATGCACTTAGGAATTAATAAAAATCCCTCTTGCCTCCTAACCATCAAACAGGTCAGGATCCAACACACCATCTAGAACTTGCATCAAAACAAACCTCAGCTAGGACACAATTCATGGAACTTCCAAGAGTTCAGGAGGAAGAGAAGAAAAATAATTTCCCCACAAATTTAAGAGCAACTGTTTTGAGGATGTGGCACACATTCTTTGTTATGATTAATTTGCAATACGTTCCAAAAGGTCTATTTCAAATGATAAATCAACTTGGCAGTAACATTCAAAATGTGGGAACTAAAATTCAAGTGATAACAATTGAATCCGGATTCCTGAATCTGAAGAGTTACTGATGTTTTTCATCAGCCCAATTCCTCCAAATAACTCAAGCAGCACGCATTCTTGGGAAACAGGGCTTTTATTGTTTTGCCATTACACCACTAAAGGACTTTGTCGATCCAAACCACCTGCTAGAATGACAGCTGAGTCATCCCTTGAAAATTTTCCTGTTTGATTTGTTTTCCCAGCCCCCAGCCACCACGAAAGGTAACCACGAACACCAACACACAACACCTGAACTGGAGGAAACATGCATTTTCACAGGTAAGTTAACTATTCACTTGGCTACCTACGGCACTCTAGAAGCTTAAAGCCACATGGAATACCTTCCTGACTTTTATGAAAGCTACCTGTAGGGTTGGAGGCACAAGGTTGTTCAGTAAAGCCCTCTTCTCTTCACAAGTACTTTTGTTCTTAATTCAGGAACATGCTAAGAATCCTAACCATTAAAAGAAGGAAAACCGACTCCCACATGCAAATGTATCCATAAATTAGCTTTTTGGCTATCGTTTACAGTCTTTACACACCCAGTATCTGTTTTATTATTTCAAACATTTTCCACGATTTCTACAATGGAGTTAATTTGTCTTTAATGGGTATGGACTGCCACTAGCCTCTTAACCTTAAATGACTATAATTCCCTATAGAAAGCACTTGGCAATTCTCTTATGCCTTCAAACCAAGAACTTCAAAGTTACTGTGATAAACTACTCAATTATAACACTAGCCTAAAACACTCTGGCAGCACAATCTGCATATCTTCAGATTTAACATATTTCCGTCTCAACTTCTGCAATGCAGGAAATAAAGTCCTGGAACTGGATTTTATGAAATACACAAATTCCATTATTCCATTAGTTTTCAAATCACTTGGGCAAGCATGAACATCACTTGCAAAGACAAAGACAACTTCAAAATCATGTTCAGCTGAAGTAATATCGTTTTTTAAAGAAAGATGGTACATTCAATCTCTATATAAGACTTTACGTTATTTCTTCTTCCTAAAACAGTCAACTTCGCAAAGGAGGATGAAAATTTTTTTTTTATTTTTTTTTACTGACTACTAGGAAGACTGATATTCTCTAAACATTTCACATCATCTGATTCAACAGAAAAAAAACTGCAAAGTCCTCCACCTAGGAGAAAATAAGCCCATGCAACAATTACAGGTGGGGCACTGACTGATCAGGGAGTTGCTTTGCAGAAAAGGATCTTGGGAGTCCCATTGGGCCACAAAACATCAGCACTGTGCCCTTGCAGCAGCGAAAGCCACCCTTCACCAGACTGTACGAGCAAGAGTATAGCCAGAGGGATTTACGAACTTGGAAGAATTGACTAATCTCTTGTATTCAGGATTTGTGACGGTTCATCTGCAATACTGTATCCAGTTTCAGGCTCTCCAGTACAAGAAAGGCATTGACGGATTGGAGAGAGTGAAGTAAATGGCCACTGGCACCATCAGAAAGCTGTAGCATATGACATATGAACAGAGGCTGAGGCTTGTTGAACTTAAATAAAAGGTTAAGGGGAGATCTTACTGCAGTCTATAACTATGTAGTAGGTAGGAGAATATAAACCCCCTTCTCTGATCTGCAGTAAGATCAAGTCATATGTGGAGGTTAGATCGTAGCGAAAAAAACCAAGCCCTGCCACAACCACCAGTTTTTGAAAGGATTCAGAAAAATTCTGCATATCTTCAGCAACGAGTACTGCACAGAGTGTATTAACATAGTAATATTGGGATCCAGTAATTTTGATATTGCTTGCTATTCATGTTAAATCAGAATAACAATAAACTTATAATCCAACATTTAATGATTTTTGTTGTTGTTGGATAGCACCACATGTATGACACTGGATAGTTTCAGTCTCCAGAATAATTTAAATAGTAATTAAATAGCTGGAATGTACAAATTCTGTGCTGCAGCCCATCACACTTTTGTAACACACCTACATGATACAGCTTTAAATTAAAAAAAAATTAGATCGTTCCTTCTGATTACAGAAGGCTTTCAGGTATGACTCAGACTGTTTTCTTTCTGTCTGAACAATGAGAAAACTGATCTTAGAGGTTAAGTGCCCTCATTTTGTGAATAAGCTATGCGTTCTTAGGCCCATTACAGTAGTGCTTGGTTAATAACCTACATTAAGTGTCCAAATGATCTGGAACTGCTTGCAGGCAACACACTTTTGTCCTTATCCTTATAAAAATAAGAAAAATTACTTGGAAAACTATAGGTGTTAAAAAACACCAAGAAAAAAATTACCTTTTGCAACTTGTGCAGTGGATAAATTCCCCATTGAGCAGATTGCTGTTGGAAGTCATACCTGAGACCTGCAGAAAGCAGCACAATGGACTGAGTAATCCAAGTACTCAGTTTCTTCCAAGGAAACACATTTGCCCCAGCCTGCAGGAACTCCTGAGTAATTATTACAGCTTGCAGATTTTATTGTATATAAAGGAAATGTTATGCTGGCAGAACAATGTTCTAACAGCACATTTTACACTCCCTGCCCTTCACCTTTGTCCTCAAAGTTTTGTAGTTACTCTTGATGTGCTCCAGATCTCACTTGGTAGTGTCATCTGTGCCCATGTGAAAGATAAAGAGAGCCTGCAGGAAGAATAAAACAGGTCAACCTTATGTGCCGGTAGACAAATCCAAGGCTTATGAAACAACCAGGAAGAGCTAAAGTTTTGACTACAGATGCAGCAATACACCACCATTGAAGTAACTATCTTTGGTGATGGTTGAATACAGGGTTCTCAGTAAAGACAGGCAAGGAAGAGGAGGAGGAGATGCTGCCCTTCACATAAGGAACAGCTCAAATGTCTGGAGCTCCTCTGGACTGCAGAGTACCACTGAGTGTGCAGGATCAGAGCAGAGGTCAGGGACGGTGACATTATGGTAGGAGTTTGTTACCAATCACCCACTCAGGGTGAAGGAGGGAACAACATTCCTCTTTAAGCAATGGGAGGAGGTGTTCAGATCACAGACCCTGGTTCTTATGAGGAACTTGAATCTCCCTGACATTTGTTGGAAAGGCAGCACAGGGGCAGGCAAACAAGTCAGGAGGCTTCCAGAGGGTGTCAGACACAGCTTCCTAAAATAGATGCTAAATGGGCCAAGCATCGGTTAAGTTCTTCTGATCTGCTACTCACAAATGATGAAGTGGTTGGGAGTGAGATGTTCAGTAGAATCCTTGGCTTTAGTGATCATGAAACAATGACATTCAAAATGCTGAGGGGTGCAAGGAAGGTAAGTAGCAGAGCATAGAGCCTGGGCAACAGAAGAGCAAAATTCAGTTTTGCAGAATTCTGAAATTTTTCAGGATTCAGGGGATTGATGGGCGACATCCTGTGGGAAGTAGCCTAGAATAACCTTAGCACAGGAAGACTCCCATCCAGATACTGAGGGAAAATGAGCAGGTATATCAGAATACCACCTTGGCTAAACAGGCATCTCATGACTGAGCTCCAGTGCAGAAAACAGTATGGTACACAGGAGTACAGAAACATTGCCCAAACGTTAAGTGATAGTATTAATAAAATCAAAGCTCAGCTAGAGTTCAAACTGGCAAGGGTCATCAAGAAAAGCTTTAGCAGTACATTACCTATAAAAGAAAAAGGAAAATATGACGGTTTAGTGACAGACTGAGGTGTTCAATGCCTCCTTTGTATTAAGTCTTTACTGACACAGTCTCCCAAGTCTTTGTGTCTAAAGACAAGGTTCAAGGAGGAGAGGAACAGCCAGTAGTGGCAGATGATCAAGTCAAACATCTCTTCAGAAATCCTGACCTGTACAAGCCTGTAGAAACAGACAAGATGCATCTGTTGGAGCAGGGAGATCTGGCTGATACCATGCAGCCTTGCTGTGACATCTCTGATAGACTTAAATATTACATTTGCCTTCAGAAACAGTGAAAAGGAATGATACAGCGAAGTGCACACTGGTCAGCATCATTTTGGTCCCCCGGAAAGTCAGTGCAAACAGTATTGGAAGCAATTTCTGGGCAGACAGAAGAGAAGATGACTGAAAATAGCCCACAGATTTCCCAAAGTTAAATCACGCTTGATCAACCTGACTGCCTTCTATGCTGAAACAAAACCTGTGGATTAAGGGAGAACAGTGTCTTTCTCAATTACACAGGTAATACTGTGTCCAGTTTTGAGCCATTCAGTCCAAGAAATATGTTAATGAACTTGAGCCAAGTCCAGTAAAACACCACTGAAATGATCAAGGGACTTGACTACATGAGTCTGAGGAAGCTTAGCTTGTTTACCCTGGAGAAGAGCAGGCTTTGAGTGACTGAAGGGCAGCTTTCCCAATACCGACAAAGGGGTTACTCTGTAAATGGAGCAAGGCTCTTCACTGAAGTACACAGCAAAAGAGATACAATGATCATAAATTGAAATGGGGGAGATTCTGGCTGTGTATAAAAAAAAAACTTGTTACTATCAGGACAATCAAGCTATGGAACAGGTTGCATAAAGGTGCTGTGGTTTTCAATACCCAACTGGACAAATCCCTGTGTACCCTGGTCTGAATTCCATATTCACCGTGCTTTGATCAGAGGCTGAACTAGGAGACCTCCTGAAGTCCCTTCCAACCCGCAAGATTCTACGATTCCACATTTTCTACAAAGAAAAGAGTAAAACATTTATTGATTTTTGTTTTGGGGGGACATGAGTGATTAAGAGAAAGCTTTAAATCCGAAGCACAAAGAAAACTATAGAAAATACTTTAAAATACATATGCTACAGAAACATGATTTAATATGAAGAAGCCAGGATATGCGCATTGTAAAGAGAAAGAACTATACTCCTGTGTCATATTAGCTCAAGCATCATTTTCATTTATATAAAAAAACCCCACAGGTTAACAGCTGCATATACAAAAGCTTCATTTTTTTTTACTTATTTCCTTTCAATTCTTTTGTATTTAACCATTCCTATTTAAATCTTATAACTGTATCTCATCTTTCCCATCCAAAATGCACCAACTGGCTGTATGGACATTAGGTGATTATTCCAAAGTGCTACTCCAACAAAGACCAAGCAGTTATACGGGTAGAAATAAGACAATGTCAAACATTTCTTTGGGCCGTATTTTCAGTCAACTATCAAATGGACATCATCATCAGGATATGACTAGTTATGTGCCTGCACTTCAATCTTCTTCACTTATGGACTTCAAAGGTTACCCAAATGAATTCACATTCACTATCTCAAATAGGAATACCTTGTAAATCAATGTAAATTATAACCTGTGATAACGGAACTTCAGAAAAGCATTCTTCAGAGTTAACATCATTGCTACAATTTATGGCAAATACTTATACTTCCCAGTGTGTCTAATGTTAGTTTAATGTTAATTGAAGATTTCTAGAACAGAATGCAATAAATAAAATGAGAAACAAGGACTGACAAAAATTACTATTTTTCATGAGATTGTTTTTCACCCTCACTCTTCTACACACTTGTCTTTTTTGTCAATTTTGTTCTTTCAATTCTATGCACAATCACAACAGGCCCATTTGGTTAAAAAAAAAACACAACCAAAATCAACCAACCAAAAAGTCCCCCAAAAGCAACTGCATTAAAACTTCAGCAAAATTCTTGTTGCTTTATTCCACAGAGACAATATCTGATGTATGCATTTAAGCCTGTATTTCACTTAATTATGTGGTATATGACTGAATATAACACAGTGAAGAAACTGCTATCAGTTTAGGTGCTCTTCACTAATATGGACAATTTGATGTTTAGGACTTGAAATGTTTCACAGCTGCTTCTGGCTGCTGTAATTCTTGAGGACTTGGGGAAAAAAGTTCTACCAACAAATTATTTTAGTGAAGCCTGACATGAAAATCAAGCCTTGATTTCATCTCCTTGCTCACTTTCAGACATGCACAGACTAGAAACTCTTCCCAAGAGATCTTTTCCTGGAAAGGTAAGAGAGGCCTATGTGTTTGGGGTTTTTTTTGTTGTTGTTCAAGGTGGTTTTTTTTTCAAGCATCCAGTTTCACCCAACTCTATCCCTTCCAAGAAGGGCCACGCTGAGTGTACATGTCTACCGTAGCCATTAAGTAGCAGATTAAGCTAAGAAGTTGCAGTAAAAGCTATAGGACATTTTTAATATATAAAATGAAATTTTGAAGGAAGTTTTGTATTAACTTAACCTAGTAGCATCCAGAAGTTACAACCACAAGCAATTATCTTCATTCTCAAGTAGATTCCCGCCTTCCCTGTCCCCACCCTGTCCTCCCTCCTCCAACTTCTGATTTTCAACTGTTGACTTGCTGGAGTGAAGTTGAATTTATTTCACAAAGTTTGCTAAATGAACACAAAACTCGAGTTTTTCTAAGCAAGGCTTGGCACCCATATTAGATGTTTCAAGTTACTGAAACTACTCATACTTATAGAACCACTTTGCACTAAGCCTATTACATACCTAAGAACTATGGAAGAACAGCCTTGGAAAATGTCTAGCTCTGTAAAATGAAGTTAACATCAATTGGCAATAATTCATCTTCAACTTCCAAAAAACTTCATAAGCAATTAGCTAGAGAACTTTGCAAGAAAAAAAAAAAACAACCACCCAACAAAAACCAAACAACCCTCAAAGTCCATAAAACACTTTTGATTACAGCTTATCTTTTGCTGCCTTCTCGTATGTTATCTATTAAAACTTACAACTCCAAAGGATCATTGGGCTGTTTCTTATACTTTCACATTCTTATCTGAGAAACTTATATCCAGATGTGTGTTTTTGTCTCACTCTGAAGATCCAGCCTTTGCCTTAAGGCTTTATTTCTCAATATCTATTTCCACTTCTGGAAAACAAGTTTTCTTTGCTCAAGAATTTTACTTCTGTGATTTGTTTCACCACTTTATTCTTGTCTCTAGCTTGCCTCCCTATTGCATTTATTTAGGCATTTCAGAAATGCACAATTGCTCCCCTGTACTATTTTCTTATAATGATTTCTCTTTTTTGCTTCCCAGCTATATTCTTAAAACACCATCTCTAACCAGCTCTACCACTTCAAGAGGATGAGACAGCTAGCCTCTTCTCATGATTCTACAACTATTTCAGAGAAGCTTGTGACCCTGAGGTGCCCACCTTGCTAAGTGATGCTGTAACCACTACCACCCTCACCAAAGACGTTTCATCTAGGTTTTTCCAAAATCCGCATTTCAAAAAATGTACTTATTACAATGCCTCCCCAGTCTAAACAAAACCATCGCACAGATGAAAGATAAATTTGGGAAACAATCCATAAGTTAAGGTCCCACTTAAGTCCAGGCAAAATATGTTTTATGACTAACAGGAAGACACAAGACTGCTTTCAGTATGCAGCTTTTTCTTGCTAAAAGTTCTGAGTCATATTTAAAGAATACAACTGTTTTAATTAAAAATTAGTGTCTCCACATCTGTGGATAACTAGTACACATATAAGCAGTGATTAATTATAATGGGCTTTATGTCACATGACCACATTTGTTATATGAGCTTTATATGCTACCTATTATAATATTCTGAAACAGAGAGAATGGGCAATCAAACCTTTGGCAGACAAGGATTCTGTGCTGTTTGCTATTTTCTTATTGTAAGGGGAGCAAAATTATTAATGTAAAGCTAAATTATCTTCTCACATAGATCTCTGGGTAACAATTAAGAATTTCTTCGGTCTTCCATCTTTGCAAAAGACAGCATGTCTCAAGGGACACAATTACCGAATTCCAGGGAAATGTCTTCCATTTTATGATGAGCTTTTTGGAATTTCTGAAGAAAAACTGAAGTTAGGAATTTGAATCATTTCTATTTTGGGGCAAGCTGTTTGTGAAAAAAGCCTTTCCAAGATTTTGTATTAGGTCAGTATTATGTAATATATGAAACTATCTACTGCTAATGATAATAACCATTTTTGCCAGACAGACAACCAATTACTACTTCAAATTTAAAAGCTACTAAAATGTCTAAAGAAGGGTGCTCATTATTCACCAGTGCATACCCAGAGAAAATGTCAGTGAAAAAATACAGTAGGACAGTTTGGCTGAACTGACTTAAAACAGTTAGTTTTACTATGACCCAAGAAAGTGTGTAAGGCTCACAACTCACCGTCTGTATCTTTTGAAACTGACAAGGTTATTTATTAGGGCCCCATAACAAAATACACCAGTAATGCCTTACAATCTACTAATACATTTATTTTGTAGAAGTTAACTATACACATTCCTTACCAGCCACAGAAATAAAGCAAAAAGACCAACTGAAAAAAAGCAAGGATTAAGAAATAATTCTCTAACTATTAGTATGCACAAGAATGCACCTATGCCTCTGCTTACAGCATATTATTTCCATAATAGTTAAATGCTTATCTTTTGAAACATTTCATGAGAGTGTTCATTCACACACTCTTCCCCTCCACCCACCCCCTCCCCCCCAAGTAAAGCAGCCAACCTTGACAGAATCTAGCTCTTGGAAAAAAGAGTTTGGAGCCAGACATTAAAAATTGCACTTTACAGTGCTGTGATTTTGGAGATCAGAACCTCAGATTCACTAATAGGAAATTTATTACCACTTCTGTTATCATGCATAGGAGTAACCCTATGTTACTTCAAGATTTCTTCATGTTAGGTGTCGTACAAAGAAGACCCAAAGGGCTTTCAGCAAAGACAAAAAGAGCAAAGGCATGAAGACAAGCTAATGAAACAATAATTATCGGTCCAGCAAGCACTGTCCTCAACTCTAAAGCAGACTAACTTGCATTACGTTTTTGGTTTGTTTGGTTTTGGGTGTTTGTTTTTGTTTTTGTTTTTAAATAAGGACAGTTGTTCCCATGCAAGAGCATCAAAATGGAAGGGGGGAAAAAAACCCCAACTATCAGAAATGGAGTTCATCACCATCCCTCCCCCACCTCTCTTCTACAAGTGTGTTCACAGGTTGTTAAAATAGGTTACTGATCTCCAAATCATTAACTTCCAGAGCAATTTATCCCTCCATTTACATGGAGTCCTGGCAGAAACAGAAGAACCGATCTTCTGACTATGCGGACAGGAAAAACTATGAAGGTACACAGAGAAAGCGTTCTGAAAAATTAAAGGCAACTGATTTGTCTTGTTCTTTTGGGTGACTGGCTGTATGTACAATCACAGCATAATGTCACTATAGTATCCCCACACAACAGAAAAGGTTTAAAGTCTCTTCAACTAAACTCCTAAATATAGCACCACTGCTGAAAGCCTTGCACCTCAAACTGGACTGCATGCAGGTCCACATAGCAGCCAGCAAGATATCACAGTAAGAATGCTATCTCTCAAAACTCACAGCATTGCTTGGACTCTAAATACATTTAATAGGTGTTTGAGGATCTTCATTAGTAACCTGATACTACTTCCACAAGGTTGATTCTTCACCATGCAACTGAAGTAGGAAGGCAGTCATACTGACCTCTCCGGAAGAAGCACAGAGGGCTCTCCTAGTAAGTCCCTTTGACATAAGAAGTTAAGAATCATTTCTGCAACAGTACTGCAAATTTTCAGGAAGGCATAGGTAAAAGTGAGTTGGTAAGCAATACAAATTCTGAAACCAATTTAGAAGTAAGTTTCAGATACATTTTGCAGTTTGCTTGACGGAAAGACACGATCAGCATTAAAGCACTGAGTTTTCTTCCTCATTTTAACTGAACTGATATTTATTGAAAATGTCTCTTCATCAGTGACAGAAAGGAAAGAATATAGCCATCGGTTAAAATGATTTCCACCTGAGGGACAAAATTAAATTAAGGTCTCAGAAAAAGAAGCAACTCACAGATAGAAAGGTAAAAATCTAATTAACAGCTCCAGAAATCTATCAATCATAGGATTAAAAAACATATATTGCAGCCAAACAGATGGTGTAAAACCAAAATACAAGACAATTTTATTCTGACAGAGACAACTGACAGACCAGATATGGGGTGGGGGGTGGGGGGGGCAGAGAAAAAAAGCAGAAAATAAATGGCAGAGGTAAGAATCAGCCTCTTAAACTCTTTTCTACAGAGGTGGCCCTCAACTCATCTAAAATTTACTCTTGAACACAAGATCACAGGCCTGTTCCCTTATGTAAGTAGGTAGATAGATCTTTTATGTATTTAGTACCATTAAAAAAAAGACTGTCAGTTGCTTACAAGCCCATTTCTCAATGGGAAAGAGCAAGTTCTTGCCATTCCTGAGAGCCATACAAGATCTTAAATGATACGTCTGACTGGACAACATTGAAAACAGATTTGAAAATAGACAGAGTGTTACAGATCTCTGGAGAAAAGACTTTAAACTGAAAACAGAATAGCTTGGGCTATGTTGCAACCAGAGTATTCCAAGAAGCCAGCCCTTTCTTATCCTGAAAACTACTTAAAAACAAACAAAAAAGTCAAATTGATATAGCCTTACATTGGCAAGCAAAATCTGATAATGAACATAAAAGGGATGGGAGTGTCAACAGCAGCCCCAAGCCAAAATTCATATAATATTGTAAATCATGCACTTGAATCAACAAGAATTAATAGAAGTCCCTGTCACCCAAGCAGCAGAAAGGAACCAAGAATAGGAGGCACATTCTACCAGCCTATCTCAAAGACTTCACAAGAGGATGGGGCACAAAATTTACATCTATCATGATAACATTTTCTGAATACCACTGCTTGTCTATAGATCCTTGTAATAGGAAGATACAGAGAGAAAATCACCTGAAATCTTTGCTACACATCAATTCTAGTCATTCTCTGTGATGTCACCAGCATCATTTTTCTTCAAAAAGCTTTGCCATTTGAAGTTCACTTTAGCTTTTCTCCCCAAAGTTATCTTTACTCTTTCTTTCCTTCCTCACCTGAAGTTAGAAACTTGCTTTGTTTCAACTTGAAGAGGACAAACAATGTTGTTTTGTCTTGCAGGAGCAAAAAATAAGTCAAACAGAAAAAGAGAAGCCCCTTCTCTAAAGAGAGCTACATTCCACAACCTCTTCCCAAGGTTAAAACAACATTTGAGATAATCCGGTAGTTGTAGTATTACAAGACACAGTGAAGCTTACATAGAATGGTTTAGGTTGGAAGAGACCTTAAAGATCATGTAGTTCCAACCCCTTTGCCACGGGAAGGGACACCTCCCACTAGACCAGGTTGCTCCAAGCCCATCCAGCCTAGTCTTGACCACATCCGGGGATGGGGCCTCAACAACTTACCTCAGCAATCTGTGCCAGTGCCTCACCACCCTCAGCGTGAAAAATTTCTCCCTAATATCTCATCTAAATCTCCCCTCTTCCAGTTTGAAGCCATTTCCCCTCCTCCTATTCTAAAAAGTCCCTCTCCAGCTTTCCTGTAGGCCCCCTTGAGATACTGGAAGGCTGCAATAAGGTTCCCCCGGAGCCTTCTCTTCTCTAGGCTAAACAACCCCAACTCTCTCAGCCTGTCCTCATAGGAGAGGGGCTCCAGCCCTCTGATCACCTTTGTGGTCCTCCTCTGGACCCCCTCCAACAAGGTCCACGTCCTTCTTATGATGAGGGATCCAAAGCTGGATGCAATACTCTGGGTGGGGTCTCACCAGAGTGGAGTAGAGGGGCAGAATCGCCTCCCTCAACCTCCTGACCACGCTTCTTTGGATGCAGCCCAGGATATGGTTGGCTTTCTGGGCTGCAAGTGCACATTGCCGGCTCATATTGAGCTTCTCATCCAACAACACCCCCAAGTCCTTCCCCTCAGGGCTGCTCTCAATCCATTCTCCGCCCAGCCTGTATTTGCGATTGGGATTGCCCTGACCCAGGTGCAGGATCTTGCACTTGGCCTTGTTGAACTTCAAGAGGTTGCCATGGGCCCACCTCTCAAGCCTGTCAGGGTCCCTCTGGATGGCATCCCTCCCCTGCAGCGTGTCAACCACGCCACACAGCTTGGTGTTGTTACATCAAGCCTGAAGTCTGGCAGTAGACCTGCACTTCACATAACGCATCTGAGTGTTTCGGGTTAACTTAGAAAGGAAGAATCATCCTTTTAATCACAAGGAGTTTGCTACAGTGTAGTACCTCAATAAGGCTGAAGAAGGCACTTTTGAAGACAAAAGAAGCTCCAGAACTTGCAAGTTCACAATCATTCTGAAATGGAAAAAGCTAGTTACGTTACTTCAGTAACAAGACTTAGTTATGTTTTGTAGGTTCAAATTTAGAGAAAGAGGGGCAAGTAAGGAAAAAAGTAAAAAGAGAAAGGAAATCAAGAATTATGGAGGGGGGAGGTGATTTACTTCTTAATTTGATTTAAAAAAAACTATTTGCAAATTAAATTATTTCATTTGCTTGAAACATTACTTGAGTGGTCAACTGCAGTCCTCAGCCAAAGGTGAAACAGAGTTCAATTCAAAGTTAGTCTTCAGAAAATTTATCTGAACACTATGACATTCTTAGCAGGTGTAATATGAGGAAAACAAAGAGCAATACAGTTGTGACTAGGAAAAGATCCTGACACATTTCAACTTTGAACTCAAAGCAAAACAGTTTTCCATTAATTTCTAGTGAATCAAGAGTAAGCCAACATAACTACAATATTAATCAATGACTTACATTCTCCATCTTTGTTCAGGAATAATTAAACCTTCTAATCAAGGAAAAATGGATCCCACTAGATCATCACCAGACAAAAAGCTACTTATTTTAAGAGATCAGCTGAAGCAACAGGCAGCCAAGGGGAAAAAAAAAAAAAGAAAAAAGAAAAAAAACAAGCACTGTGGGCACTGCAAGAACCATATCAAGAGTTCTAGAAAAATTGAAGCTTCAAGTCATTCGAGCTACTAGCTCCTGGGAGGGAACACATCCTGATTTAAGGCTTCTGAATACTTTCTCCAGTAAACAAGCTCAATTCTTAACATACAATGACTGAAACTTACTCACTGAATATGCTTACTAGAGTCAAGTTCCTTTCCCCATCATCCTTTTAACTCCACAAGTATCTTGTGAAATTTCTGTGGGAAAACCATTTTCCTCCTGCTCTGTAGAAGCTGAGGAATATCTTAGATGCTACTAAAATGCAGACAAATCGTATCAGATATTAATGTCCATGCAGGAGAGGTTATTTTTGTTTTAAAAATAACTGGAAATGCTTGATTAAAAAAAAAATTGGTAGTGACATTCCAAGAGATTACTGATAGTACTCACTAAGAAGGTCAAATGACTTCACAGCAATCAACTTACAAGTGACAGACTGCGTACAACACAACTATTTTCATACAGCTTGCTGTGCAAATAAAATATTAGTATTTACTTATTTTTGGCCTCACAATCATCTATACAGGTAAGCTATACTGACTTGAGTACACACTCCCCCAAACTCACACACACACAAGTTCCAGGGAGAGAAAAGCAATACCCCTCATCTATATTTTAGGACTTCCTGAAAGACAACAACTGCTCTTTAGAGGGGCAACTTTGCTTTCACCTAATTCTTTTGCATTAATCAATACTCAGCTGCAAAAGTAAGAATATGAAATAAGTGAATAGTCTCAGAGCAACACGTTAAAAAATTCTGCAGTAAGTAGTCTGGTCTCTTTGATCTCAGAATCTAATCCAAATTTGCACAAATACAGTCAACACGGCAATGGCCATTACTTGCTTCTGTAGCTACTAAATGACAATAACTAGTTTCATCCTCCTTCCTGTTTCCATCACTTCAAAACAAGGTAACAAATTTAATAGTACAAGACTCTGATCCTGTACAAGTGCATGTCAATGTCCGGTCAAGGACAAGTAGTCAGCATGAAGTTAAAGGGAAGTACCCAATTTAAATTAACAATTCATTCAAGTTTTCCCCGGATCGGTACCTCTGAGAGCAACATCTTCGAAGCCAAAGCCATGTATATCTACTTATTGACATATGACCTAAGGGGAAAAAAAAAACCCAACCAAAAAAAAGGCTCCATGCAGGGGTTTGGAGACTATTACCAGGCAAACAAACGAGTGGTAATCCCTAGTGGGAAGAGTTTGAGAAAAACAGAATGTCAATGTAAGAGTCAGTATAATTATATTTGCATGTGTTTAACATTGCGTTCTGCAGTAATATGGAAGCATTCAAGACAGGAGCTTAGATTTAATTTGGAGACAAAATTGAGGAAGTTGAAGACTTATTACAAGCCAGTGCAACTTCAGCAGCTACATTCACCTAGGCCAAAAACACCATAATAATATATTTGTATAACAGAAACCCCAGACCACATGAAAACTCCAGAGTAAGCAGATGACTAAGCTTCTAAATTGCACCTAAATGTGGACACACTCAATTTAGCTACTCAGACAAAGCACAGAACAGATTAGTCTTGCAAGCTTTATCAATTTAGCAAGGTAAAGAATCCTTCAAAGTAAAAGACAAAACAAAACAATGACTAACACAGGAGAGCCATCAATTAAACAAGATTCTAAGCCACCAAGTATAAATTCATCAAGAACTCAAACATGGCTAAATTCTCCAAAGAAACTTTTATACATATGTATATATCAGTGCTGATAATAGATAGGGAGAGATCTAGACATGAATGGAAGGAAAACCAAAGGCTCAGTGCTTCATATTCAAACGGAAAGCAGATATTGACCCAGAAGACTTCTGAACGGCTTCTCCATATCACTTGCTCCTTTTGGAGCTGAAGAATACAACTGTCAAGCAGGTGGCTTTGATCTGCTCACTGCATTTACACATCATCTCAAAATAAACTTGACTATCAGCATTATTAAGTGTTATACATGTGGCATTTTATAACATTTTAGATATAAAAAAAACATTTCTGTTGAAGAAAATTAGAGAAATAATCACATATAAAGAACTGAAGCACTGCTAAGCAAACTCTGATTAGGAGTTTGATGAAGCAATCCTAAGGAACTTTTCAGAAATGCAAAAGATTCAAGATTTTTTACAGATGTATTTACCTAACTTCTGCTTCCTTTGTTAGCACAAAACATCTTATCAGTTGCATAGCGTAAATAAAACAATTACTGTGCCCACCCCCAAAAGTTAACTATTAAATTATTAGTTTCTCCACAACACAAAAGGTCTATAAACTTTATTTTTTTTTTGGTGGTACGTTAAGTTACTTAGCAAATGCGGAATGGATCAGTAAATACCAACAGCAAGCCACCAGGTCAGCTATATCACCCTGCTCATCTGCAATGCTCTGTGTGGAGCATCACATCTTGCAATTTAGGGAAAAGTCTTAGACCTAATTTCAGGTCTCTCTTCCTGTGAGAGATGGCTATTCTGGTGGTTCCTCCTCTGGAACAAACGGAAATGGAAGTTACTCCTTGGAAGTGACAAATATTTGTTTCACCACTTATTTTCTCCAGACCAAGTCATTTCTTTGTACAGTAGTATACCACATTCACCTCTCTAGCTCTTCACAAAACCTAACTGAAGAAGAGCTTCAATCTATACCACACAATTAGGAGACTATCATAGAATGTAATAACAAGGTAAATTGCAACACAAACCTAATACCACTTGCTATATTTGTAAAGCTACTATTAAAGATGAATCCATGTAAAAAAAGTTTAGGCTAGTTTTACAACTCTGTTTCTGTGATCAGTAGTTAATCTGTGGATTCCCCTCAAGACAGAAATCACAGGTACAACTGTTTACAAAATCTGCATCTTCAAAGCATTCAGAAAAAGAAAAGAAAGCATGCATCACATCTATCAAGAAGAATCGGTAATCAAAGCTCTCATGATGTCCGTTTCTTGGGATCAGGAGATGATCACTAGTTCATTTAATAGAACTTCTGAACAAAAGATTTTTTCCCCCTTACAGACATTTCCCATTTTTTGCCTTAATGCTGAATTTTCAGTTTTCCTTGGGTTTCATATTAACACAAATTTAAATAATATTTAACTTGGCTCCACTAGCCCAAACATTCTGTAACATTTCTACAAACATAACTTTAAAAGCTTAGTGGCAAAATATTTTAATCGGTGCCATTAGATCTCTTATTAATCAAAGCAAAAAGTTTCCAACTTGAACAGGTATTTGGAATTTCTAGCTCAAAAGAATGCAGAAAGAAGCGAAGACCTTTTCATAGCATAAGAGTCTAAAAAGTCACTTAGTGTGTGGCCATCAAGAAACTTGTTAAAATTATTCTCCCAACATATAAACATTTCTCTGAGATTAAAAATATCTTTGTCATTTCAGATATAATCAATTTGGCTTTATTTACAAGTTAAACAAACTAGTTAAAGACTATACATCAACCTAGTGTTATGTCATAAATAGTTACAGGTTGCTGTGGACGACCAAGAAAAATGAGATATCCTGGTATGTTCAGTGGCTGACTGATGCTTCACCTATGAGCAGAATTTAGACTCGGGGGAATATAAGGTCTTTTTTTCTCTACTGCTTACATTAGAAAATTCAAATTAGCGCAATTAGTAGAAACCTAGATTTGAAAGAATTGATACAAGCTTTAAAACACAGCCGTAATGAAAGAGACAGTGAACACTAAAAACAGTAACAGGCTCATGATAGACTAACAGAATAAAGACTGTATTTAAAAATAAGGAATAATGCTACTATGTGATCCTCTGTATGCTACTTCCACAAGGTTTCAGCCACTGAATGCTTTAATAATACACTATTTTTTTAAAAAAAAAAAACACAACAAAGAAACAAAACATCCAACACAGCTGCATTTCATAATGATCAGTAGTACATCTCTGAGGTTAAATATTCAAACTGAATATTGTGAACTAGCTACTATTGTTCTTCAAGCAGCCATTAATCTAAAATTTAAATCTGTAAACACCGAAAATTATCAGGACCAAGAGCACAGTGATTACACTCTCTCTCATTCTTTTTAACACTTAACATACCAAGGCCAAGAAACTTACTCTTTCGGCTTGGCATCTTACAGAAGGCAAGGAAAAGTAACATTTCTACTAAGTATGTTCTCACAAATGAGATCCAGTAACAAAATGATTTCAGTTAGGCAATAAAAAAACTTAGGCAATAACCAAGTACCATTTTTAAATTCTTCTCAGGTGGCCAACTAACCTTGCATTTGCAAATCGTGTTTACCTGAAATTTGTGTTCTCACACATACTTGCTCTGACTGGCTTAGTATACTACTTTAGCAGTGGTTTGTTGTGGGGTTTGTTGTTTTGGAGTTGATTTTTTTTTTTTCCCTGCCAGGTTGCTACCCATCAATTTTAGAGAGTACACAGTTTCACGCACAGAAGGTAAGCTTTCCATAACACTGACATCTGAAAACTATTGTTCACACAGTTGGGGTTAAAAGGAAGGCTGATATGGACACAAAACATTAAAAACGGTGGAACAGTCTAGTAAGAAATCTGCATATTGCTATAATTTAAGCGCTCTCAACATCATAAAATGCATTCAGAAACATTCAAGGATGCTATATGATTTCATTCTGGGACAGAACTTAGCCTTTAAGAGGACTTTATGCACAAAAACTTTGCTTTGTAACCTCATCTAGCTTGCTTTCTTGGAGGAAAAATTGTTTGAGAGTTTGAAGTTTCCCCAATTGTATGACCCAGACGGAAATAAAATAGCAAGTCAGGTCATACAATCTACAGCATTTGCTTACAAGTTCAAAAACGTTTTAAATTATCAGCTAAGCCACAACTAACTGCACTTTCCTGAGGTCATCCATGGAGCCCAGCACAGAACCCTGCTGAAGCTCTGTTTAACATTCCGTTCTGGACATCTTCATATCTAGCACCGGGCATACTCTGAAATATGCCATATGCTATGCATTAAGCAGCGTCAGAGATGCCGTCCTCTGCACCAAGCGAATGCCAGAGCTGTTTCAGAAAACTGAAGTTTGCTTTCAGCTTTCTCCTTAGAAACTTGTTAAGCAAGTAAAAAGAGCGAACTAAAAAACTCCTGAGAACTTGTGATACAGATTTACTATCAACAGATTCATTCCATTCTCCTGTGCTGAGGCTGGAAGCCCATCGCAACATTACACTAATATCGTAACTCCTGGAGTAGATTAAAAATTAAATAGCCAGCTTTGCCACAGCAGTTTAAGACAGAAATTAGAGGCTGCTTTAATGTGACTTCTTATCCATTTTAATTAGTTTATGGCAGTAGTCGATTTTTCCATGGTGATGAAGTCACCACACCGAGAAAGTAAGGAGAAACTGCTACCAGCCACCAGGTGAAAACATCCAGGTTTCTAATTGCATATTAAATTGGTGTTTGCATTGACAATGATTATTGCTGGGAGCACTCCAGGTAGAGCTCTGAACTCCCTTACAAGCAAGTCAGTGCAAAACCCAATCAGATGATAACCGAAACTGAAAAAAAGTGAAACTCTCAAACTGATTTTTTTTTTTTTTCCAAAAAGCAGCAGGATAGCCGTAACTTCTGAAAAGCTCCTCCCCTTCCCTCCTGAAAACATTAATCCGTGTTTGATAACTGAAACTGCTGCTAGTATCTACTCGGCACTGCTAGGCAGGTGTTGAGAAACTCATCCCAGGTGCTTCTACAAGTACTTGAGGAGCCCTTAACGGTTTTTACTTACAGTCTCTCTGCATTCCTGGGAATATCCCTCGGTACAGTTTTGAGTCCTAGTCCGTGACAATCCACGTTGGAAGCAATACATGTACATTTATGCGGGCATCCTCCAACAGGCATCCAACTCGTGAAGCTCCAAAAGCTCAAGATCATTCCAAGGCACAGAAACGCACTTCTTCCCCCAGACAACATGGTTTCTTGATCACTTCGGTGGGTACAAAAGTGTGCGCAAGCAGCCGGCCCTTAAAGATGAAATGCCTCTAAGAAGAAAGGGAAAAGAAAACAAGAGGCTCTTAGTACAGCCCAAGGGAACCCACCACTGCCATCATCGCCGGAGCACCAGCAAGCCTTCAAAGGCGCCTGAAAAGGTTATATTAGGTGGAAGAAGGTGGGGAATTGCCTTTCGGGCTCAGGTTTCTTTCTGTTATCTACGAACGGTACCAGAAGGCAGATAGTTTAACAGAGCTTGAGCCAGATGCGTCCTCAGATGAAAGAGAAACGGGGAGCGGAGGTAAACACACACAAAACATCCATCAGAAGCGGCGGCAATCTCCAAAGCAGCCTCCTCCGCTCCGCATCGCCCCACCTGGGCCGGGCAGGTAACCCGCGGAGGAGATGACTGGGAATTCAAAGCGACCCCGCTGCAAGCTCCTCAGGCGCTCGCTCCCTCCCGCCGCTCGGCTGCCTTTGCTGCTGCTGCTGCCGCGGGCCCGCACCCCCGCGCTGGCGGCCGGCGGAGCCGGGACCGGGAGGCGGCGAGGGAAGGCGGAGGGGGCGGAGGTGGCGGCGCTCCCGCCCGCTGCTGCGCTGGCCGCCGGCCGCCCGCTCTCCATTCACTGTGCATGGCAGCCGGGCGAGCGAGCGCCCGCCGCGCGGTGCCACCCCTCCCCCCTCCCAAAATATCACCCGCAGCGCCCATTGGCTGCGGCGGCCCTGACGTCACCAAACTGCTGAACTTTCGGAGCGGAGGGAGGGTGAAAGTTTGGGGGCCGCGCCGGCCCCGGCGGAGCGGCGGCGGGCGGCGGCACCCCGCGCCCCGCAGCCCCTTCCTCCCGCGCCCGGAGCCGGGGCCGCCGTTGCCGATGCCGGGGCGAGCCCGCCCCCTCCCCCGGTTCGGGTTTCGGAAAGGAATGCGGGGGCTGCGGCACGGGAACCGGCGCTCCGGCGTGAAACCGTCTCAAGTTTCCCCTCCGAGGGGAATTCACCTCCTTTTGTTTCCCGCGTTCCCGCTCCCCGAGTACCCTCTGGCGGCGGGAGGAGGAGGTTCAGCGCTCGGCGGGGCTCCTGCCGGGGCGGCCGCCCTCGCCTCCCCGCGGCGAGCCCCCCCCGAGCATCCCCCCCGCCTCTGCCTCTCGCTGGTGGCGTCGCTGCGCTTCCAGCTCCGACATTCAGTGCTGAGCTGAACTTCAGCAACGTTTGCTGGAAATAAGACCAGGCAGGCGGCCTTCACGTGGTAATTCTGTTCCCATCTGCTGTAGTTTGAGGCTCAGAACATTTTACCTGAAGTGGACTAAAAAAAAAGCACCAAAAAAATGCAGCACTCCCTGAGAATTTGGTAACGTGTAGAGACTACTTGGAAAATTGCCAGCCCTGGGAGACACAGAAGGCAGCATTATTTTTAAAGTCAGTCTTAGCCCATTACCAGGAAGGTTCTCCCTTTAGTACGCTATACAAGCACAATGACTTCCTGACCCAAAATAAAGCCAGTGTATGCACGTCAGGAAAACCTGGCTGCTTCAAAATACCTAACGCCTTATTTTGCACACTTAAAGATAGTTCAAAAGGCACGTTTATGCACAAGGTGCTTGGGAACACTGATAAACTGTTCTTCATATACATCACAAATGCTTGGTCCATGACTGTGGAGTCTAGGCTCAGCTCCTGCGGGTAGGGAAAAGTTTTCCATTTTGCAGTTCCACAAGGATCATGGCCAGCCAGCACTACCACAAAACCCTCACAAGCCCTCCAAAGATTTGACAAGGCTAAGTTATATTAGGATTCGAATTCTCAGGTTGTGCTCAAAAAAAAGTGTTCTCAACTTTTTTCTACAAACAAAAATTTAGTATTTTAACTGGAAGGCTTTTAGGGTAAAAAAAAAAACCAAACAAAAAACAAACACCACCACAGTAAGATGTTTACCATAAGATATGGACATGGCATTCCAGTGTGCAGTAGCACATCTTAAATACCTGTTCATTTCTGGCAACGTTTGCTCCATACTTTGAATACTGAAATTTGTAATGACCTGAAGCATTCCTGCCCACCTCGATAGCTGGTTTTCCCCAAACCAGTGAAATGTCTCCCTCTGCAGCCAGCAAAGCAGCTGCTTGTCTGCTGCCGTCCCTCACAAGCCAAGACTTGACACTATATAGCATTTCCCTGGGAAAAGAAATTTGCCAAAGTGCATATGCAAGACCACAGGTCAACCTTCCCCTCTCCTAGTCTTTGTCTGAAAAGTAATAAAGTGATTTTCTCGTTTCAGAGAGAATTATTTACATGAGAAATTTCATTTTTGTGTAGAAACCGTTTGGACCAAGCCTTAAGATTAGACCACTTACATGACTAGACTCAAAGCTCAGTGAAGTGGCCCTTAAATAGCAGTATCAAACACGAGAAGGCTCGGTGACAAATGACACAAGGTTTGAAAATGCACAGAGGGACTCAGCTGTCACCCCTTTAAGTGGCTGCTTTATGCTGCTTCAGAAAAGATTAGAAAATACTGTTCTCTCACCTCTCCCAAATCTACAGAAGCCAAAAGTTTGGGAAAGCATGTTTTATTCTGGCTGAATCCTCAAAATGAACCTCTCCTTTCCTGGAGCAAAAGGCAGAAGAAGATCACTTTAACCTCCAGCACTAACAGACAAAGTAAGGGGCAGAGCCACACCAATCCCCTCTCCAGCCTTACAGTCCCCAAAGTGGCAGTGATAACTGTAGGAGCTTGAACCGTATCCCCCCTCCTTTACCCTCTTGAGAGGGCAAAAGCAGAGACAGCTCCAGGCATGTCATTGACACTCATCGCTATCTATTCTGAGGCAAGCACCCTCAATCGAGCGTTAGTCTACAAGAGATCGGCTCTTGAACAAGGAACAGCTGGCTCAGGCCAGACAAGACAGAAATTATACTGCTTAGGAAGACAAAGTACTCTGAAAGCTCTGAAGTCTCCTCCACACAGACTGAAGGTATATAGCCTTAGCTCATTCAAGCAGTGAAAATACTTTTGTTGGAGCCTAACTTTCCTTGGCAGCCAGGCAACATAATTCCAAAGAAAAAGATATATATTTTTTTCTGCTGTTCTAGTTTACTAGCAAGCATCTTCCCAGCTACAAAGGTGGCCATATGGAGAGGCACACACCCTCACCTCAGGATGGAAGTAAAGAAGCTGTTGGATACTAAGTAAATATGATTATAGATAATGCAAACATCATAGCCTGATGATACTTTCATTTTTTTTTAAGTTAATATTTAGCTGTGATGAACTTCAAATTCTAAGAAATGCTGAAAAAACTCCCTAAAACCTCTTCAACACTGTCATCCATGGCAGTCAGCGTATTCCATGCTTCACTGCTAATCCCTCACGACAAATTTCCCTGAAAAGGACAAGTGAACCAGACAAAATGGCAGAAAAATAGATGAGCCAAAAGTCAACCCTACCCTTGAAATACACTTAATTATTATAAAAACATTCCAGTTCAAATAGCTCTTAAAAGGAGATAGTCACATGCCACAGTGAAGCAGTGTTGACTCTGCTGTTTTTCCTTTGCGCATCTACCATGGCTCCCAGCTCCCGGCAATCGCTAGAAGCTGCCAAACTAGTCACTATTCATCTCTTAGGATGGAGCTGGCCGAGGTCAGCACAGCACGCATTACACAAAACTGCACAAAACAACAGATTTTGGAATAATCTGAATCTATAAAGTATTTTTTATTTGTATTTGAACTAATTTAAACAAGTTATTGTTATGAAGCTATCTAAATCCAGACAATTTTTAGCCATACTATTCCCTGAAGTATTAGAAACTACTAACATTTCCATATATGTAAAACTCCTTACAAACAAGATTATTATCAAAAGGTGTGCTTGTCTACTTATCAGGGATTTAAATCTTGCCTGCTGCTTCTGCAATAAGAAATATAGTCCTTTCTCTTAGAAAATGAGTAGTTCACTGTATTTAGAACATCTTTGCATCAGTTTGAAAACTATAGTACAAATATTTTTATTTAATCTGTTTTTAAATAAGAAAAAAGTAGTTTTGCCTTTTTTTCTTAGCATAGAAGAACATTTACTGAAGAGATGTGCAAAGTATATTTACATTCAAGCACTGCTGTCACCTAAGCAGCTCCGCAGCTGCCTTCTTTCTCGAACCCGCCATCAACATCCTCACTGACTCCACCACTGCCTCCCCACCTTGCAATATACCCTTAATACCACCTACAGGCTGGGAGAGCCAAATTCTGGGAGCAGCAGAAAGGCAGGTTGGACAAAAGCAGAACATCATGGCAATTGCTTGGGGAGAGGTAAGTGAAAGAAAGTCACTTCTCTAGACAATTTTGAACTTTGAACACCTTCACAAAACATAGAAGCACAATGAGTGTTTCAGAGTTAATTTCAAGATACATTATGTGGTATGGTATGCATAACATCATCATATTTCTTGTCAGGGACTTCCCGGGCAATTATGCATGTGCACACGCTGTGTAGCAAGTGTGACATGTCTGAGAAACATAGGACTCACTGCACTTGTGTTGTCCATGTGGCCTGCACATGTGCAGTAAATCTGATGGCTCCCAAACGCTCATACTTTTTGCATGCACAATAGTCAGTTGTCTAAAGGCCTGATGGGAACTGTAGCAGGGCCTGGTCAGCTGGCTGAAGTCCTGAAATCTGTAAGTTTACAGGCAAAAAATAAGACCCATTTAAGGAATCCAAGCATATGGTACTCTGGTTCAAGCAACAAAAGACCATCACAGAAGCCCATACTGCAGGACTACCTGCACAACAGAACAAAGCCTCCACAGTCGCCAGCAGTAACTAGGAGGGTGGAGAGGAAATGAGTAATTTTGATGGCTTCAAAGGAATCAAGCCTTGAATCTTATCATTTAAGTCACAAGGCTCCCTGAACAGCTCTAAGAGGAGCTCTCAAGCACATCCACCACAGCGCTTAATGCTTTGTCACATGATCAAGCTGATGTGTGCATTTTAAACATGCTACATTCAAACTCCGCCTAATTTTAAAGTCACTGATGCAATCATTTGGGAAGCAATGACATATACCAAGTTAAATAAAGTATCTCAGCACATTACCTAAAAAGGACATAAAGCTAACACGAGAACCCTGTCAATGCTAAGGAATTTGAACTCGATTTTTATTAGAAGCTAGAAATAGAACATAGGTTTAATATGACAGATGTCAATACTGCCACACTACTTCAGAGCACGTAACATCTAAGCTCTCAGTTATGCTCTCCATAACCACTGCAGGAACTACATACAAGACACCTACTTGGAAGGCAGGGGCAGGACTGCAGTGTCCGAGCCTACCTTGTGTCACGGTGCCCTCTGGTGGCCGCCGCGCCGCCTCCGCCGCCTCGGGAAGCGAAATAAATACGAGGAAGATGATAGCACCACCGAGAAGAGAAATAGATTCAGCTGATGCTGCATCACGCTATGCTTTTCACTATAAGTTTATCTGGGCCCTCAGAGGTTTAATGCCACAAATTTCATAGAGATACTGGTATTTTCTACTCCCATTTCAAGAGGAAAATTTAATCATCCATTAAACACTGAATATTGGCTTTTCTAAAGATATTTTCATGTTAATTATTTTTGTTAAGGAAGAAAACAATGCTTTGTTTTCTTTGTTAAGAATGCATTAGGCTGAGCAAACAATGTTTTTGCCTGTGCCTTTGTTTTTAAATGTTATACTTACTGAAATAAGCACTAGCTGCTCTTAAAATGGTCAATCTATAAAATGAAAACAACCACCAGATCTAAGACACTGCTAAAGGCTCCTATTTGGTATGAAACATGGTATGGTACAGTATTAGAAAGTACAGATTAGGAAGTCTGGCAACTTCCCCTCAAACAGACAAAGCCAAGAATATTAGCAATCTTTACTCACAAACCCGTTCCCATTTTGAATGTGGTAATAAGGAAGATGACGCCATTCAAGAAAGCTTATGTCACTGTGTCACCTGGCATACCATGATTCACCACACAGTACGCAAAGAGAGCAGTAACTTTGAGCAGCAAAGAATTTAAACAGGATTTCTTCCACTTAGAGTGGGATCCCATTCATAGTAATTATGCAGAAGATCATGGAAGAAAATAAACCATCTATTTGCTCTCTTGTTTAGGTTCAGAGACAGAATTACAGTTGTCCTTGAAATTGGGAATTAGTTTATTCTGTCAGTTTAATTCTAGTAATGGATGGTATGGAATTTACCTGCTCCTTATTCTTGTTCCTAATGTGCTATTGCTCAGGCAGCTGAAGTCAAACTGGGAAGCAGCAGAAAGCTAATTGACTAACATTGAGAAGGGATCAAGCACCTTCGCTGTTGCTGAAAACATTTTAAATGTGTTAAAGAATTTTAAATTATACCTTATGAAAAAAACCCAAAAAAGTAGTTCCACTAAAAGCTTAGTAAATTAATTTAGGTTCTTTTATATTAGATTTGTATCATACAACAGAAACAACCTAGAAAGCCTTCCACATTATAGTCCCTCTGTTACTTACTGTGCCATGTATTCCATCAACTACAGAGTATTAACTATTGAAATACCTGTGTCTTAATACAGTTCACATCCACATACAACTTTCTATAGCTTTTTCTGCTTCATACTCAGCATTTAAGTAAATACTAGAGAAAAGGAAAGAAAAAATGCAAAATGACCTATTATTATATGCTTTTAGTGCACAAAAGCTACCTAATAGGTGAGCATTTTGTTCTTAAATTAAGATCTGTAATGAATACAAACATGGCTTGCACATAGCAGGCAATATTCAATACATTTCATTCTGTTTCCAGGCCATATAGGCTTCCGCAAGAAAGTACAGAATTCATTGGAAAATCTAAAGAATTTCAATACTTGTGGAATATACGAAAGGCTAAGGAGGCCACAGCACAGTATCCTTCCAGGCTTGAGGGTGTTACTTCTGATGCAAGGCATAGCGAGTTTCAGCAATGGTTACAGGAGAGATTGGAGAGTCAAAATGTACAATCCATGACCTTCACTGCTGTATCAAACAATGAAACAGTACTTCCTTAGCTTTGGGTTGCTTTGTTTCAGCCAGAATTTGCCACTCTGCAATTTTGAGAGATTCTGCATTAGAGGAAATTGAGGTGTTATTTTTAATTGAAGGCATAATAATTCCTAATTCATGTCTGTCTACACCAGCAGTTGTTAAAAAAACCAAATCATCAGTTAAAGGGGCACAACCATAAGTAGACTTTACCATCAACTATTAAGACAGTCTAGAAACACCATTTGCATATACGAGTAATTACCAGTTTCTGGTATAAACATGCTTTCTGTCTTTGTACTTCAGCATACAGAACACTAACAGTCTTTACACATATGCAACAATGCACAGTAGTTTTAGTGGTGGAAAATGATTAAAACCAGTACCATTCAGAAGAAAGATTGGGGATGAATATGCTGAAGATACACTGTTCATAGCAATAGAAACTTGCTACACAAAATCCCATAATAGTTTCTTACATTTAGAGGCTACTTGCCCATAGATCCAAAACAAAAGCTCCTGCCGAATAACGGTTTTGCATTTGGAAAGAAGTCATATCCATTTTCTCACCTCAAAAAGGTATTTGAGAAGTAAACAGAGAAGGAGCCCAGAAAAACAAATTCAAACACAGGCTTCTAGCTCAGCCATTCAAGTGTATTAAATTCAAAAGTTTTCACAACAGTAGGCTTGCAAGTGAATACTCTTGGACAAGAACTAACAACTCTATACTTTGAGACAAAGGAATCCTTCAGGTAGACACTATCATATTCATAATCTAAAATAAATATTTAAACTTTGCAAGATTTGACTAGTTCCTCAATTTCAAGCCCAAATCAGAAGGATGGGGCAATATATACCTATTACCCTAAGATGAGGCCTTTTCATGTTGAAAAAAAAATTATTTATTACCTTACACTGTCTTGAAGGACAAAGCTAACCTGAAAGTCTTGGCAGCTTTGGAGAAAATAGAGGATTCGAAGCTGTTATTAATAACGTCTCTATTTTGGTATTTTGATTGAATATTATTAAAGCTTGCACATTAACCAATGCCACAATTTGAAACATTGCATTATTTCAACTGGATGTTTTACACAGCCCAATGAGTCAAAACAGAACTGTCTTGTTTTGAAGCATAAGTAGGTTCCGAGAATTTTTCCTTCAAAAATGCAGCAACAGAAGAAAAATATCATTTAGCATGTGCTGGCATCAGAAGTCCATGTGTTCACCTATCCACAATATAGTGGTTGCCAACCCCTGACACCGCAGTTTTCAATAACATATCAGAAGTTTAAAAAAATGTTCAACGTAAAGCTTAGCTGGCTAGATCCCCATTATGTCAATACACTAACATTAAACAAATTTTTGACTACAGAAAGGAAAAATCTAGTGCTTAAAGCAGGAACCAGAAAACTTGAATTTTGTTTCTGTGCTACTTGTGGGCTCTGACCTTGGCAAGACAGTCTTCTGGCCACCATTTACTAGTTCATAAAGATTTATAATACACACAAGGTTCTATAGCAGTCTGAGCTTTAACAAAGCATGTTTCAAGTACTATTTTAAGTCTAAGTTAAAGTCTACATTAAGTATCAAGAATTAGAAGTATTTTGTAAATATGCAGTATTTTTATTAATGTGAACATTTTGTGGTTTTGACATCAGAATCCCCCCCCCCCAATGGATGTCTTCAATGGGTATGGTAATTGAAAGAAAAATACTAGAGAAAATTTTAATTTTTCCCCATGTTTACATACTGTATGTACATTGATGTGGATAGCTGTAGAATAGTATTTTTAACAGTACTCTTCAATATCTAGTCTGCATCCTGTATAAAAGGGACAGAAAGCCAAGGAATGAAAGATCCAAAAGTGTTTTATGCAATGCTTTTGAATTGGAAAATTTAATCTCTTGTCCATATATTTTGAGTTGTTTGCCTTGTTTGGGCTACGTCCCCCAACAAAAAAAAAAAAAAAGAGTACAAGAAATCTCACAATGAAACTGTAGACATCAGGACAACAAATTGCCCAGCCACACTGGACAGAGAGGAAAAAGGATTTGTCTGATTTTCTAGGTCGCAGAAACCATGTCTCACATAGTGTCTTTCAAGCCAGCACTTGGAAAGACAATGGCAAAACTTCCTAATGACCTATTACAAGGTACTTTGCACTGAAGTTTTCAAGCTTGATCTTTCACATGCTATAGAAAATTACTGAACTCATTGGAATGAAAGCAGTCTTTACCCAATATGGTTACTAATTGGAAAGCCAAATGCTGTTAATTTAATAAACTCAATGGCCACAAAAGACTCAAAGTGTTACTTTGACACTTGTTTGCGCTTACAGACACAAAGAATGATCTGCTCAGACTTTTTGAATTTTAAAAGAGTTAAAACATTTTAAAAGTACAAATGAAAGCCTTAAAAGTTAACAAAAGTCCTCTTGCTAAAGAAGATAGTTATTTCTACACCAAATTAATAATTTGCCAAACTTCCTGTTTGTTATAATTGTCTTTTCTCAAGTGAAGTTGTTTGAAATTATCTAGAAATACTGTTTTTAAAGTGCAACTATGTTTCCTTTAATCAACATGCAAACATAAGGAAAGAAAAGAACAAATTCAGAAAATAAAGCTTCTTTTGCGGTGGCAACTCAACATTTCACCTTGGTACTGGGGGGGGAAAGAAAAGAACCATACCTCCTCCTATCAGCAAAAGTCTAGCACACAGATGACACCACAAGAAGTGACACAATCATTGGTTCACTGTCCAAGTGAACAAATAGTCCAACTGATCCACTAATCCAAGAATGTTATGATGAATCCCCAAATCCTGCAGTATTGTAGAATCCAAATAAGGTGGAACACCTTTCAAATTACCATATATCACGATCCTACCCTTGAAACACCTTTCAGAGGACTCCTAAAGATAGTGTGCATCTATCATGCACCTAGTAGGCCTAATTTCAAACACATTAATTCATGCATGTGACTTCATTCACTGCCACTGTGGAAGAAATAGCAGATAAATCCTGAAATTATATGATTTTATATATTAATTATATCAGGATTTCATAATCTAGTTCACTTTTCTATAATTTTCTCTTCAAGATGTACTGAACTATTTTATGATTCACTTTCAACAATCCACTTCTCAAATAGAATACAATTTACCAAAAGAGGCCTTATGCAATTAACCTTTAGGATTCTTTACACTATTACTAAAAAATTGTTACTGAATGCCAAAATACTAGTTTGACCTACAATGACTCTAAAACCTAGCTTCATATCCTGGATGATTTCTAAGCTTGAGATTTTACACCTCAGAATATACCATTTAAAAGAAGTCTAATGCTATTGTAGGTTACTCTTTCAAATAGGAATAGTCTAATAAATTTATGTTATTGTTCCCTTTCTTTAAAGTGTCTTTTATTGGACCTTGCACCTTCTTTGCTGGCTGTCATATATAATCATGTGCCTTTAAGCACCACGAAAAGGAGAATTCACATCACAGATGGAATTCTTTTCCAAGATGCTGTGCAGAAAATGTATTTGTCCTTTGCCAGAACATCATCCTCACAATTAAGGGCTAAGACAGGAAATTATGTTAGTAAAGGTCATGCGCTTCAGTTTCCATTTATGTTTAAAAATAAAAAATGAGATTTTTGTCTAGAAAAATATAAAGAAAGATAAATTAGTTAATACTGTCTAGTACGTTAGAGTTAGTATTTGCTGGTTACTTTAAATGGAATATATATACACACAGTAGAACGACATAAATTAAGTGATCCAAGCAAAAAAACCAAACCCAAATCATACATGTAAAACTGCTAATATTAATATTGAAAATAACACAGTTTGTACAGACTCACTGGACACTTACCAAGATCATTTTTCCAAGCAATAGTTTTAATATAAAGCAACATTTTTCTCATTACTGTTATGCTGTAAATATTAAACTCACTTTTTAATAACAGTAGTCTATTTTATTGGCTTTATGCAGATTATTTGAGAGTAACTTCATACACTTTTTTGAGAACTGAAGAGAAAGTCTGGACTGAGGGCAACCTTGATATTATGGCATTATTTAAGCGTTAAATGATCTTTATCCTAAAAAAATAAAATCAAAGACGTGGATCTGTTCATCTTGTGCTGGTCAACCAAGTATTGAATTTTAAGTTTCAATATGATTATAACTGCCGAATGTCTAGCAATAGCCTTATTCCTCCATAATCACTGTCAAACATAAACAAATATTCACAACTTTACCAATCATTATTTTCATTTGCATTGTTAGTCTGGTTTTTAATTGTTCTTCTCTCTCATTTTATCTTGGCCAATGGGAATTTTGATTATACTTTGCAGGATTCATTGCACATGCCTCCTGTACTATAGCCTCAACTGTTTTGTGGTTTAGAGAACATAGCTCACCACTGACAAACAGCCAAACTAGGATACTACACAGCTCTGGGATGAGGGTTGTTTGTGCCATAACAGCTTTGCCTTTATTCTGCACCAGGTGGTGAGTACAAAATACCAGCTGGTCCACTTGTTCTTGATATTTAACTATCTGAAGTAGATTGAGCAGGAGACTATAATCAAGACAAGTGACTAAAAAAGCATTAACCAGTTGAAGATTTGAGGGAACAATAGCAAGTTTGCTTTCCATCTGGGTAGAAAATCAAAAATGTATTACCACAAAAAGGAAGCAGTAAAGTTATTCTGTTAGTAGATTACGAGATGAACTAAGGTGGTAGAAAGCAGTTGCTGTAGGAAGTCTGGAATCCTGGCTCACTCTATCAGCTTGAGTTTATGATTAAGATTTCTCCACCATTTAATTGTGATACAACTGCTTCCTTGTGCCAAAATAAAGAAGTGATTTCAAGAATTAGGACAGAATTTGCCTTTTGTAAATATGCAACCTTGTCTAGGTTTAAGACCAGGCCATCAAGTGCAATTTTATCTAGCTAGTGTGAAATTTTATGACAAGCTAATTATTAAAGTAGCATTTTTAGAAGCCAAAACAGCCAGGAGACAGATTTAGCAAATTGCCAAAGGCTTTTAAGTTCCAGCTGGAAGACTGAACTCTTCACTTCAGTTTCACACAAACATCAGTTGGTTTTTTTTGACCCAGCATTTTGGATTTGAAATCTTTTCAGTATAATTAGGCAGAATAAACATGCAGGGGAAAAGGCTAACTCATGGAACAGAAGAGGGCGGGGTGTTTTTTTGGGGAAAAAAAAATAATCAGAAAAACATAGCCAGCTGGAGTATTTATCTTGACTGTAGTTATGATTGACATTACTGGTTATTTACACCTTGAGTCTATTCCTTAGAACATAAATCATTACTGCCCAAGTATAAAACGCCAGGAACTCTGGCTATTACTTCTCAATGTTATGTTATTGACTTCCATTACTGAAACTCAACGTTATCTTTACTTACCTTTCCCATGTCACTTTTCCAGTTTTCAGCTAACATCAACTCCTAAAATATGTGCAAAATACATACTAATTTCAAAATTATGCTTTAGGCTAGACACATTCAAATTCCTATACAATCTGGTTGCTATTACGGCAACGGCTTTCTCTTAAGGATGCTTTTAGTCACGCAAGCTTGATCTGTTAAGTTCACAAACTTTTCTGTAGAGCCTAACATCCACCATATTTTAATACCATCACATTTCTGTGGTGTCAAATTTACCAGGTCCACATCAAGACAAGAAGAAACGTGCCTTTTGTAGGCATGTATATTTTGAGACAGCACTCAGGGACACTTTGTACACAAGCTAGTTACGTGATAACCAAGGAATAGTAAGAGATGATTGGTGAATGTGCATAGAAGACTTTAAGCAGCAATAAGTTGCAGAACACAAACAGCCAGTCATCAACACACAACATTCATTGAGTCCACAACTCTCTCCCTGATGATTTTTCCTGAAACCTCATTGCACCTGAACAGGACTACGGGTATTCTTCTAGTGGCCCATAGTGCTGCACTGCTCCATAATAACCTGGGCACTTTGATTTGATTTGCCCGCTCCGGACAGGGCTTGGGTGAGATGACATCAATGGACCCCTTGTCAGCTATATTATTCTGATACTCTAACAGGCCTTGTTAGCCTTTGGAGAAAAATCAGAAAGATCAATGAAAATTGAGCAGTATCTTCAGTATGCACATAAATATTAAAGAAGAATCATCTAGACAGCAAGTGCAAGAGACATGACAGATAAGCTCAGGATGTACTACATAGATTCAGAGTTTTCTTCTTACTGTTCCAACAACCACCATCTCACAAAGAAAGAAGGAACTGGATTAATTCTCCCCTCAAATCTGGGCAATTGTATGGAGACTAAATTTATGATCAATGTTTGGAAACGTTGTTCAACCATCTTATTAATGCTTGTTTAGCCCCACCTCAAAAAGCTTTCTACAAGAGAACTTTAATTGTGTAAAATAAACTCCTGAAATCACTCCTCCAGATTAGTATGCACTAGAACTATAGGGACTTTTTTTAACCCTAATGTTTCTGGTGTTATAATCAAGGAAAAGACTTCTTGTTCTTGTTGAAAGTTGTTATACATTAAAGTCTTATTTAAAATTCTCAAGCACCTTGGCAATAATAAAACTACTCCTAGAAATCAAAAAGAATGTTTTTAGAGAGTAGCACAGTTATGAAATGATGAAATGTAGTCTAAGAATTAAACCAAGATCAAATATGTTAAGCTGTATACTTTGAGTATTAGTTGTGTATACAGATACAGAAATACCCAGATTCTGTAGTAGGCCTTCTGACCCATTCCATGGAATTATTGCCAAAAACCTCTCTTAAGTGTTCTGGGTCTGCTTAATACAAACATTTTGGTTGTAATTATTGACTATTTGACTTTTCTTTCGGCTCTTGGAGACATATTTTCATTAAACATCTTTAAAATTATTAACAACACTTACATCCAGCAAATTGCCTTTATCCAGAATGCAAATACTTTTTAAGAAGCAAAAAAAAAGTTTTTAAAAGTTCTGGGGGTTTGCTGGGGCTTTGTGGGGGTTTTTTGGTGGTAGTTTTTTTGCCAATTTTTTTTTTTTTAACTATTGAAGTTGTACTTTACATTCTTAAAGTTTGTCATAATTTCGTTACCAGTTCACTGTTCATCTGTCAAATTAAATGCATTACTACAAATTGCTATTCAGATAATGAATACCAAAAGCATTCCTTGAACAATATATTAAAAGCTCATTACATCAAAATTACTTGCTTTGTAAGTATGTTGACTTTGAAAATTCTAGGCTAGAACTGATGACTTCCTCCCTGTGCACATTATTTATTTTTACACACAAAAGGAACAAAACTTCAACCATTATTCATCTTAAAGTGCTTTCCAAAATTGGATAAAACCCATTTACGATGTCTACTGAATTGCAGAGAAAGCTATCAGCCCATTTAGTACACTAACCAACATAAGACTGTAGTTATTTAAGCACCCATCAAGACTAGCTTTTAAAGCCTCTGTGGATGGAAAAAGTCTAATGTAATTTTTGCTACCTATTGCTAAACTACCTTTTAAATATTTACTGTTGTATTTATCCACTGTAAACACCAAAGCCCTTAGAGTCATTGTAAAATTTTAAAAAATTAAAAGCATCACCTATGAGATTAGAAATCAATATCTTAACTAGATCTTTTCACACTTTCCACCAAGTTATTTTTGCGCAATACGACAGGGCAGGGAGGGAGCGGACACAGACGGACGGGACACAACACAGAAGTATCAACTTGTTTCTGAATTTATGCACTCACTGCCCTGCTAATGATATTTGATCTACTTTATTATGCTCAGTACAGACTGTTTGTGATCAGTGCTCACAGTAATACAACATAAGAAACTTAAGATTATTTTTCTTCAAACTATAAGACCCAAAATATTCAGGAAACTATGTAGATTAAAAGAACTTGGTATATGGCTTTTAAAGGCAAGGAATGACAAGATACTAACAATAGTAAACAACAACTATCCCTTCTCCACAAATATTTAGTAATCCATCACAGGTTATCAACACCACTCACAGAACTTAAGAAAAAAAAAAAATTGTTTCAAGTCCCTTTCAAATCCTGAGACCAACAGCTATTCTCGCTGCAACAGAAGTCCCTCCCAGCTCAAGTTTGTTCCCTTTCTAGCATTTAGATAGCACAAAATCCAGGAACAAATGCAGCATTTGATATGCTGCCAACACCATGTTTCTCTTCTCTGCCTACATTTGCTAATTCTTTAGTCTTACTGCCACAAGCCTTTTTGAGACTCAGTTCACTATACATGACTCTCCATTCTGAATTTAGAAATTACAAGGTTAGTCATCACCCACTGAAGTACTGTTATAAAATTTCAGTTATTGTGACACATTATGCAGCTATTGCTCATAGCGTGTGTGCACATACATGCTCATCTGTCTCTCAGAGCTTTGGAATCACTATGCCTTTGCAGCTCTCTACATCTGCACAAATACTAACACAGTTCAGACCCAAAGCACTTAGTCTGTTTCATGAATTCAGATTTTACAAATCCATTTTTGGAACAGGAAATTTCTATAATTTAGCTGTAACAGCTCAATACGCTGAAATACACAGGCAAAGTACTTTCCAGATATAAGCAACTCAACATCTTCCTATCACAAATAAAGATTATGATTTGTGCTACTGTGTGCATCCCATCTATAAAGCTTTAGCCTGCAGTCAGAAGAATATCACAGCTCCACGAGCACAAGCTGTTTGACTGATGTCTTCTTACATCATTCCAGCTTCTTCTTGAAGAGCAACACATGTTACAATAACACACAGCTCATTTATGCAGCCTTCCATGTGATTTCATGTTCAGAGAATAAATGGTATAGAAAAAAAACCACTGATGCTAAACTTCTTTAGCATGTAAGCACTGTTTAAACCAAAATAATATTATAAACCAGTTGGGTATACCTCAGAGTGAAGAAATGGAATAACAGCATGCAGAATGAGAAATTCAAGAAGCCACACAGCAGAAGTTTCACACATTGATTCTCGGTGGCAGCTACCATTGAAAGAAAATCTATCATACAAGGAGAGAGCTTCAGAACAACATTGTTCTTACAGTTGAGTAGCAGAAAACACTTACTGAAAAGCTCAGCTTTAGCACTAAACCCTGGCCCAGGATACAATTAACTGAATATATTCATAAAGGCCACATCTTCTGTAATAAGAACTCCACCAAAACCAAATCGTGACAATGACATTCTGAAAGAGAACATTTGTACTGGCTAAATATTGCCATGAGGTAACTGCTCTCAGGGGGGGGAAGTGTTATGGTAAAGTGTTTTCTTTCAAAACACTCAATTCAAAATAGATTAGATACATGCTACACATTCATTATTCACACACATCTTTCAACCTAGGCTCTGATGTCTTCAGATGTATTTATTTATTCTTACAAGAAAAACTTACCAGGAGAAGGAGCTAGCTGTTCAGAAGACCTTCATTTAAATGACATTAAACTTGGCAGAGTAGGTGTTGGAAATGTCAAAGTAACAACAGCACATTTTCTTGTGATTATTAGTAGTCCATTTATACTCCTGCCAAATTCAGACATGTCTGCTTGAATACATATTTCAATACATTATCCTGATATTCAGAATATATGCAATGAACCCTCTGAAGACATGCAGATGGAGCTTTAATTTCTTCTTTTACAACTAGACTTGCCACCATGAATTTAACTGAAAATAAAGAGAATAAGATTATTAATGCTGAATTCCAAGGAAGTCATCGCAAAGGTTAAGGTAGCTAGCTAGCATGAAAGGATATCATGCATAGAATTTATCCACCTGTATTTAACAAGCTATTTATTAATGATTAATACACCTGAAAGACCTATAACAGCTCACTGTCTGTCATCATTTCTAGTTGCTGCCATGTGATACACATTGGAACTGGGGGATCTTGAAGACTATCCTTGAGTCAGATTCCAAAGTGTAATGGTAAGAGATATACCAGAAATTCCTTACCTGTTTACCCTTCAGTAAACTAGACGGAGGAGGAGAGAAAGACGTCCCAGTCACACAGCACTGAAGCTATTTTCCAGTCGCATGCTATGTTTTACCTCAACTTAGAAAAATATTGGGCTTACATATAACATATTGTGTAATAATGATAACCCTAAGACAGAACTACATTTCTCAGTGAAACAGTCACATACCATAACTTTTCCTGAGCTCCTCCCCTCTAACCTTCAACATGTTTTTTTACAACCACTTCTCAAATATTCATCTGGAAATATTCTGAAAGCACAGACTTATCAGTGAAGTGACAAGTTCTTCCATAGCTCTTTAAAGTCCCCAAGTTTTATTCTCTTCTACCTTACTGTCAGACCTTGGCAAGAGCAGTATAATCCAAAAACCAGGTAGAACAAATACTTCACATTAACAAAAAATTAAATATTTTGTTTTACTGTGCTAGCTTCATCTGTGTACTGTTCATGGTTTGGCATAAGCAACTAAACTGCTTTGAATGACACTCAAAGAGCTTTTGCTTGCCCTCGAAAGTTTCACTGTTGTTCTGGACCAATGGCATTATCAGGCCTCCTGCTCAGTCACTGGGCTATTGACATAAACTTAAAAATTGGACCATGACTTCCCCCACTCCCCGCATCTTTCTTCACTTATTAGGCATTCAAACTGTTGGATTTGAGCAATCCTTCAGAGCAGTTGTAAAAGTTCATGTTGTAATACTCTCAAGCATAGTCCATGGAGCACAAGTTGTAGCACAAAGAACTGAAGTTGTAAGACAGCTAAGTATTCTACCAGAAGTTACATGCTAGTCCATCAGGAACCTTACCACACAGAGCTACCAGTAATATGTAAAATGCCCTGAGTTCACTGCTACCTTAAAAAGTTTGATTTCCATCAGGGAAGAAAAATTAATACCAAAAGTGGGTTTTGTTTTGTTTAGTGGTTTCTTCTTTTATCTAAGTCATTTAGAGACAAGTTCATTTAATCAAAGAGAACTTTAAAAGCTCCTGTGATTCTTAAGTCATTCTATTGTTTGACCTTAGTTATCTCAGTAGTTCAAATTATGGCAAAGTTTCTGGATGCCGTATTGACAACTCCCTATAAAACTATGATTAGTATTGTGCAAGCAGGATGACTTGCAGCTCTTGAAGAGCCTGGGAGACAAGGCTCTCTTAGTTCAGCAAGCTATAAGCATGTGTACTTTTACAGGAAAGTACTTTGTAGTCTCAAAACACTTCATGGCAACCTGTCACATTAAGAGACAATATTAGTGCCATTAGAGCAGCCAATATTGGGGGAAATACCCATTCTGGTTTTGACACTTAAACCAAAGTTACTAATCAGAGTTGGAAGAGTCCCACCTCTCTGCTCATATACAGGACCCTTTCACGCTCATTTTGGCCACCAGAAATTCGACCTGCTAATTCACTGTTATATTCTAGGATTTGGCCAACAGCTGGCTGCCAAAAATGAGTTCTGTCATTCTCTCTTCATGGGCTTCCTGACTTGACATTTTTTCTCCTGTTTCAGGTGTTTTTTTTTTTTTTTTGTAGTCATAAGTGAATGTTTGGCATAATCAAAACATGACTTGTATTTCTGATGAGACTTAAATACATCCATGAAATCTAAAACAATTGTTACTGACAACCCACAGACATATCAGAAAGAAAAAAATTGGGAAATGTTCCAGAGACATCCCCATGAAGTAGACAGAAAATATACATTAACAGGGTGAGTGAGGTACACACATTTGCTATAGAGAGGACAAACCTGTCAGAATATTTTGACTTTCCTTTCGAAGCCAGTTATTATGCCACTAAGGTATCAGACTTCACCCCCTAAAATAGCTAATTCAAAACCAGTCATCAAGAAGTATGTTTAAACAGGAAGCGTGTTTGCATTGTCTTCAGTTTTGTTATTAAAAAGAAGAAGAGTTTCCCATACTTAGTTATCTGGCATATATTAGCCTTAAACTACTTCTAAACATCACACTAAGTCGAAATAACAATCTGAAATTCTAAGCATCATACACTGAAAAGGTAATCCAGAATACTTATTTTGGAAAAAAAACCCAAACCCTAACAACAAACCACCCCAAACCCCACACTATTCTTATATTTTCTTGTTAACACATAATAGTTCTTGTAATACTGAAGAAATGTGATCATTTCTTAATGAAGGTATTGGAGAATACTGTTAAAGTGAAATTGTGCTAATTTTTATTCCTTAAAAATATTTGTCCATTCCTGCACTGAAAAACATACTCAGTGTGCTTATCGACCCTAGGACCAAATTATGACATATTTTATGCAATGCAAATATTTACAAGGATCACTGGTGTCATTTATGGAGAGAGATACTCTGCATATGGAATTAGATCTACATGAATTCTGAAGTACATCTTTAGGAGTGCATTATATTTTTAAGGTTCTAATACAGTGAAATTTCAGCTTAAAATTAAAACCAGTGGGATTACTATAGACTGGAAAATTCTTGTAAAGTCCATACTAGTATGTCACATTGCAGGACGTGCACCAATCTTAATAAACTTCAAATGTTTTAAGACTTAAATACATTCCAATTAATTACTAGAGAAAATAGCTTTTTTCTTTTTTCTTTTTTTTTTAATGTCTAGTAATACCCACATAAGTGAGGAGTGATGGATGTTTCCATCAAAAAGGTTTATACAATGATATGGGTGAGAGAAATTACCCCAAAAGGTTGCAGTGGAAACTGACAGCGAGAGCTATTGCTTCAAGCTTGTGAATAGTCATTTGACTCCTACTAGTAACATTATAAATTAGCGTCTCTTCAGTCTGTAAGCATTCCATCTGAATAATGCACTTCTAATCAAAGGAAGGAATGAAAGAAGCTCCAGAAATGCTGGACCTAAAATTCCTTTGGTTCCTTCACCAGAGATGCTGGAACTCACAGTCGGGGAATACAACAGACAGTGACAGTGGTCCAAAACGTGACAATTAGAGGTGCTGGTACATTCTTCATACTGTGAATATATTTTTTGTGTCTGTACCAAATTCAGATGCCTGACAACCTGCTTCGTAATGAAATCCCACTTTTGTGTGTCTGACAGTCTGTACTTTGTAGCAAGAAGTTAAATTTGACTCTTATCCAGCAGAACCGAAACTTTCTGCTAGCAAAATACATCCATACAACCTACTGCGTGCAAAGTTGATTGTTGACTGGCACAATCTCTCCACAGCTATGTCTCCACTCGTCACTTGGCTCAAACTATTTTGTTTTTAGACTAAGCCTGTGCAGCTTAGTCTGACAGATAGCTTCACCAACTGATTCATTTTCCAGAACCATTACTAGCTTTGTAAGATGGGTCCTGAATTAGAAACAATAGCCATACAGGTGCTGCACTTATATCTTTGTCTAACATTTCACACCTGTTAATAGTGACAAGGAGAAGCAATCACTGCCTGCTTCTCCCCTTTCTCTGTTGTGTCTCAGTTGAAACATACCTGAATTTCCTAAAAAGAATTCCAATAAAAATTAAGTTCCCTATACCCCAAGCTTTACTGCTATGGAATGATCACACCTCTTTAATCATCCTGTGACAGAGACCAAGACATGCCTGCTTGATTACTGTTTTGGTTTCCCCTATATTGTCCCCAACAACCATAGTTTGATGGTGGGGGCTGCATCTCAGTCTCACATCCACGCATATTCTGCTGGAGAAACTTGAAGAACCTTCTTTGACAATGCATACCCTAGTGAGTTTTAAAAGGCAGGTTAATGCATGATTTTAGCTCATCATTCGTGAGGTAGCTTTTAACTGCATTTGTGCTTTTATCTGCTTTTTGGGATATAACAGCTTCATTGTGTTTATGGTGGAGTACAAGTTCCCTCATTTTTGCTGTGGAATAAGACTGCACACAGAGGGTAGGGAAATATGAATTGCTTTTATCTTATTACCGGAAACGAACACAGACCGTCACAGAAATTCAGAAACTCTAGGTGGCATGAAGTATTTCTAGTTCCTCCAAGCCCCTCTGCTATCTGCTTAGCACTAATTGATGAAATAATTCATTTGGTAACATATTTTGGTCAATAATCCAGACCAATCAAACATGGACGGTTGAGCACCTCTTAGACTCACCTCTTAGTTTAAATATAACTTGTCAATACCCTCTTTCTTCCATAAACAGGAAATAACTTTAAGATACCTAGCATTCTTGTCAGCTTCAGTGATAAGGCAAAGCAGTGAAGTTCTCAGATCATTACATTCCTCTAATTACTGATGAACATGTTACTGGTACATCTTGGTTAAAAAAAAAAAATAAAAGGAGGCAAACCACAAAACAATTATCTTGTTTCTTTAAAGATCCCTTTCCTTTCTGAGGAAATCCCAGAAAAGCCAGCTGGCACTCACAAACTCTCACTAGTTATTTCAAGACAAATGTTTACTTCCTTTATGGAGTGCTAAAGTAGCACATCAGTGACAGTTTAATACCAGGACCAAAAGCAATTTCCTGTAGAAATAAAAAAGTAACCTGGATTAAAACAATCAAGATTCAATTTTGAGACACTAAGTTATCTGCTAAAACAAGAATGTCTAGGATTGAGTTCTGATTTATTTTTTCTTAGGTAGCATCCTAGATTTCACTGCACAGAAAAATGAAGTTAATTAACTACTTGAGAATTTAACTACTATATTGCACCTAAATAACACTCAGTGCTGATTCAGAGGTCACTGTGGTTTTTTTCTCTAAAGTTATATTGTGAACAATGAAAACACTTCTCATTCTAATACATGTAGGCTTTTTTGTTTTTCTTGATAGTCGTGAAGCAATATTTATCACCTAACATTGTAAAGATTTGTATTGCCCTTTCTTTTACTATAATTGAGAGTCTGATTTTGAGAACCTTCTCTTATCCAGCCTTGAGCTCATAACCTGGTACTCCAAGCCAGCTATAGGAAATTTACGTTCCATGGGGATGAAAAAAAACAAAAAAGAGTGGTTTTTAGTGTAAGATGTTAACAGAGAATAGATTTCTACTAAGGTATACACAGCTTAAATATGTTATCTTATAACTGATGTACACATACACTCCAGTCCGTTTTCCCAACTCTGAGAGATTTCTCCTGTACCAGAAATAGAGTAAGCCTACATCCAAAAGTAGCTGCAAAACAGCATAGCTTGATTTTATGTATTCCAAGATAATAAATTTACAAAGTCAATAAAGACAGAAACACTCCAAAATATTAAACTCTGAAACTATTCACACTCACTATTTCTTCTGTGGCTTTTTGACAATTTAAGGCTAACAGTTTCTGAGAAACTTTGATCCCTTGCCAATTGCTTCCTTTCCCCCGATACATGCCAGCTTGCTACAACAATTTCCCTTGGTCTTCCAACACCTCCCCTTTTCTTAACTTCCTTACCTTTTTAGTTTAAGGCTTGCTTTGGGATATGGAGACACTATATATACATATATATGCGCTTAGCAAAGCTATCTCGTCACCTTCTCTGTAGTAACTATTCTTTCATGCATTTCATGTTTACAGCTGTTAGTCAAGTCTTCCTCTTTTGTTCATCCTGAAAATTACTTGGTTTTGATATACAGAGCAACACTAGATGTATTCCTACTGCATGCAGCAATATCATCCTACACGAGTTCACTTCAAAGTGTTCTAATGAATGAAATAAAGATATCCAAAAATATTAAATTATTACTTTCATTTGTACTACCATATTGCCACTGTAACTAAAACCATTCCATTAAAACAGAATAAGACATTCCTGAGTTATCTTCCCCTTTATTGCCCTCTGGTGTGATTTAGGATTTCTACCAATTGATAGAACCAAATAAAACTAGATTAACAGATTTGGGGGGTTTATTTGGTTGTTTTTTTCAAATAAAAGACTGAAGGTATGCCTATACAGGTGTCACTTACAGTCTCTGCTCAAGACAGTAGGGACTACATTAAAATTTTTTTTCTCACACCTGATCTTAACTTATCCATTTTTTGGTTGACCCAGTAATCAATTCTCTTCTACTCAATACAGGCTCATCAAAATCCCAGGAACTCAGAACTGATAGGATTATGTATATGTTTACATTTGTATACTGCCTTAGATAATTAGAGTATTAGAGTAGGAGAGTTTAAGACTTCAAAACATTTTTTTTAAAAGGTATTTTGTCCATATAGAGTAAGTTACAGATACTTCACAGAAATGTCAATTAAGTTGCCAGTTATGTCACTAACTACCAAACTAGACAGTAACATATGGTTGGCAGCAAATGTTTAAAGGGCCAGTGACAATATATCGTCAGGGTAGATAGCATTTCAAACAGAAGCCTTAATAGGCACCTAACAAGAAAAAAACCCAACCGTTCATTACTCTAAACGGCAAGTCTTGACCAATAAAGATAATGAAGTGTCTATTCTTTCAGAAGGCACCTTAATATGTTCACATGTACAAGCACAATATTGTGTTCTGAGAACTTAACTACCAGGAAGATAACACAAGAAAACTCATCTAAATCCCCAGTTAGTAACAAAAATGAGCTGGAGGAATAGCGAGTTATCCTGTAATCAGTTAAGTAATTGACATATATAAATAGGTAAACTTAGCTTACACTTGAGGGTGGAGGCTAATCAGCAACCAATAAATTGATTTCTAAGCACTTCTTCCTGCAGCCTCAGGACAAGAACCAATCCAGGCTGAAAATAAATTTTTAGAAGTCTAATTAACCCGTTAGATTCAAGAAAAAAGTCTTTTCTCATCACAAACAGCTGCACAAGTCACAACAAAGCAAGAATGTATGTTTTTCTAGACCTCTACAAATTCTGTTAGTAGGAAAAGATTTCAGGGAACCAAGCCTGTTAAACTCGAAACTATTTATCTGCTCTCCCACTATCACATTTTATGGTGAGAATTCGCCTTTCATAGATTGTAGCTAAATTACATACTACTGGGGAACATCTACTCCACATCCTTTAGTAAGACTTATGTGGAATAGACCTTCAAAAGTGTAAAGCTCTAAACTATAAAAGAAATTAGCTGTCTTGCAATGCCATTTCATTCCTAGAAAAATATTTTGAGAGAGAGAGAAATTTTATGAAAGTAGGGGAGAATCTATTAAGATTCAGCCCAGGCATCAGATTGCAAACTTGTAAGGCACAAAATATCCTTGAGAAATTTACCTTGGATAGTAATTCCTATGGATTTGTCTCCTAGTTTAAGGATTTTGACCTTGTGCAATTAAACCTACAGCCCCTAGAACTTACCTAGCTACATATTACTCCACTAACATTNTTTTTTTTTTTAGAACTCCAGATAGTTTCAATATTATTCAATGTAGTAATTATCTATATTTCCATTCAACCAATTAGGTAACCAAATACACTCCTAAGCATGCACTGGCAACATCTGGGATTAAGTAAAAGAACACTGGAGAATAGTACTAAAATTCAAAATTAATCAGATAGTCTGGAAAAATATAACGGCTGTTCAGAAATGATGAATCCAGATTGCCACAGACCATTAATCAGGAATTTAGGCAAATTAAGGGAACAATAGTTAGGGGCAACAGTGGATTACAAGCCCTGAGATAATTCTGTTGAGAAAACAGCAAAGGAACTACGATGTTGCTGGACACCCAAACCTGACTATAGTCCAATCAAGCTCATTAGATAAATGAGAAGCACTCCCAAAGCAGGCAAAGAGAATGAGCAGAGACATTAAAATATTACTTAGGTAAGACTCAAAGAGTTGGAGTGTAGTCCAAGGTTAAAAAAGTTAAGGGGAGACAAACTTAAGTACACAAAAAGGTAACAGAAGAGATAAAGAAACAAGTGTTTATTTCAGGAGAGAACAGAAGAGTTACATCTCTGCAACTCTGTCTGGGGTTGACAGAGGATTAATACTGGACCTGTAGTTACTTCTTGCTGCCACTGCAGTGAGAAATTCTTGTCTAATGCAAAGAAAGGATTTCTAATATGGGTAGTGAAACACTACTTCTAGTAGTTACTTATCACTAGGAAACAGTATTTCGGCACACGATAAACACCTTTGGAATGGTTTAGAAAAAGAAAATCTGGCAAAGGCACAGAGTAGTCTATTCCAGCTCTGTGATACAATGAAACAGCTTTTATTAGTAAGATATCCATAACTTTAGTTCAGTCAGATTTAGTATTCTTCAACAATCTTCGCATTTGCTTCATTCAGCAAACATGGAATAAGCCGCATGTAATTTGTATTTCTGAAAGGCATTACGGTTCTAATGAATCAAAGTTATCCTTATTCCAATGTCAATACATCAAAAGGTTTACCAACGAAAATTTAACTGCATTTACCTAAAGGGTTTAAAAAAGCCCAACTTTCTGCCAAATCTACATAACATTTTATTAGCAGAGGCTTGCTAGTGTCCGATATTGCTGACTTCACACAGAACCTCTTTCAGAAAAGAACATTTTGGCAATAGATTTCCTGGTAAGCTTATATATTACAGTAGCCTGTCCTGAAGGAAAGTCATTTAACACCCTCCTGTTTACTAGCGTGCTTCAGAAAAAAAAGTACAAACAAAAAGACTGACAGTGGCTCCACAGAAAGGACTGCAACAACTCAGGCCTGCTAAAACATCCACGTGAAAATGAGTCTGATGCCTGGGAGAGCAGATGTAAACTGTCCATAAAGTACACACCTTTTCTAAACTGTAGCTGTCCAAATTCTTTTGGGACTTTCTTCTTATTAAGGCCCCTCCCATCAGGTTTACAGCCATGGTATTTGTCCACCACACAGCCATTCTCTAGCCACAGTAGGCAGGTTAAAGCAAACTCCAAAGTGTTATCCTTTTAGTCAAAAAGCCATGTTAGTTTAACTGATTGACCTAAAGAACAAAAATGAGATAACGCTATAGCATCTTAGCTTGACAACTCATTGCATTGGGTTGGAAAATAGCAGCCAAAACACCCAGTATGAAAGAAAAGATCTTTTCTGAACTGGCTTGCAGAAAAGCTTGAATTACTTATGATTGACTAAATTTGCTATTATGCCGACCCAGTATGTGTTTTTCTGTTCTTCAAGAATAGGTAGCTGCTAATGCTAATAAACAACTGCGGTTACAGGAAACATACCAAGGGAGAAAATCAGAAGCAAGCCAGTACTCTAAGCATGATGAAAGGATTCAATATAGTCTTTGTCACCCCTGTCACTGTTAATATGTCAAATGGATGGTCTATCACATTTTTAGAAGTTCGTTGTGAAACATAAGTTACTGACAACATTTTTACATTAAATTAATGTTAAAATTTAACAGAGTGCTAATGGTGACTATTCCATGACTAGCAGAATATATTATTATTATTAAAATTTACTATTAATTTTATTCTTAAAATTATTTTATTATTATANTTTTTTCCTAGATTGTAACTAAAGGCAGTTTGGAAGTTAAAGATCACAAGCTTAAAGGTTTCCTACTGATACCAGTATGAATTTCATAAAAGTAAACTCTTAAATATATTTATTTTAACTCTCTTGATAACTTTTTTTTATTATTAATGTGGTAATAAATGTTCACTGGTTTGTTCTTAGTCTGCGTCTAACATCCAGAGTATACTATATCAAAGAGAAGGTATGAAAAATTCACCAGCATTGGAAACCGCCTTGTATTTTTATGAAAACTTTTTGTGTTTGCATTCTAAGTTCAGAAAAACCTACCTAAACTTTCAGTTTCAGATAAAAGGTGGAAGCAGACCTCCCAAGCAGCACTGTACACATTTATGCCCAGCTGAAAAAGTAGAATTGAAGTTGAATAAAATAAAGTCCAAAACTACAGCTGCCCCATGTAGTTTTTATCTGTGGAATCTGTGTTATACAAACTAATTTTGTATTTTCCTGGAACAATTTCAAAGCAATTTTTCATCTATGGCAGATAAAAAAAACCTTAGACATGTAGTTCGTTCCTCCTGGGGTATTACTAAACATTGAAATCATGGCAGATGAAAAAACATCTGTTGTCCCTTAAGCCAAGACTGGTTTTACCATCAGAAATGGTTGAGTTTGGTTGTTCTTTACAAGTGTTTTACTTTCATGTTGTAATGTTCATTCCACAAAGTTTTAGTGCACCACTGACATCAATTATGATGACAATAAAATCTTTTTTGAGACAGAAGTTCAAAATGGATGTTTGGCTCACCATTTCTTCAAAGTTTCAAGGCTCAGAACTTCAGAGAGTATTGCCACAAAGCTTTGTCGCTGCCCAAAGGCAAAATTTCCTTTTTCGCATGAGCAAAATAAGAGAATGAGTAAAACCTTTGGATAAACAACACAAAGATTTTGATGCATTTTTTAATAAGATAAGTACTTTATTTGGCACTGCGTCGGGCTTGACAGTGAAATCGCTAGCTACTTATTTCACATGGTCTACCAAATCCCAAGATAAAGAATTTTGGTAATCTTTTGAAACTTCATCTGTACTACACTTTGAGATCCAGTCTTCTATGCTAATAAATAATTTGTCAAATGGCAATAATCTTCCAGATTTCAAGTATCATATTTACATCTTTGCTGGAATGACACACTGCCCATCATGCAAGTAAGGAGACTTATACTTACTATGGCTATTCTGACATGGCAGAATGAAACTGTCAATACCAGCCTTAGAAAGAACCAAATCATATTCTGTAACGGTGAGAAAATGAAGGCCAGAAAATAGTACATATCAGACAAGACCTTATAAAAACCTGTCAGTCTCTACAAAATAATTTCAGCTTCTTAGTAGTCTATAAACGTTAAATATTTAATGTAAAAGGGGATAATACCACTAGAATAGTCAAATTCAATTAATGCACCTATTGAAATTAAGATTGAAATTAATAATAATAATAATAATGAAGTATTTCAAATTAGTTGCCATTTCTCACATGCAGGTAGTACAAAAATGTTTCTTCTCAGTCACTATAACTAGGCATATATATCTGTTAAAATTGAAGGTGATTTCATGAAAACACCTTAACCGACAGTCTAGGTGAAAATTCTGAGCTTCAAATTCATGCAGCAGCATCGGTACATATTAAATAAAGCAATATGTTTAAATGTTCTCCTATATACCCTATTTGAGAGTGGATCAGTACATTGATTTACTGAGGCATTCAATCTCTGAACAAGATGTTCAGAAATTGGATCTGAAGTCATCTTCGAGACAGCACCACCTATGCATCTATGAGGTGCATTAGTATTCGGCAAAGTCCTTCCTATAGCGAGGTTAAGTTTTTTTCCTTTGTTTTTCCTTTCCCAAATGTAAACTTCATTTGCAACTTCCAGTCAATGATAATTTCTCAACTGTGACGTTTTCACCCTAAGTAAGCCTAGTACTTCATTGCTTTTCATCTGTGTAGGTCTATATTAAATGAAATTTGATCAAATGCTGCCTTAGCCATTTCACACTGTCTGGCCTCAGTTGGTGCCATTTAAATGGGCCATAGTTCAGGGTCTTCCAGTCATTACAACTGAGTCTCATAAAAGGATCTTTACTTTCTATTTATCTTAAACTGATTATAAGATTGGACCAGTACAAGCACAGAATCACTGAACTATTTGACTTAAGGATAATTTAAAAGATGGAGATGAAGATCAGCTAATAATGCTTTTTCTGGCAGGGTAATATAAACAGATTAAATGGCTTGTCACATTCTACTTCACTAAAGCAAATGATCTAAAATAATGCTACTAATATCAATATTCAGTGGAGTACTAAATTGGCTTTTCAAAGTATTGCTCACATATTTACAAAAACCTTAAAAGCTCATAATTCTCACTGATCGCTATTTATTCATATACAGCTATTTTACTAAAATAAATTTGTCTCCTACATAGCCGCCATGTCAGCTCTCATACAAGACAATTACACCACATCACAGCAGAGTTGTCAGACACCATGCCTGTAGTTTTCTTGAAGCTGCTAAGCATTTAGCTTTCTATATAGGAAATTCCATATTCATAAAGCTATTTAGAAACTGAACTCCCTCTGGACACCTATATACCTTTGCTGATCTGTTTAACTAGTCCTAGATCCTCAAATTTATTTAGAAATTTCACTCCCAATGGAGCAAAAATATTTCAGCGTCTATCTACTCTTCTGCTGAGTTTGGATTATATTTAGAGCCAACTAAAAGCTGTGTAACCACAGTTAATATAACACTGAGGCCAGTTAACATGCCGAAACTCTCAGCAGAATTGAGTTGAATTCAGCTCTGTACTAACCACAGCTACATAGCTTCCATTCAACACACCAGAGAGATTACACGTCTGCTCAGAAAGCAAGCCGAGGGATATATTCACATCCATTTTCAGACTAATTTCTGTCTTCTCTCTCATCTGATGGAACTCCCTCTATCCGTTTACTATTAACTCACACTTCATATCTTCCGAGTTATACTTAAGTCCCCATGCTTAAAAGCAGATATTGTCAAAGACCCAAACATAAGGTTGTCTCTGCCAGCTGAAGACCATGAAATATAAATGTATATAAAAAACCTCACTTAGTTAATTTCTCAGACAATCTCTTCATTTTGTTAACTATTCAGCAACCTCTGATTTAGAGACTAAGATCCAATCCTACAAAGCCATGAAACAATAGTATTAAAGTATACAGTCAATTTTTAATTCTGAAAATAGCATCAAATATCTTGAAGTTCAGCAGTGTTTGTACTAAGCATGACTATAATGCAGCAGAACTGAGGAATGGAAAATGTAGGAGATAACTTACTAATAAGTTCAGTAGGAAAGCAGCAGATTCTATGACAGCAGAATGCATATTTTTTTTACATTCCCATTACAGCAGCTAGTCTCTCCCCAGTCCACAAATAAATAAAATAATCAGAGTTTCAGAGAGTGCAGCTTGCTTCGCACTGCTACTCCCAGAGAAATCTAAGAAGCCAAAAGACTTTTCTAAGACTTTTTTTTTTTTAAGGGACAACTTATTTTGATAGACCAGGTGCTATTTCTTTTAAGTCATTGCCATTACCTATGGAGTTTTCCAGATTTAGAGACATTTACACAAGTTAGTCTTTTACAAAATTACATTCAGAAGACACCCTGGTTGAACTTTGTGATCGCTATGACTAAGAAAGCCATAGATAATAAACTTTTAAGTATTTCAAGGAACCATTCAGTGTGCCTGAGTGGGACAGCATTTTTAGTATTCAACACTACACACTGCTGGGAGGTAAGGAAAAAGGACACTGTATTCCTTCCAGTAATTGTCATAGCATTACATGTCTCTCCTGTAAGTGCATCTTTTCTCTAAGCAAAGATTTAAACAGAAGCATTAAGCATCTTCAAGAAAAGTATTTAAATAAATATTGTGGATACTAGGTTTTATTAAACACGGCATCAGTGGCTACACTTGTCTTAAGCCAGGTTCAGATGCTCTCACCATTGCAAAACATCTATTTAAGTCAATAGCAGCTTTAAGCAGCAACTAGAAGACTACACCTGTAATGAAGCTTGGGAGATTTCCTTCCTGTAATTGTCAAGCTACAACTCTTGCTGGTGGAGCAGTGCAGGCTCACACTGCAGTACCAGTCTTCACGGTATTCAGTTTAAAGAACCTGCATGTCTATGAGGACAGTGGCACTGAAGTAATGAGGGATCATAAATGCAGTGAGATAACAGAAAGCCATTGCTGTCACAAATACAGCAATTATTATTCCAGTTTAAAAAAACTGCTATAATTTATCGCTGCAAGAATCTTAAAGGAAACACATAATTTTGTTATTATGTGGAAATAAAATATTGTTTCTATTGAGAGAGGATCAGCCTCTCTGCTGAACATAGAGAATTGCCTGCAGCTATTAGTGTGCCTTGGAGTCTGACCACTCTTTATTCTCCACTTTGCAGTAAACAGCCATGGGATGTACACCACACTCACTGGCACCATAACATTGGCTTATTCTAAGCCAGTAGCAGGGCAATATAGAGCTACATATTGGAAAAAAGCACTGCCAACCTCACTACATTTCTGTTTTACTCTGGTTTTGACTCTAACTTCATGACATCTACAAAAGCATCCTATTTCATTCAGATATTTCCCTTCGTATATGATGAGAGTGGTATTCAGACTTTTATAATCGTGTTGCACAATAGCCTAACAGTTCAAATAATATTTAGTTGAAACAAGGTTCTTACAAGCTGAACAAATGACTCCAAATTACTCAGTTATCTGAAAGTAAAAAAAACCCCACAAATAACTACTTTCTGTAACACAATAGAACACATGAAGAACGTGGAGAAAAGAAGTTTGCCTTCCATCAATTCCTTCACAATGGTCTCCAAGTACCTTTCAGGAAATTTTGTTCATGTTAGTTCCAAAAAAGTATCACCATACCAAAACAGTAATGTGGGTGTCATTTCTTTTTAGCTCTCAATTACTAAAGAATCTGGCTGCAGAGAAGCTTATTAGCCTATCGTGAGATTCTGCCTCTGTTAGAAACCTCTTTCAACAGTACTGCCCATTGATGGTTTTTAGTACTATATAGCCATCCAGAAAAGAATAGTGACACTTCACATTTGTGCTCACTGGAAATTACCAAAAGGAGTGGAGTGTGAGAAATCCTTAATCCTTACTGATTTCAACTCCTCTTCCCCTCAGTTCAGTTCTTCACTCTTTGGTAAGATAAAAGTTTCTTAAGAGTTGGACAAAAACCATCATTCTTCCCTGCTCCAGGAATTTCATTTGGTTAACCCCACTGTGTGGACTCTCTGCTTGACATAATTTTATAACACACTGTTTTTGCCTTCCATATGGAGGCTTTTCAAGCTGAACTCTACAGAAAGCAGTAGTGACCCTCTACACTACTCATTATTTGTTTCCCCTCTAAGCCTTAACACTACCAATACCAGTAACATTGGTGTTGTGATTCTGTGAACATATAGAAAAGTTTGAAGACCCAAATTGCCATTAAAACTGTTCATTTACAAATCCAAGAATAGCCAGAGTAAACCCACATTTCTCCATATGACCTCAATAAAGCACATTTTCCTTTAAAAAATATTTTCATGTTAATATTGCATCAGCCACATGCTCTTGGCTGACCCCTGTACCTTCCAGTTAAACATAGACTAACTGGTCTAAATACTGACAACAATGCAAGGGAAACAGGCTAGATGGCACAGGATAACCACCAACATATTATCTGTGGCTAAAGAATACACCATACTGCAATTTTTTACCCATCTCAAGCTCCATCAATCACTTCTTTTTTATTTCTGGTTTTATCAGAGGCTTGTTGGAAGTTCCCTCTACCCCAGAAATTTTTTACTGCTCAGATGCCAACCTACCTCCACAGGCAGACATATCAGTTGTGCGGGTAAGCAGTAGAACATAGCTGAAAGTAGGTTTCCCAGAAGTACAGGGTACTGCAGTTTCTGGTTCTGTCTCAGAAAGAGGCAGGGGAGGCATATTTTTTTCCGGATTTGACTGGAGCAGAAAGGATTTAATTCACTTAGTCAAGCCTGTACTTGTATCTAAGCTTCAGTCCTGAGCTGCAAAGTATTAAAACTTTATGTCCATGTGCAAAATCCCCAGGAAACAACAGGTTAGAGAAGAACAAGAACATCATAGGGGCAGCTTGAGATCTTTCTTTTTTTGCAGGCAAAACAATAAATCATATGAATTCTGATAAACTACTTGGTGACAATACTCTCAAGTTAATACCTCCCAGAATAAACTGGTTCCCAGCTTTGCCACTGCTTCTTTTCTTACATAACACACAGTTATGTTAAGTTCCACAACTTTGTATCACTAGTGTACAGATTATGAAGGGCAGCTTAAACCACAGATGCCAGGAGCGTGACACTGATGGGTTCTGTTTGACAGAAAAAAAAATAATCATTTTTTGGCTGTAGAATGTATTTCTCCCATTTTACTTCATCTGTGCAAAGTCACAGGACAGACTAAGCCATCGTTCAGCTGAACCAGAAGAACATACATATAGATAACACTAATGTACACAAAGGAAGGGAAAGAATACACTGCTAAAAATACATGCCTGGCTACAGGTGAGGCCCTTCCTGAACATGTGGAACAAACTAAGAAAACAGTGTTTCCGAAGTAACAGATGAACACATAAACCATAAACTAGCTGTCAATATTGACAGTGTTTGCATATATACAGAGGAAATTACAGAGGACATATAGAAGTTATTTAATTCTACTGCATAGTCTGTTTTTAATTCTGTTTGGCCTCTAGGTTCTAGGGGATTCCTCCCATTTCTAGCCTCATACTAAATTTGAGGGTGAACAATACAGAATTTGAACAATTGTTGCCAAATCAATATTTGAAGTGAAAGTTAATACAAACTAGCATATAGCTGAAAGCTAAGTAGATCTTTGCAAACCTGTCCACAATTTTTTAAAACTCAGAGCTGCAGACAGCAGCTGCAGGCATAGCTACTACTAGAATTTCACCACTAGATGGCCTTATTTAAGTAATAACCGAGCATTATTAGTTACAAAGGTGTATGAAGCAGCAGACAGCGCATACACTTTTGCAAGAAGAGTTGCACCACTGCTCCTCAGCAAAGCAGATGTCCATTTTCACCAACACAAGTAGTTGGAAACCCAAGGAATTAACAGTTTCATCTGAGGCGTTGAGCAGATCATAACCATAGCATCTGACACAGAATTTTGATCTCAACTCTGCTAATATCTAAAACGGTGGACTTCCTCCTCCAGACTTTGGCTGCGTGTGCTTGTTGTCAGTTATGATACACCAGGGCCCTGGGAAACCAGAGCTAGATCAATTTATGTCCTGATAAAACTCAATTTCTGATGCCCCAGGGCAAATACCTCAAACTGTTCTTGACTTCCAGTTAACTCAAACTAATTTCTTAACATACCTATCATTATCTGTTGCATTTGAGTCACAGTTTACGTGCCTCAGTATTTACTGGCAATATTATATCTTGAAGAGTGTAAAGGAAAGATGACCTTTAACCTTACCATCCAGAGCCACAGAGCTTTTACCTTACTTTCTAATAGCACTGATGCCCAGATGAGGGTATGCAACTGTGAGAGCTCTGATACAGACTAAACTCTGATAAAGCTGAAATCATTAGAGACTAATAAAATTTGGAGATTTCTATCCAAGTAATTACAAGCTTGGGAGAGAAATCTAAGAATGTGCTTGCCTGAGAGAAATACTTATGATGAAAGTGCTTCTTAGGAACAGGATCTCAGCTAGCAAACAGAGTAAGCACACTGAGAGCTGTTTTCTTGACGTGCATCTAATATATCGGTGGCTACATTTGTGTTTGATTCAACCTGTCCTCAATAGCGATCCTCAATCACTCAGTCCCAATTCTTTCTTAACTTTTAATTTAATATTTAGTATTAAAAGCAATTTCATCCCATTTAACACGAAATCATAAGGCATTCACTTCCTATAATACTTCCCAAATCTTTAAACCCAACTATTTGGTTACCCTTGCAGAGCTCAGCACAATAACATAAAGAGTCCAGGAGCAGCAGAGTTGCTCGCTCAGAGGCTACACAGGCCACTTGAGGAGTCAGCACATGACAATAAAAAAAGCAGGAGCTAGCATGAAAGAGATGTTTCCCCAACAGAAGGAGATTTTCTTTGCAGGAAAATAACATGAAGAGCATTCAAGTGACTTGCACCTCCATGTGAGTTTGCAAATTCATTTATAATTTAATTGATACCAATTAACAGAACTACATCAGAAGTATAACCCCTGTATAAAATCTACTGTAAACTAACATATCAGTAAAGAATATGCATCATGGTAGAAAGCCTACTAGCTTAGCCTGAAAACTGTTAAAGTTAGATTAGTATGACAGAATTCATTCTGGTTTGGATTAGATTTGAAATAGTCTTAAGTTTTTAAAATTCCTAATGATTTCATTTTAAGCATCTATTTAAAAAAGTATTATGCTCAGAAAAAAAAAAGGAAAAAATTTCTTATAAGTAGTTTTGACATGTCACTTGAAATACATAATAGGCAAAAAAGTTGAGAACTGAGCTGTAAATCAGAAGCAATCCATTCACTACACAAGTGGAAAGTTCAATATAAAAAACACGAGAAAATGAAGTAATAAACAGCTTAAAAAGCCCTGTAAAATTACAGTTGGGATGCTGTTAAAACCTTTAAGTATGGCAATGTGGCATAATTCTGCAGAAAATAACTTTGTCATTGACTACCTTGCAGTGATATTTTGCAGATGCTTTCAAACACACAAAAAAATTCTGAAAATTGTTCTTCTGTAGTTTTAACGTTATACAAAAAGGTTTCCCCCCATCCCATTTGTCTTTGGAATAAAGCTCTGTGATATTTCTGAAGCTAAAAAGAAAGAGCAAACAGTTGATTTTCCTTTTTTGATGGACTTGCAAAGTGAGGCAGGATAAGAAAAATCTACAAAAACCTGAAATAAGCAAGATTGCCATTTTTCCATTACAGAATCATAGAATTGTCTAAGTTGAAAAGGACCTTTAAGATCATCAAGTCCAACCACTAACCTAACACCACCAAAGACCACCATCTTCCATCTCTGCTTGAAGAACTACAAAATTTGTGAATTTCAGTGGTCAAAAGTTACCTGGAATTTTTATGATATACTTGACTTATATTGCTTAAAACATTTCTTAATTTTGTTCTTACACTCTAAGATGTGGCAAACTTTGATTTAAACATGGTAAGAAGAGTTGAAGTAAGTGGAAGTATCTTTGTTAAGCACTGAAATCCACAAAGACACAGTTCTTCCATCACTTATAAGGAAGTACGGCATGTACAGTGTTCAGTGAAAACTAGGATCTTGCCAACTTCCAAAAATCCAAGTACCTTGGTGTTTCAACAATACCCCCATCTCAACAGTGCTCTGGGCAGGTGAGAAAGAACGTATCTGGTTGCATCTAACATGACTGTGCTTCAAATACACTTTCTAAGGAACAACCAAAGAGAAAGTTCAGCTTTCAATAACACAGCCCAATTCCCTAGTATTTGTTCAGTTCACTGCTAGCAGTTATGTATGTTTGTTTTAGAATCTGAAGTTAGTTTTTCAACTTTTGCTAGGAAGTCTACCTACTGCTCTCATACAGTATTTTTCTTTCTGACATTTTTGTTATTTTATTAACTGCTATGCATTAAAGTGGCAGACTGCAAGAAAACAAATAGACACAAAGATGAAGCACAGCCAAAATTTTGGAACACTGGCTAGTTTGTTGAAGGTGATGAAGGAAGAGAGGATCGCAAATGACTCTTCTGCAGAGAAGCATACCCAGAGCTCAGTGCTGAAATCCAAGGTTATTGCCCAGAGCCATCAGCAGCAGACTCCTTGGAGGATTACTTGATCAGGCACTTCTACTGAATGGGATTTGCCAACACTGGAATCATCATCACAGTGCATGTGGCAGTCAGAGTTCCTAAATGCTTCCTTGAAAATTGACCAGTGTGTATTGGGTTTTGGTCAATAACTGAGAAAAATCAGTTTCAGAAAACAAATATTTGGGGGATATATGGGGACAGTTTGCCCACAGAACATATTAAAATAATCTTTTATATTTTATCCAATTGCTTGAACTTAGCAGCTGTTGAGATTTACAGTTTCTCATTCCTTTCAATATGAAAAACTAAGCTTAGCAGTTCATAAATTGTACTCCTAGTTACAGAGGAGAAGATCTCACTTTGATAATATTTTTAAGCTCCAATTCACATCAACTAAACCTAAAATGCTTCTAGATCAACACCATTTTTCACAGAAATAAATTGTATTATTTGTTTTAGGCATGAAGGCATATATTGCAACAGCTAAACAGAAAGTTCCAGTGTTAAATATTGTGTGGAAGCCTAAAAGTACAAGGGCCTATACAGACTGTGCTTAGGTTGGGAGGAGGAAAGGGGAAGGAATGTGTGTCAGCACACATGACAAGAAGGCAGGTTATGAAAGAGCTCAATTGTCTCTCCCTGTCCCTCCCATAAAGATGTTACATGAATACAATAAAAGCAGTCAATAAAGCTCAATTTTATTTGTGGTTAACATCAGAAATTAACTGCATTGTAATTCTGTACATTAGTTCACTTTTAAACAGCTAAAAAGGATGCAAAGTCCACTGCCATCAGTGGCACGTTTTGGGACATGAGGAAGACATTTAGGAGCCTATTGAATGCACGTGAAAAGTCGTAAATATTTTGACTTTCTGGGAGCAAATGAGTCAACTCAAGTTTCTCAATATGAGCTGCAATATTCAGCTACTCTAAACAGCAGTAAAGACTGATAACTACATGCTTATCATTTAGAGCACTGTGGCCAGTTGGATCCACGTCTCTATTTTTGGCGTTAATACGGATTTATTTCACCAAGGGTATTCCAAAAATCATTGAAGGAATTTCAGACTTCTGGGAACAAGGCTTCACAGGTGAACTTTTCAATGTTAAACTATAAGTGAATTGTCTAAATAACTATGAATTAACTGTAATAAGTGTAATGACCCACCAACATTATGAAGCATACTGTCCCCCAGACTTGATACGAATGATTTTTGACTCCTTTACTAAGAGGACGAGGAGGGGAGCAATATCAGAGGACATTAAAATCAGTAAGTTCCATAGAGTTACTAGCTCCTATGTATTTTCCTGTCCGCTTGATTTAACTCTACCAAACTTACAGTGCCTATACTCAAATTCCATCAGTTAAAAGCTCCATCTTTACTGTTGAAGAATGTTACTATGACATAAATCCATCTCTCTATGATGTTCCTGATCATCAAGCTATAAATGACCACCCTAAGGAGAATTTTAGCATTTTATTCCTATTCTTGTGGTTTGTAGAAACTGAAAACAAAGCATGCACTCCACATACCTTAGATAAGTAACTTGGGGGAGTTAAGGGGACAGAAGGATGATCCTGTGTTACAAGACATCCTAATTCCAATTAAATTGTGAGGTATACATTTTTTCAAGTGGTTGCATACATTTTTATCCATTTTGACCTTTTAGATGAAACAACATGTTCCCCTTTCCCAAAAGGACTATAAGCTCAGAAAATACATTTCTGATGACACATTTCTATTCCAACACTCTGAAAGCTACAGACAACCTCTGAAGTCAATGTATCAAAGCCAAAGAAAATAACCACTGCTGTTACTTTATTTATCTGAAAAAACTCAGTTTCTTAGCATGGAAAGTGATGAGCACTGATAACACTATAACATAGTCACGAACTCTCTAGTAAACACAAAAATTATTTTTGCATTACCTTGTAGTTCACTCTTTTTCACCAGCTCGTATTCTTATCTGCAGCATCTATTTCATAACTGATGTTTGGAGGAACTCTCCACCACTGCTTGCACAGAGGTTCAATAAATTCAAATAAATCTTGGTAATGGTGTAACTAGGGGCACAGAAAATAAAAGAAAGTTTTGCTCAGTCAATACGTAGTACAGCAACTTTACACTAGGGTCCAAGCCGTAGCTTATTGTGCATCCAATGTACACAGTAAAAATGAAAGAGAAGAACTGTTTATGTTGAAGAGAAGAACTTGCTAAAACATGAGACACTGAAGCCAGTGACTGTTTCTAACACTTCTGCAAATGAATTCTTAACATTGGCATTCTGGCAATGCTGTAGTCAATGCATCTATACAAGAGATTAGTTTTGCAAACACCAAAATCTTATCTAAGTGATGACTATTGTATAGCTTGCAGGGACTAAGACTGCATAAGAAACAACTGCAACTATTTTTTAAAGAAATCCATATTATTTGTGCAGTTGTGCAGCATCACAGCTAGTATACATCCTATCTTACATTAATAGCTAAAGAAGAGCTAATGGAATTAAAGTAGAATTCATTTAAGAGATGTAATATTTTACCTACTGTAATATGTAAATCCCTCAACTGCAGAGCAGAAAACACAAAGATAGCTTCTTATGTTTTAAGCCCAGTGTGCCTTATATTTTTATACTGGTGCAAGCCAAGTGACAGAAGTAGCAGCAAAGGGCATTAGAATAGATGATAATTTATTAATCCTATGAGGAAAAATGGCTTTCACTGCTCCTTTCCCACACATTATGCGGGGGTTTACTCTCTCTTCCACCATTGCTGCTAAAAGGATTTCCCCTCTTTTTTTTTTTTTTTTGGGGGGGGGGGGGGGCGGGGGGGGGAAGGTTTTTTAAAAAACACATTTTAACACCTTGAGGAGTACACAGCAAGTCTGTGCCTATAATATACTTAAATGCTTAATAGAGGTTAAAAAAGGTGTGGGTTTTAAAAAAAAACAACCACCTTATGTTAAGATCAGTCAACAGCCAATTCTCAGTTAAAAAGCCAAGTATGATGATTTCAGTTATCCAACCACTATCTGTCTGTGACATCATCTGTCTAGATTTTGTTATGCTTGGTACTTATGGAAAAGCATGCACTTCAGTCTTCCAAACAACGATTCTTAAGTATTTTAAAATCAACCTATCAAACCTAAGGTACAAAGTTCATAGCTCTTTCTTTCCATAGTTGAAAGCTACCTTTGTAGGTGTAAAAGTATAGTGAGGCATCAAGAACTTTCAATACAGCAGCTTTCAAAATAAAGCAAAAAGTAAGGAAGACCTATCTAACTTGCACTTAATTTGGTGACTGCAGTAATTCAAACACATCCTTCCATATTCAGAACCTCATACCTACCTCTACTACTACTAGTTTCAAACTGAAAATTCCTGGGAATTGAGTAAGCCAACACCCAGCACGTTGAAGATTTCAGTTATGGGAATATCCATTCAACCACAGCTGGTTAATCTGCCCAGTCAGTTGTTGACAGTTTTTAGGTCAATAGGTACTTTAATTGCTCTAAAAGCCCTATTATAGCCATGAGATACACAAAGATAAAAAAATGAAAGCAGATGCTCTAACAGGTGTATTCTGTTTCTCTCACTGTCATCACTGAATAAGTTTTTGGACTGTTATGCTAATATATTCTCATCATTACTGTAAATGACCACTTTCTCTGAAAGCACAAGCCAACCTGTTTCATCTTGCAATGGAACTGACTAAGCTTGCTCCTACTCAATTAGAGTCAGTTACAGGAGTGGTAAATCAAATAAATTTCTGTTTGCTTTTCATTAGTTTTTAGAGATTTGAGTTAATTAAATTACTGATTATCAGAATGAACAAGACTCCTAAGGCTAAGATTTTATGAGTCATCTCACTTTCAACCCAGTAAACCAAAAACTGCAGGGCCTACACATTGTTCCAACTAGGAAGATAATGGAGTCTGGCATCTTTGATGCCATCCTTTTTCTTTATAATTATAGCACACTATTGTGTTTCCTTCAACACAGCAGAAATCAAAAAAGGCAATCTTTGTTTACAGTTCCAAACCACTTCTAATGAGACCTTAAACCAGAAAGCTCTTTTACTTTTATTTTTGGCAGTTAGAAGTGGTGGGAAGGTGGGGATGGAAGGTCACACTGGAAAGCTTTGCTCTAGGTACATTCACAGGTTGCTCGATCCATCCTTGGGGCCCTTTTCTTCAGCAGTTTTTCCTGTTGATCTCACATCTCTTTTGTTGATACAATACCTCCCAGAAGGCAAGTCTCCCTCCCTCAAATTCCTTGAGGGCTCCACTCTTGGTGTTACAGTCTCCTAATTGAAGCATTTGAACTCAGTTTTCTTCAGGGAGAGAGGCACGCTAACAGCTTTTGGTGTGTTCTATATGAGTGTGTATAAAACCATGGTGTATCGCAGTTCCCTCTTGTACAGGATAAGAACAGCTCAATTAAGATTTTTTTGGTGCGTGCACAGGACTTCTTACATGGATGAAGTTCCTGTTGTTATAATTGCTGGCATGTTGCACAGACACTATGGGAAAACAAGACAAGAATTTCACCAATATTTCCCATGTAAGAGAGCACCTAATAGCAGTTGCTTTCAAAGAGAAGTAACCCAAGGAGCTATGCATCTTAATTAGCCAAACAGCCTGTTTCATTTCCTAAACATGTAATTACACTAGAAGCAATATAGGTGAGAACATCTTAGACATTCTTCACAAGAGCATAAATGAGTGGTGGCTTAAATGCTATCTTAGTAACAGATATGCAGGACAAAAGGCACAACTCTCTTCCACTCTCCCTCCTCCCCACAACGCTACTGACCTCAGGGAAGAAAGTGTCAATTCTATAAATTCCTCTAACTACTGAGGTGAAGAAATGCCTACTAGACATCTGCAATCCATTAGTAAGAACTGATCTGCAAGAGAAAAAAAGCCAAGCTCTCATGGATCATGGTCGTGTAGCAGTCACACACTACTTACCATGACTACTTGTCTGTCCAAAGAGGCTAACATGCTGCAGTCACACTTGTTGGAATGCAGGGTAAAGAACTGTTCAAAACATTTGAAAAATATTCATGAACTATTTGCATAAGGTTTTTGTCTAACGTAAGTCAGCTAAATCCAAGTCAGTCATGTTACATCATTGCACAAGCAGCGTATAGACAGAAGCCAGGCTTCTGATTTTTTTTTTTGGTCTTAACATTTGCAATTAGCACTTTCTCTTCTAAGATTAAATTTTTTTTACAAGCATTTGCTGTTCAAAATTGGAAAAATTGGTGGCACTTCAAATACGTGTTCTATAGGACACAACATGATAAATATTCTTTTGGCAAACTAATGTTTACTACATCTCTCTGGCATCAAGTGACAGTAATGCATCTTTCTTTAGAGCAAAGAAATCATCATGGTGAAATTGCTTGTTTTTCCTTTGATTAGCTTCACAATATTCTTTTGTTTTCATTGGCAATAACACAGAAGGTAAGAGTTCTGCTCCCCTCTGAATGGAGAACTGTAGAGAAAGAAGCAAAGAATTCAAATACTAAACACATCCCAGGGCACTGTCACCCCTGCATGATGGTCATCTTCTTCTGATAGTCTAGATTGGCTAAGACACAGCACACTGCTCCATAAAAACCCAGCAGTTGCCAAGTTATGTCAAATTGTGTGACACGCACATCACAAAAACCAGGATCATCACTAGCCCTAACTGAATCATTAAGTGCAAGATTAATTTCATTGCCCAAATTACAAAGTGATTCTGATCTGACACCATTGTGTTTTTTTATAATTGTTTTTTCAACAGGTTTCTTTTCATTTGCCTTCATTCTATATCTTCAGACTAAACTAGTTTCCCATTTACATTTAACCGAAACCAAAGGCCAGCAATTTTCCTCAAGAGATCAAATTCTCAGTCTTTTAATCCCAGCAACTCCAGGAAAGCCACAGATCAAAATTCAAGTAGTCCCCATCACAACAGTTAAAGTTTATTAAATACAAGAATATTTCACCAGCTTTCAGTACAAATCAACTACTGCAATATTGGGATCATCCAATGCAATACTATGACATGCATTTTATGACTTTTTTTTTCAGCCAAATTTGCTAATCCTTATCAAAGATCAAGTTACTATACTTCAACCAGAAAATTACATTTCCTAACACATACCCTCACGTAATTCAGAATGGAAGAGCTGTATCTACTGTAGGATAACTTTAATTTCATCATTGGTTCACTAACAGAATTTTCTGTTTAGTTCTTGGAAGAGAGTTAATCCAGTAAACAAGGAAATAAGCCTGTTGATCCTATAGACTATCTGCCTTATAGTTACTGGTATAAATCATACGTCTTAAATTATGGGTAATTTCTGTGGTTTTCACATATGTTATATTAATGGATGGTGAATTAGTAAGCATTTCAAGGACTAGAATTGGTATTCAGATTTATTTATGACAACTCAAAGCACAGACTTTTATTAGGAGTCCACCTGGTCAGCTGCCCTGATACCTTGTACTTAGTGCATTATAACCCAAAATGAGTGATGGTAAGAAGTACTGTTTTCTACTATAGCCTGAAAATTGTTAAGCATAAAGTAGACAAGCCAATTCAGACTATGGTTCAGCCCAGCTCACTGCAGATTTAAGACGTGATCAGCTCATTGCCAAACTCCTGTGCCAAGATTTCTGCAGGCATATTAATTGTTCTGGTGACAGAGGGCCTGATGTGACCCAAGACATTATCTTTTCTGGAAGCTATTTCTCTTTATATGACCAGACAGTCCTACTAGATACATAAAAGTAAGTCTCTGGAAGCCATGTATGCAACAGGTCTCAAAGCTTGATTTGCAAGCACACCCATGTGATATGAAGTAGCAAGCCAAAACATATGTCCTCCAAAGCAAAGCAAAAGGCTTCTTCCTGGCTGGTTGAGACAGGAAGACTATAATCACAGGCCAAACGGGATCCCTGAAGCTGTTGTTGCAATGTGAAGAACTCTCATGTGTATTAATGCCTTTCAAGAAAGCAAATCGGGAAGAGAAACAATCACCTCATCACTTCAGTTTCATATCTTCTGTTTTATTTTAAGGCTTACTAGTGAGGGCTTTCATGTGTCTGGGGAACTTCATTTTGTTTAAGTTTCCAGCCTTAATGTTTGCTTAATAGATACTATTTGTAAACTTATAGTGTTGCCATGTCCAATCTCTATTTGTATTTGTTTCTCCAGCATTTTTCCTCCCTCCTGTGTTTACTTCTGCATTGACACATCAAGGGAGGGCCTACGTTTGGCACACACTCTTGCCAAAACAAATTGTTTTATGCACAATCTCCTTTCATCAGAACTTCAACATATTAACAATTTAGTATAGTTCATATAAGTGTATATCAGGGCTAAAAAAACTGATGGGAGGACAAATGGGACACATGTTGAGGCAAGAAAGATTAAAGGAAAATATTTCTCTGAATCAGAGCCCTCTTAGCAGTGCAGTTGAAACACTACGCCTTAAGTTTTGTCCTTAGACAAGTTCAACCCTTGATTAAATCATGTTTACAAATAATTTGGAATCAATCCTCCTCTCCTGGAAACAATCAACAAGAAGTTTAAAGCAGAACACTTTCTCTTTTTGGTGGGGGAGGGGGCAGATGGTTAAAAATTAAAGTTAGTAGGAGAGTAGAACTAAAGCAATTAGGTATTAACTTGCCTATGAACAGGCAACTAAAACATATAGCAGTTTAAGCAAACATACTTTGGTATATTAGATAACATTGATCCAAGTCAAAACCCTCCACACATCCCAGTTGAATGAGTACATCAACTTCTATGATTATTTTCCAGATACAGATTTGCAGATGTTAATTAGAATAAATAATAAAATGAGCTTAGTACTTCACATTCAAAATTGAGATCTAATAAAGTACATTAAGTGATCTCCATTGTCCAATTTAATTGGTATTTGGAAAACCATTTTTGATAAAGGGTAACTATCAAAAACATCTTCTTGCACATCCTAATCTGAGATAGTCCGTGCTTTGTTTAAAATTGTTTGTTGTCAACACGTTCTTCACAGTGAAGATGACAGGCTTTACATCACCCAGCTTATATTGGAAGACTTTCTTGAGTAAGTAGTAATGCAATGTCAAATAAGCTGACACTCATAAAATCAGCGTTGTCCCACAAGATTAACAAATATCCAAGCAGGTAGGAACTACCCTCAAAACATACTTGCCTACATGTTCTATCATTCCAAAGGCATGTGCTGTGAACTATTAGCCAGTGCATACCAAATAAGTATGGAGAAGTGGGAGGTTTGCATGCAACAAGTTCACCTTGCAGCATAAGTGGCTTGTACATTGTTGACACTTTTTACAACGTTGATACTTATTATGTCATCTCATCAGTACTACTATCCCTTAAAGGACAAGGGATTTTGAAGAGAAGTAACAGCACATCATTGACATCATAGCATTAGCCTTTCATAGTTGGGCATTAAATACATGCAGCATGCCTTTGCTGCATGTGATCCAATGCGGGCAAGTTTTCCAGACGCAGTTGCACAAAGGAAGGGGATCAGGGAAGCAAGGAGATGATGTGTTGACAGCAAAGCTGACATATAGGCTGCTTAAAAACAACTGAAAGGCTTGCTTTCCTTTTGGAAAGTGACATGTTTATGGATTGTCGTGTACAGATGAGCTAGTGAGGATGTTTGTAGGTGGATGTGAGCTCTGTTNGTTCTTATTGTTACTGAGTAAAAAACCCAACAAAACCAAACCAGTGTCATGTCAATGGGATCTCAAAAGCAAAGACACATACTAATGTAAAGTGAGAGGAGTCAGTGATCCAAGTACCTAATGTTGGGATGAATTTGGTTAACTAACCTCTAAGATAGAAAAAACCCAAAGAGAATACAAAAAAGTTTACTCTCCACTTCTTCAGAGAAATGTTTGCCTTGATCATTCAAGGGTGTACAGGATTATTTGCTTGGATATTGCTAGAGGATATGGATAGTATCCCACCCCCATCCTTCTTTAAACCTAAACTAATGACTATTAATTTAACAAGTCCAACTGAACATCTTTATTAAATAACAATGAAGTTGATTGACAGAAATGTAATCAATACATCAAGTAGCTCTACCTTCAGAAGCTACATATGAAAAACATTAGTGTTTCTAAACATTTCCTGGTGACCTCTCAGTTTTAGACCAAACTGACATTGGAATTATGTTCACACCAGTATGCCAGGATAAAACAAGAGCTCAGATTATCAAGATCGGCAAGATGTAAGGCAAGAGGCTAAGCACTGCTCCCCACCACCCATGACTGAGCTTTCTCCTTTAAATGAGAAGTTTCTCTCTTTTATAAGACAAGGGATGAAGATGATGCATCAGCTTATGTTTAACAAAATGTCTGAATAATTTCCTTTAGGAATATGACCATATAGCAATATGGCTTAGTTTCAGATCAAAGCAACCCTACTAATTATAACAAAGCAATTTAGTTTGAAGCATTTGGCTGACACAGACCCAGCACATACAGCCACTGCCTCACCCTACTCCTCCTCAGTGCCGTGAGTACAGCATAGACATGCTGCAAGAAAAAGAGTGCAATCTATCTAGCACAAGCCAAGTTTTTCTCATGACTCAGTTAGTGGTATTTAAGCCTTAAAACTCCTTTTATATGTATATTCAATGCAGGAAAAGTTGGCAGAACTAGGGAAAAACCTTTGAAATATCAGAGCAAGCTTCAAAACTGACCAAAACAGCTGAAGGAAGGTTATGTAAAACAAGCATTGTGAAGCAACTAGCCACAAAACTGAGTTTAAATCAAAGTCAGTCCTTTTTCCTTTATGCAATGAGTCATTTTCCTGAGATTGCAGATGACCAACAGATCCTACAGCTACATTTCATGAACCCATCCATCCCATGTGCAGCCTCACAACAATCTTACAGGAAAATGGTCAGAGAATGGCCTAGTCAGTTTTCTCATAATTTTAAGCCAAAGTTAATCTGTGGATAGTTCATATCCACGCAATGTAGAATTTACACGCCTCACATCTCTTTCCCCTCAAATACTTGTAGGCAGCAGCCTTCACCCTCACTGATCAGGCTTCAGTTTATTCTGCTCAAAAATCCAAAACAAGTTTTTGTGGCAATGTTATTGCCACATAAGGGTTATCCTGCCCGCAAGACACAGCCAGGCAGAACAAGGGGAAAGACGGTGCGAGGCTGAAGAGATTTTGAATGGAAGCAAGACATTAATCAAGCCAACCAGTTTTAGCATTTCCATCCTCTTTCAAGTAAAAAGTTAGCTTCTTCTGATCACCAGTTTTCTCAATACAAATAAAATAAGGGCAGCTGGTGGACTACAGAGAGAACATGAAACATGTCAAGTTGCAAGAAACAGAGGACTTCCACAGCGCCATCGCATCTTTCAAAGAGAAAAATGTTAACATACTTTAAGTTCTACAAGTATTGGTGGTTTTTTTTGCATTAGTCCTAACATTAGGACTAACTTTTCCTTTTGATTTACAGGGGAATTTAAGAACAGTGTAATCAGCATTAATCTTAACAGTGCCATATATTATATCAATAAGTCCTATTTGATAATATCCAGTGAAAATAAAAATGTGTCCTCGTTTTCTTTCCCTCATTTCTGAATAATCTGCTGTTTCTTACAATATATTCTCACAGTGTTCAAATTACTGACTCTTATCAACACAAAAAGATTGTAGCTGAATGTCTTAACAATAAGCCTTAACAATTTCAACTTATAGTAACCTCTTACAGAATTTATCCAGCCAGCATGATACTGAACTGCACCTGTTGTGAAGCTATACGTAGTAGCAGAGACCTCTAACCTTTTCAAGACTGGTAGGTTAGATACTAGTGAGGTTTTAAGCTTACTGTACAGATATTAAACAACAGATGAAGAGAGGTTACAGTTCCTTCACAGGGTTTAATATTTGCAAAAAAACTGCAGGTATCTACTGCATAGCCTGTGAGAGGGGAGCTGGGGAAAGAGAAGTCTTAGAAGGACTGTTACTCTTTAAATCTTGCTGAACAACCTGTCTGTAAAGTTCTGGTGATACTAGCAAAACGTTCCAGGCTTAAAGACAGCCATAATGCACAGAATTATTTCCTCACCCAGCTGCCTATTTGTAAATACTTTCTTCATGCACAAATCCACTCATGAAACTTGGAATACAAAACAAAAAGCTTGCTGTGAACAAACTTGATTAGAAGATGCTGATTTTTTGTTGTTATTTTTTAAACTAATTGCATTGTGGTACATGCAGTGTTTTTGACACTTTGTTGGGTGCATCCAGTTTGGAACAGAAATTGAAGAACTGATAAATTCTTAGTGCAGCTCTAGAACAAAGTATCCATTGTGATTTTAATACAATTCATCATATCCTCTTATATGATCTTGCTATTTTTATCCTCATTTTTTCCCCACCATACTACCTCTCCGGGCTCTATACTGCTCCTTACAATCTCTGCTTTATATCACTGTCCTGCCTCTAAGTACAGCATTAACTTTGCCTATGGTCAAGGCTTCAGAGTCTCATGAAACATAACAACTGGTACCTACCAACTCTGATGAAATGATGAGTCCACAGACGCACAAAGGCAAATGGCTTTGGACCCCCCACTAACAGTAAAGAAAACTTGAAGGAAGGAACATTCAGGAGTTGGCAGACCTAATTACATTTTCATAAGATGGATAAGATCTTAAAAATTCATAAGCATTGGAACACTTCTGCATTACGTGTTTGAGACTCCAGTCACACTTGCTGTGATTAAAGAGACTATGAAGGAAAACAAAACAACAAAAAAGAAAAAACCCACCCAGGCCCCTAGAGAATCAAGAGACATCTGCCAGTCAGTACATCTCTGGCACTGAAAAAAAAGATTTTGATCTTGCCTGATTTTGATTAAGCAAGATAAAGCTTCAAAAGCATAAGTATTGTTATCTATCAGGCCTTGCCTTAAAACAAAAGTTCAGATGCACATGAGACCCTGTTGTCTCCAGATTGGCTTTTGCCTACTACACAAGAATTGTTCCAGTCCTATGGGAATTGATCACATTAAAAAATGATCAGGAAGCAAGGATATGCTCCGAAAAAAAAAAGAAGAGTAGAACTAGCCAGAAGTGCTAAACATCTCCTTTCAACAATTACAAGTGCTCTAACTTTTTTTATTTGGGGAACTGGCAAATAAAGCTTGTTAAACATAACAGCAGCACAATATCTGAGTTGTTAGTTACTATGCCATTTTCCCTGAATTTCACTTCAACTAAAAGAAAGCCAGTTGTGAAAATTAACATAGAAGCACAGAATGCTGGGCATATTTGGTAATGCAACACCACAAATTACTTAAGCAACATGAATGCAATGTAAGTTTTCCTTAAAATACAGCTACTTATTTGGTATCCCATATAAATATACCAGATGAACAGTGATAAGCAAGATAGGTGCTAGTGACATTACCTTCACGTTTTTCTACTCTAACCCCTTCTCCATGATCGCACATGCTTGTAAATAAGCCAGTTATAGAAATAGCTGACATGAACATTTTTATTCCGTTCAGGATGTGGTAAACTGCTTGATCAGTTATTAAACCTTATTTTTGCAATGCCAGCTTTGCAGTAACTTAGCAGCATATATTGAGTATTGCTTTCAGAACCTGGAAGAGGTAATTTTTGCCAGAGGATAGTATTATGACTTCATTGCTGGAAGAAAAGCTTTCATTGTTTAAGTTACTGGCAGAATTTCACAGAAGAGAAGGCAGAAGATAAGCTTTCAGCAGAATTTTCCATTCAGGCACATATCCATATCTTTACCTGCTTTGTCTTGGAAGCTGCAGTTCGTCTGTGATTCACCTTTCAGCTCTTATAGTTTGTATAGCTTGAAAAGAAATTTCACCCCATTAAGGACCCAAATAATTGAAAGCTCCTAGGTGAAAATACTTCAACCCTTTAAGATCAACACCAGATATGTATCAGACTCCACAAAGGATACTGAAAATAATGTAATGACCTGTCAAGAATAGACAGCTAGTCCTCTTGGGTAAAAACCAGGATTACCGCATCCTTAGAAAGCATTATTCTAGAACAAAGATTCACATGAACTGGTACATCTACATGGCACAGGAAAAGCTATGTAGAAAAAATAGCTTAAGGCATCATTGTGCAGTATTTGGCTATTCTTCGTAGCAGTAGGAGGGCCAGCCTGGGTAATGATCTTCTGATTTATCTATATTTGCTCTAGTCCAGGAAACTAAGCTGGTCCTGAACCAGCACAGACACCACTACAGAAAGCAGAGTCAACGGAACAACTTCGGGAGATTTAGGATGAGCTCCATACCAGCTCCTATGAAGGATCAAAGATTTTTTTTTGAACTCTTAGAAGTTATGTTTTAATCCAGCAATAAAGAGGAAAATCAACACTTGAAAGTTTTAGTCTAGTAACAAAAGGAAGTGGCTGAGAATAGATACCCACTAGCTAAGGTCTGATATAGATACCCTGGCAAAATATTCACCATTATACCAGTTTAACATTGTTCTCCTGTTCAAGTTACTGCCAGAGTGAAATAAGATGCCAGCACCAGTACTTATGCCAAAAATTTTATGCTACCAAAAGACTAAGCATGTACAGATACAATAAAGTTATACCCCTGTTATACTTCTACTAGGATTTTTTTCCTCCTACAGCAGTGGCTGTTAAGAAATGAATAGGAATCCCTCATCCAGTAGTAATTAATGTTGCAGATCCAAGAACGCATATGTTTACATCAGTACACACAACTGCCTAAGAACCTGAAATACTGAGAAGTTTATTTCAACTCAATCACACGTTATCAGTGATGCTCACAGAAAAGGTTTTAGGCTAGTCATCGGTTCTAATGATTAGCTAGGCGTAGTGTTACACAAGCTTTGGTACCACTTAACCTTTTAATGAAATTGGAAGGCTACTTTGCATGTTGCTGCAAAAGCAGTTCCTGCATGTACTAGGAACTTGACTTCTGTCAACTTAATCATAGACCATATATCACATGAACACAAAATTTAAGTTGTTAAGTTCTGGAACGATTAAATTTCATGAACCTGCCAGAAAAAAAATAAGCTCCTCTTTTCAACATTTGCCCACTGCTTTAAAATATTCCCAGCACACAGGGGTAAAGTCTTAACGTCAAAAACAACGCAGCAGAACTTGTCACGCAAAAAGTATGACCTGGAGCCAGGGTACACCCAGGGAGCACAGGGAGCCAGGGCTGGAGGATAAGGCTACATATATGGGTGGGGGTCCATGCAGGAGACAAGTTATCTACAAAATAGGGCTGAGGTTCCACCAGGAGGCAGAGCCAGAGACAGGCTCTCCTATGATAGTGCTTAGGCAGGAATTGAAGGCCCCAGGCTGAGCTCAGATGAGGCTCCTGAGCACATGGGCCAGGGTTATGTGTGGGTACCAGGTGAGGCTGGTCTGGACCACTAAAGCCTGTTGGTGCCCTGAGGGCCCCGACTTTCTTGAGTAATTCTGGATGAACCAAATTTAACTATTTACTGAAATACACAGCTTCAGTAAAAGAATCAGGCTGTAGAAGAGGTTTGCTCTTGTACCAGTAACAACCAAAGTTCCAAAAGTACACGTGAGACTTATGATTTACTGACATCCCAATTGTATTATCACTACAAAAGTATTATTCCAACCCAAACTTCAGTCTAAATTTGACAGCAAGAAGGTCTAGTTTTCAAATTTTACAGGCTATCAAACATCAACAAAGCCCCCACTTTGAAGTCTGGGAAAGTTGATGTAAAATACATGATTGAGTGTACTAATTTCCCTAATTGCAATTGATAAGTTAATTGATTTAATAAACAGCACATCATCAAAAAGGAAAATATCAGGCCAAAACCCAACATGATTAAAAAAATCCTTTTTCCCTTCATTTACAATTCTCAGATTTCTTTGTACAGCAGTCTGCACAGACAACTGCTTGAGTCCCAACCCCTGCCTCATGCATGACAAGGCAGACGTAAATTACCTATGCTGTAAAGCCTGCCCTTTGCTCTCTTCGATTCTTATCCTTTCTTCCCAACAGGTGTTCATATCCCTTCCTTCTACCACCCATCCCCTGGATCTACCTAGAGGAGGCTGCTTTTCTCTTTTGGGCTTCAGCCATCAAGTTCTTTTGAGAAGTGCTTACTAGCTCCTGAAAGAAAACTTGAGTATGTTCTGTACATTTTCAGTTTTCTTCTGTTGCCTAGAGTGGATTCTTAAGGACTGCAAAAAGTCACTCGCTTGGGTGTCAGTGTACGCAAGCATTATTAGGCAGGGTTACACAAGCACAACTGGACTGGCATTCACAGTCTAACACGTAGTAGTACAATTTTGGCCTTTATGCAGGCCTTTCTTTGCATCCTTTTACAAGAAACACATTAAGCAACTCCAGTATATACAGACAAATTCAACACAAGTTCATGATTTCCTTTTTCTTTGCTTACTTAACCCATTACATCAGGGAACATTCCAAACCATCAGTATCTACAATATGGATTCAATATAGACACAGCCAGTTTTGTAGCTTCAAGCAGCATCACCCCTAGAGCCCACCGCATACCTTGAAATCTAAAACCAGACGTAGTTATCCAAGGCATAAAAAACTCATAATAGGTTTCAAGCCTGAAAATTTCTATAAACACATGCTGCAGCAATGATGTCACTACTACAGCTGTCCAAAACAGAAATATAAAGGTATCCTTCAGAAATGACCAGATGACACTGTAAAACTAAGATTACGCTTAATTCCAAACAATAAAAACTCACAAATGTACAACAATGTAAATTACTTTATCTGAGTTCTAAATATTTGGTTTCCAACTCCTAAGTCCAGCTGCTTTGTTTAGGTAAATTCATGTGCCATTTCATTACTTAACCTTGATCATTCAGAACACTATTTTGTCCCATGTTCAGCATTGTTGCTAACAAATTTTTACTCAAGAGCATTCAGAATAGGGCATATGCTGTATAGATCAGGCCCACCATTCCACTACTTCTGAAGACAGGATGTATGAAAATTTATGAGTAAGTATACCTCTTGCTTCAAGATCTCACTGCAGAAGGCAAAACAGAAGAGTTACATGACAGCAGTAACTTCCTACAGTAAAAAACAGCATATAGACAGTGATTACCATTTAATCACCGACATTGGAACTCCATAGTTCACGGTACACAGGAGAGCCATTAAAGGAAAAGGAATCATTGTATTTCCTTTTGAGACTATTCCCAGACAGAGAGCTCAGGAAATTGTAGCAAAGCCTAAAAGAGATTATTTATTGGTCAATAGCAAAAATAGCAAGCTGCTTGATATGTTCTTATTAAGATTAACTTTACTACAACTCTTCCTTTCCAGCTTTATCACAGATGTTCTTATTACAGTAAACAACTGCAATCTGAAATGTTGCCTTTGTCATTGCAAAATACATCTATATAAGTGATTATGAAAAAGAAATAGTTGCTTTAAAGATCTTTCCTGTCCATTACAGAAAATTCAAACATTGCATGATGTTCTACGTGTATCTGATTAAGCGTATAAGACTTAATAATCCATTGTACACATTGTATCCATTCAGCAATCAGTACAAGTGGTTAGATTTGAGAAAGACAAATTTGTGCAAGTATTTGCATTTACTGTCTAACAGTTTTGGTGGCCACTTTGGTGAGCAAATATAATCAAAACAAGTCAAATCCTTAACAGGAAAAGCTTAAATTATTCCCTTCTGGAATAGGTGTGTCAAAAATTTCCCCAGAATTAGTAAGCAACAACTATAGCAGAACTGTGTAAAAGCTGCATTTGTTTTCCACGATATTTTTCAACTGGCAAGAGGAATTACCACAACCTTTTCATTGTAATAATGGCAAGCTGCATGTGTATCAGTGCTGGCAGAGGCAAACAAAACGTATAAATCCTGCTGTGGTTTAGACAAGACAGATGGTAAATTGCTAAATGCTGTCAAGACTCCAAAGGTTCCATCCACATACACTAACAAACACTCACTCAGCTAGCAATTTTTACTGTTAGCCACCGTGACATTTAGAAAATTTACGCTGACAGTTCTAGGTTTGGGGAAATTTGAAGCCTGCTCTTCATGTGCCACTTAAGTGGCAACTATGTGCCCTCTCTACTCTTGTAAGTCTTAGTTACAGTAGTCTCCTGCTTCACTGAGGAAACTTTAATGAAATCTTTCATAAATGTGGCATTCTACAACACAAGTTTATCCAAGGACAGGACAATTTTCCTCCAAAGTTGACAGGTAAACTAATCCGTCTCTAACACAAATCTTAGAGCCTAAACATTTCTAGTAAAAACAGACTTAATAGACCCACTTAAAAAAAAAATTAAAAATATCAAGCCTTATAGGGCAAGGTAAGTGGAAGCTGATCAGTAAATAGTGTATTCACATACCCTTTAAAGTTAACTCAATTACTTCAGGGCTAAGTTCTTGTTTATTTGCTCCCCTCATACTAAAACTGAATTCTTCTCCACCTGACAATATATCAAGTCTTGTTGCAAAGTTATGCTCCACTTGCTAGGATTGATTATTTATACCCAAACAACAAATGATTAGTTATATAGCATTCAGGAAGATTCATCAACTAGACGAGATAACTAATTAAATAGTTACAAGCGGAACTTTTACCTCCACAGCAATGAGGATAGAAATTGTTTAAGCTGTTTAGTGACTGAATGTGGCACACAGCTTATATCCCAGCTGAAAGAGTACTTTCACCTGTTAGTGAAGTAGATAAAAGGAAAAATTTAAGTTATATAAACCACATCATGACAATACACTTTCAAAACCAAAGAAAATTAATATTCATTTCAACTTCTAGAGGAATATGTCAAACGATCTGCAGCACAAATATATGTTGGAGAGGCATAATTTCTCATTGGTGCCTCTTACTTACCAGAGGGAAAAATACAACAAGGGAACAGTTTTACTTCTCACTGGAAACAAGTTACAAACCATATTCTCTAGGTAAGATCCATGAATCAGTGAAATTATCTCATCTACCACTATTTGACAATAGCTATGAGGCAGATTACCAAAGGCAACATTTTCCAGATGAAACAGTCCTCTAATTAGTCATAAAGAGTACTTTTTTCTTCCTTTTTCAGAAAAGTCTGCTGTGAGGCAAGACAATAGAAATGGCACCATCTGCTAATAATCCAATTAGAGACTTTCAAAGCAACAGCTAAAAAAGCTAGCTGTTCATGATTTATTTTTCTAAACATATTTTTCTGTTACACCACATGGAGGTCCACATGCTTTCTAATTACATTCTACTTGGAAACTTCAACAATTCATGGGATCAAGGAGAAATCACATCATGGGGTAATGCAAAACACAAGCTTTTCCCAGTTATATTTTTGTCTCCAGTTGTGACAGCACACATCTATAGCTTTACCACTTTTTCCTCATACTCCAATACAATATGTGATAGTGAAACTTGTCTCAGACATCACTTTCAGCAGAATGTTCTCAGGAATAACCTAAGATACACCCTCTCTTCCCCGTGGGTTTATGGTCAAAATTATTATCAGATGCACAAAGACAATGCTAACTTGCTTACTGTGACTAAATACTCTAAAGTATTGCATTTAGCAAGCAATTGCTGCTTATCGTTCAAGATTACTTGAACAGAGATGGGAACTTGGCTAACATTGTTCAGGTGGGTCAGGTGTTTACCATAGAATCATAGAATGGTTTGATTATCAGTGCCAAACAACTCACTGGCTCTTGGCCTCTTGCTGAAGATAACTGAGTTCAAGATAGCCAAAAAAGAAACACTAATGTTTGAATGTATCTTCAGAAGATACTGACAACTTTGGGGAAAACAGTTTTATCCTGCTTACAGCAGATGCACAAATGAAATTACTTGCTCAAGGCCTCACAACAAGTACATGGATGAAGAACATACAGAATGAAATGCATATCCTGAAGTGTTAAGGTACCCTGAAGTATTAAGGTACGCTTCCTCTAATACCACAGCAACTCATTCTGTTACGCGAATAGATACGGCCGATGAATTAATAAGGCCACACATGACACAGAACATAGAACTGCAACAGATAAGCACCTAAGAATTAGAAATAATTAATCTCAACAAGAACTTTGCCAAACGTAAGTGTTTTAGTTCTCATTCTGCCTTCAGGTCATCCGGTATATCTTTTCACATCTGTCTCACAGTATGGTTAAAGAACCCTGTCACAGACCTATGCAGGCAGATACCAACTTCAGTAGGATACAGCTGAAAACTCAATGTGGACATTTTTAGTTTCCTGAAATCAAATGATCAGTTTCTGCCCTTCAGTGAATACACTGTGCTTTATTGTTAAGGAGGACATATTGATAGCAAGGAAATGGGAGGGAAATGTCAAACTGAGATGATGGGCCCATCATTTGATTAACTGATTTAACAACTGATTCTTTTAAGAATATATATAAGATTTGATAAATTACAATGTGCTTCTTTCTATTCCTGGTATATAATAATCTATGAATACAAGCTTCACCTACACCTAAAGAAAAGATAAACACAGCCAATTCTTTCTACTTAACTTGCATTCTTAGTCATACAACGTTGCACTTCAAAATAAGCATTCTTGAGTATATTTTTATACACAGCAGACATTGTTACTCAAATAGAGGGTGAAGTTTCTCAGAAACGTATCTAATGCAGGAGTAGGCTCAGAAAAAAATAGCTTGTGATTTTTTTGAGGTTTCAGGTTTCATCCCATCAATTGACTGCAAACAAGCATAATTCAGTCAGCTGCATCCTAGAAATTTGATTGCATACCCCAGCCTTGAAAAAAATTACAGGCACAGCATACCTCATATAAATATCCTATGTAAAATATTTTAAAAAATAAATTCAATGTTACACATAACTTTTCAGAAGACAAAAAGGTTTTGATTGAAAGCTGTTAGATAAAGCAGTCGCTTTATACAGAAAGCTACCACAGGCAAATGAAAACAAATTTTTCAAGTGAGCACTGGACTTGATGACCTGTTGAAAACAATCTCAATGAAGGCTACCCACGCTGAGAAGAATTTCTGAAAACATCCTTTTGACTTAAAATCCATTTGAGTGAATGAGTAATTCAAACAGAAAACTACCTACTAGCTGTAAGTAAAAAGACCTATAATAAGAAATTAAAACTAATGACTATGATAATAACCTAAACCATTCTTCACTAAGGACACTAAGCCTCCGTTGCCCCATCCCATGTGCAGGTCAGCTTACACTGCAGATGTAAGGATTCTTAACCCACAGAATCTTTTGTTAGGACTTCAAAATGATGTTACAAAAAAAAGTGTGAAATTAATTAGATCTGGCTTTCAGTTACACCAGCTACAAGGAACATCACATCCAAGAGGAATGTGAAGCAGCATCCTGTTTTAATCAAGAAGCTCTTCCAAGCTGCAGAGTACCCAAAAGTGATTTTATGGCAAAAAAGAGAACTGTTAAAAGAAGTATTTGTCTGGAAAAGCTTCAGTTGCTGCATGTTAGCTTCTGTAAGGCCTTTGACACAGTCCCCCACAACATCCTTTTCTCTAAATTTAAGAGATATGGATTTGATGGGTGGACTGTTCAGTGGATGAGGAATTGGTTGGGTGATCACATCCAGAGGGATGACAGATGGAGATCAGGGACAAGTGGTGTCCCTCAGGGGTCTGTACGGGGACCAATACTGTTCAAAATCTTCATCAATGATATAGACAGTGGGATTGAGTGCACCCTCAGTAAGTTTCCCAATGACACCAAGCTGAGTGGTGCAGTTGACATGCCTGAGGGACAGGATACCATGCAGAGGAAGCTGAAGAGACTCAAGGAGTGGGCCTGTGTGAACCTCATGCGGCTCAACAAGGCCAAGCGCAGGGTCCTGCATGTTGGTTGGGGCAACCCCTGGTATCAATACAGGCTGGGGGATGAAGGGATTGAGAGCAGCCCTTCTGAGAACGACTTTGGGGTATAGTAGACTAAGAGCTGGACATGAGTCAACAATGTGCACTCACACCCCAAAAAGCCAACCATATCCTGTGCTGCATCAAAAGAAGCATGGCCAGCAGATCCAGGGGGGTGATTCTGCCCCTCTACTCAGGTGAGACCCCACCTGGAATACTCCATCCAGCTCTGGAGCCCCAAACATAAGGACATGGACCTGTTGGAGGTGTTCCAGAGGAGGACTGCAAAGATGATCAGAGGGCTGGAGCCCCTCTCCTATGAAGACAGGCTGAGATAGTTGGGGTTGTTCAGCCTAGAGAAGAGAAGGCTCCAGGGAGACCTTATTGCAGCCTTCCAGTACTTAAAGGGGGCTTACAACTAAGATAGGGACAAACTTGTTAGCAGGGCCTGCTGTGAATAGGACAAGGGGTAATGGCTTTAAACTGAAAGAGGGCAGGTTTAGACTAGATACAAGGAAGAAATTTTTTTACAGTAAGGGTGGTGAAACACTGGAACAGGTTGTCCAGAGAGGGAGTAGATACCCCATCCCTGGCAACATTCAAGGTCAGGTGGGACAGGGCTCTGAGCAACCTGTTCTAGCTGAAGATGTACCTGCTCATTGCAGGGGAGATTGCAATAGATGACCTTTAAAGGTCCCTTCCAACCCAAACTATCCTATGATTCTATGTTCACCTGTGGCCAACAGCTGCTAAGCTGTAAATCTTATGTCCACCATAACTGCAGTTGGCCCAAATCTTTAATTTTTCCTCTCACTTTCCTTCCTCCAGATTAGCCTCCAGAAAAAAAACACAAAGCATTAACAGAAGTCTCAGCTGATGAGCCTTACATGGTTTTACTAGTCCTTCAGAAGCAGCAACCTGCTAGCTAAACATTTTCCTACAGTGTATTGAACACCTTGTTGGTGGCATTATATAGCCATTTGGAAAAAAAAAAAAGTAGCACATATGCCTTTGAAAAATAATGTACCATGTGCACACAACAGGTTTAAGTGTTGTTGGGTATTTTCCTTCAAAAAAAGAAAAGTAGAAGAGGTGATAGCTCAGTTGTCCCTGAGGAGCATTACATTATTTCAAGCACAGAGCAACTGTTCACTACTATGGTGCATGCATATTCTCACACATGAAAGAATCACAAGGTGCTTGCTGGGGCCCCACACCATCAGAGGGTCAGAAAAGTCACTTTATGATACTGAGCTGGTGGTTGCGAGTAATCACTCCCTACCTGCCCCATTTAACTTGCCAAGCCACTTAAGTGCAATAAGTTGACAAAAATGCCTCAGTTTTCCTGAATTTTATAATTATAGGGCCAATACTTCACTGTAAGATAGCTCTTGAGGAAATGTCAAAGACTGAACATGTGTTACTGTTGCACTAGAAATACCTAAGTGACCAAACCTGCAAGGACAAGAGAAAAACCTGATAGCATTTGCTGCTCCCACTCAAAGAACAGACTCACTTGTGTTGTTCTGTAGAGAAAGCTTTCAGGCATTTTAAACTTAGGAAGCTAAATGAAACCTTTGGGGGTTGATTAATCCCCCAATTTTGCCCACTATACAGAATCTATGAACAATACTACTATTTCACTGACCTCTAGTACTCCTCCAGTGTGCTAGAGCACAAGTTTTCCTGATAGTTTAAAGAAAATTTAGAATTTAACCATAGGGGTGTTTGTTTTTAAACTTAAGGTGCCTTACTCACACCTGGCAATAGCTTACAGCTGTGCCATATCAAGTCAAAGGCTATCTAGCCCCTTATCCTGTATCTAACAGTAGCCAATAGCAGATGCCTGGAGTGTGTCCAATGAGACCATTCATGTAGTTAAACTGGTGTAGATATTTCAAAACCATCTTTAAATTGGTTCATTTAAAACAGCAGCAACACAGATCTCAGTGCAGGCTAGCCTACTGTGCAACAGTAGGCAAGATAAGATGTAAACATACCCCAAGTTTCATCGCCTTATCTGACCATATACCTTCACTGAATAACATAAAACAAAAAGTACAGTTCCAAGAATTCTTAGGTTCTATGGTCCTTCACTCATTCTTTTTTATGCTATGAATACATAAGCTAAATATTAAACCGTGCCCTATGTGAAGGGTTAATACCTCATGAGTAAATTCTGAAGTGATAAAAAAACAAAACTTGGGCTCAGAGTATTTTTACATGTACCTGTCATTGTATTAAACTTGTCATTCCCAGCATCCCTAAGATTGCTTCGATTCTTTCCCAGGACCACTGTATAGGCAACAGCTCCAATGGGTCCTAAGATGGATTTGTTGGGATTACTGACTTCAAAGAAATTGTGTACATGCCATGACAAGCATTTATTTATAACATAAATCAATAACCTTCATTACCTGCCACAGCTAACTTTTAACAGCATCCATTTCCAATACTATGTTCTGGTGCATCAAGTAGCTAATGAGGAAAAGCATGAACTAGGGAAGACAGATGTCTACTATGAAATGAAGCGTACAAACTAGTGGTTTATAGAGTGGGCAGCTACATGAAATCAAGCTTGCATTACTTACAACCACAGTTGTTCTGTGAAAACTAACACCCTTCTAGTTGAATCCGTCATTAATAAATCGAGAAACTCCAATGCTCTATCAAGTACAAACAAACTACCTTTTCTTGTTTTAGTTTCTTTAACTTGGTCACTAAGATTAAGACAGAACATGAACCTGGGGTAAGCAGACTTGATCACTGCATTTGGAGATAACTTAGAACTGAACAGGAATTCAAGGAAATCAGTTCAAACGTAACAAGCTGCAGATGACCCCTGTATGGATGAGAAGATTATGATATCCAAGCAAAGCCTCTGACTCCTCACAGAATTATAAACAAGTCACTGTTAAATATATAGTATAGATACTGAATGTTAAAAGTCATTTTGCATTTCAAGCAGGCTGTATGGATTGAGTGACTGACTACTGTCAGCCTTATGCATCTATGTTCAGTTCTTCATTATTCCTGTGGCATTCTATTAAAAGAAAACAAAAACAAACAAAAAATCCCTTCTGAGCAATTTATCTATAATAACATCACTCCTACCTACACTACAGTAAATAAACCACCTAAATTAAGCAACTGGGACTTTTTATTTATCTTTTTTGATAAACACAAAAATAGGAATTTGTCAGTCAACCGCCTTAACTGCAACAGTTAAATGGCTTGGGCCCAATATATAACCACTGTGGGACAAATATCTGACCTACCTATTGCAATTAATAGTGAAAGAATGTCAGGGGATAACTGACAGTGAGTTGGTACATGTAAAAGTGCAAGTGGATTGCTGAAGGCTTACTCAATAAGTAGGTTAAAGAATCAAATGAGTTACATTCAATACAGTCCTTTTCTCCAAATGGCAGTCATAGAATCATAGAATTAGTGAGGTTGGAAGGGACCTTTAAGATCATCAAGTCCAACCGTTAACCTACCCTGAAGAGAGATCG
>VUYV01000025.1:6912837-6995767 GCA_008711295.1 Anarhynchus alexandrinus
TTAAAGAGAAACGGCCCCAGCACTGATCCCTGGGGGACACCACTCGTGACTGGACACCAACTGGATTTCACTCCATTCACCACCACTCTCTGGGTACGGCCATCCAGCCAGTTTTTTACCCAGCGAAGAGTATACCTGTCTAGGCCATGAGCAGCCAGTTTCTCCAGGAGAATGCTATGGGAAACGGTGTCAAAAGCCTTGCAAAAAGTCACATAACTTTGTATTATTACACCAGGCAAGATAAAAGACATCTTAACTCAAAGCTGTATTAAGAAAGTCCTGAATCACTATAGTCTGCAAAACAGTTACAGTAATTGTCTTTTTACACCCAGTGGACAGAAAGGCTTCTCCAGAGAATGACTGCAACTTATAAGCTATGAATTCATAGCTTAAAACTTGTCTAAATCAGTCTCTGAAGGAGCCCATTGTTTTCAGATGGAACCTGAAGAGACTAACATCCCTAATGATGCTCCTATTTTTGCACAGGAACTTCTTTCGACAAAGCTTTTTAAATGAACAACTCCATTCTGTGCACACCCCACAAAGCTGATGGGACTGAGCCATAAAAATATCTGGAATGATTAATAGCGAAACACTGCATTCCTATTTAATTCTGAAAAAATATTGAATAAAATATCAAACAGCATCTTTATGGGATGGTTCCCTAGTTCGCATCAATTCTTCATAACTCAAATGCTTGAAATTTTGTGGGTTTAATGCAGATAATGTCTGGCCACACGAGCACGTTGGTCGAATGCACTGTGAAACAATGGCAGAAAAGGAAGCCAATCAGGAAAGATTTCTTAACTACTCGGCGAGCGTGTCTCGGTCTCGATGGTGGGAAGCGTCAGCGGAACTGTGGAAACGTGCAGCCGCGGCGCGGCAGCCGAGGGCGGCCGGGGTTGGGGGGATCCCAGGCTCGCAGCACCGTGGGCCGACAGCACCCCCTCCCGACCGGCACGGCACGAACGGGCCTGCGTCAGCGCTACGGGCTGCGCTCCGAAAGCCGAAAGGGCAGTTTAAAACCTATTTACAGAAACGAGTTCATGTATGTTAGGCTCGTGGTTTAAAGGCACAGGGCCAGAAATGAACTCGCCTGTCCGCTCAAAGCATTCATTAAACTACTTTTAACAATGCTAGGGAAGATAGTCCATAGTGTACCATACTAAGGGCTAAAACAACACATTTTCTTTTCTACAAAGTTAACTTGTCTATGCCTTTTAATGTTTTACCTAGATTCTTACCCCGAAGCCTCTTGCATTTGAAAGAGCTAAGCAAAGCATTACTCAGACTAGGTTTCCCTTGTTTGCTTCCAAATTTAACTTGTTTTTTCATGGCAACTGCACTCCCAATTCCTCACTTGAGCATGCAGTATGCTAAGATATGAGGTCAGTTTTTAGAGCTGTTTTTAGAGAGTTTTTATGAGGTCAAGTTTTAAGACCAATAAACATTTTCATGGCATGACACTAAAATTGAATTTGACAGACAGCTATCATTTCTGTTTATTTCCTATAGTTCAAAGGAAAAGATATTTGAGCAGTTTAATTTCGGTTTTATTCAGCTTGTTTGCCGAGAAAATGAAATGGTGTGATAGCACAATATTTTAATGCAATCTATATATTCAGTATGTGATCATATATCACAGAGTATCTAATATTCACTTCAGGCTTTGACTTCTATTTTCCAGAAGTAAACTATAAAAGTAAGGAAAAGAACAGCACACAAGTTTCTGACAAAGATATACCTCAGCTGGAGATAAATAATAATAAAAAAAACCCACAAACCAAACCCTCAAAAACTAGCAGCACAAAGCTACTTGGTATTTCATATGGTTTCTTCTGTCTTGCTTGCACATTTAATACTGAGAAATAAGTTGTTTGTAAATGAGGTATTTGTGAATGTTTGATCAAAAGATCATCAAATCCCAGAAGAGATTTTTACTTTAACATTAGTTACTAGAGCCATACCACTTTCTGTAGAGTAGACAATCAATAACAGACTCCAAAGATAACTGAGCTGTTGCTTCACGTGGTAACCATTTCCACGTTCACAGGGAAACATACTTATTTCACTTCCCATTGTGAAAGTCAGTTTGGAAACTCATCACTGAGTAAATCCTTCAACTAGATTGGGATACAAATCCTGGCTTTTGTTTGGAATCCTCAGTTTTACAGTACTTGAAAATCAGAAGTTTAATTTCCCACCTTTAGTACTTACATTCAACCAGCTATTGTACTGAAATCTGGACTGGACACAGACTGTCAGTATAAACTGATCCCTAATACTTTGGTACTTGTATAAATATTAACATCATATAGGACTCCAGCAAAATTTCAAAAGAGATGGCTTTAGCGTGTACATATAGCTATACTTTCCTTTGCAACTGTAGCTATCCATTAACCTTTTGGTAACACAACATGCTTGAGGAAAAATACATACTAGCAAGCTATTAGAAATATTAGTAAGAACTACGTTTGCCAGTACAGGCTTCATACTCCATGTAAGCACAGAAATTCCCAGTTTGGTATTAAAATTATACCAGACCTCTACATGCATTCTGGTCATTCCAAGTCATATCCCAAATGCCTACAAACTAAAGTACATCTTGATTATTTCAAATAACTGTCTGTTGAGACCTGTGTTAAAGCCACAAAAGTTTCTGTACCTGAAAAAACAACAGCATAGCAAGTTATGAATGGTCATCTAAATACAAGATCTTCTTCTTTCTCCACTATAAACTAATTACTAATAATCTGAATGCCTTTCACAGACAAGTCTGCTATATTAAATATGTTTTATGTCCTTCTCCTCAGCAGTTCTACCCCCAAGAAAAACAAAAATATGTTTTTACTGAAGCTAAAGTTCATCAGCTCTAATAGCTGCTTTCCACATCGTACTTTTTAAACTTGCTTCACTCACCTGTAATTCCAGAAACAAGATGATTATATGTAAAGACAAAGGAAGAGACAGCTCTAAGAGCTAATGCAAGTTCTATGCTGCAGATTAGTTGCACAAGATGAGCTTAAAAAAAAGAGTCAGAAAAACAAATTGCCTACTAGCCAAGATACGTCAGGATCCGAATGACTATACTAAAGGCTGTGATATTCAAGACTCCTGAGGAGAGGCAGGTGCTGAACACGTAACTATTTCAAACACTTCACTTGTTTGAAGATGCCAGCCAGAGAGATTAAACCCAATGAGCTCCAATTCATTTCAATTCATATTCTGTTGGAAGGAGTACTAATTACATAAACTTTTGCCAGTTTTCTGGCTAAAAATTAAGCACATTTGATTCTATTCCCCTGAAGGAAAAGCAGGAATAAAGTAACTATCATTACAGAGGTGTATAAGGAGTCAGCATAAGTTCTGTCAAATAAAATAAAACCAGTGGTAAACAACTGACTCAGTGGATGAGTCTTCCTACTCCTCCCATCACATTTAAAGTTTGCCTAAGGAAAAGCCTTAATTGGGGCTTGCATTCTCAAACTGGGAAGCGACTGCCAAAACAGTTTGTGATTGAAATTACTTTAAAAAAAAAAATCAAAAGTACATTATATAAATGATCTAAGATTAGGGAGACTTTTAAATTTAAGGAAAGACCTAAGTATTACTTAAGAGTTAGATAATTTGTGTTATTCTTCTAGTTGCTAGCATGCTGTACTCATGTAATATGACAGGACAGAGGTGGGAATAATATACCTGATACTAACTTTGTGAAAGATATACAATGGAAGTGTAGCTGGTTCTACAGACCCATCCTATTCCCTCACTATAGAAAACAAAGTCAGGGCCAGCAGAGCAATTGCTTAAATCCATACACTGCATTCCCAGTGTATAGATTCCAGATTCATTCAGAGGCATGAATTTCTCATAATTCAAGCCAACTCAGCATAGGAGCTCTTCCATTTCAGAAAGTTTCTAATACACTGAACTTGAACTAAAAAACGTCAGTAACGTCATATATAATGTTCATAGCTGTTCTTTTATTAGTTTCACATTTTGTGCTGAGAGGTTTATGAATTTTAAGTTCAAGCTTCATACTTTTCATTAATTGTCCAGCTAATCAGCAGCATTACAAAACTTTGGAACCATAAAAGTACACCGAGATGAGAATAAGCATAGGATAGCCAAGAATTTCATTTTAGGCTCATATGTAGTGATATGGTTAAATTCAGAAAGATCAAATTAGGCTGTCCATCTTCCTGAATTATGGCTAGAGACCAAGCTGAGCAAGAAAATTAATGATAAGTGAGACAGTAGCAGGGAGATGTAGCTCAAAATCTAATGCAAAAGCAACTGAAGTCATAAATAAAACCCCTGGATGGAATTTTCCTGTTAGAAATTTAAGTGTGAAGAGCTTTGAAAATGTGTCTGTTTCTTCAGGCCTGAAATTTCTTGCAGTCAGTGAGCATCAATATGGTACAAATACTAAATTAGAGAGCCAGAGTAGAAATTCAGATAGAAAATGCATAGTTTTTCAAAAGAGCTTTTGTGCTCAAATACAGGTTTTAAAAATCTTGTAGTCAAAATTAGAAAAATAGTGAATAGCATATAACTAGATAACAGATTGCAATACTCAAAGGTCACACTGTCTTGCTAGCAAATTGCCCAAGTAAACAAACATTGCCAACCATAAGGACTCTATGCCTCAAGAGTTATGTTAAAATCTTAATGTTAAAATCTGCTAAATGTGTAAAATAAACAACCTCAGCAAAAGGCATTAGGTAATGGATGTCCGCCCTAATTAACTACATGACTTGAACGCTTTCTCCCCCAGAAGTGATGGGAGCTTTTTGACAAGCAGCTTCCCAGTTGGGTAGTGCAGGCAGCCAAATGAATCATCTCTTCATCTAAACCTGGCAATTGATTATGATTCTTATTTTACATCTGGCTTTAATTAGTTTTTGTGTTCAAAGTTGGTGCACAGCATAGCATTCAATACCACTGAAACCCAAAGAAGCAATGAAGACTTAACCCCCTAAAGTGCAGAAGTTGGCAAAAGCTCTTGCCAATTGAACAAAAATTTAGTAGCTCATTGTACACGCCTGTTGCAAATATGTCTCCTCTAAATGTACTTTTTGGAAGCACACTTATATACCAATAAAATCATGAGATCATTTAGAAGTAACCACTACTTTTTGCATAATAGTAGCTTTTGGGAACAGTCTTACTGCAGATTCTAGATTAAAAACAGTTTCAGTATAACTTTTGACACACAGCTATCTGGCTTCAGATAACAATGTTTTAGGATTGAGCAAACCTCTAAAAAATTTGTTAGAGCTTAAATTCACAAAAGATGGATACTACAGATGCAGCTTGAGCTCTGTAAAAATTAAAGCTTTACATCTTTCATTTTGATAACCCTGCCTTTTAATTCATTATGCAACTAAAAGAAAACAGTAATACTTATTTAAAACTGGACTTCCCCTTGAAGTAAGTTTTACTATGCAAGATTATTTGTAAGATGACAAGAAAAGTAGTAATTGTTTGGTTTATGCAATACGTACTTTTCTCCTCCTGTCTTTCTCCTCTTTTTCGTACACTCCTGCAATTCCAAAGACAGATCACATTAGTCTGACAGAATCATATTTTGGAACAAATTAGTGGCAGACAAGTTATGTCTGATTACCCACCTAAACTGTGAACAGTGCGTGTATGTCTGTGTGTGTATATATATATCTAATGCCTTATGGCTGAATAAGAAGTTTCCATTATATTTAAGGTTATAGAACTCTTCTGCATCAACATGTAACTTAGAGAATCAAGAACTCTCTAGACAGAGAATAAGCAAAGGTCAAGTATTATGTGTAAAGACTTAGCAGAATGGACTAATTCATAACTAAGAAAGCAGATTATGATTATCTTAAAAATGACCAATTACTGATAAGAACGTAGCTTTTGCTAACAGCGAAGAGGCTGTTAAAATACTGAAGGTAACTACAGAAAACTTTGAGATATTAGAAAATTTATTCAACTGGTAATATCCAAAAGGGCCTTTAATCAAAAAGGCTTTATGGAAACCTCTGGGAAGGACAAGCTTTTATAAAATTAAGACTTAGGTAAAACATCCCAGTTGATCCATTATTGTCTACTCTTGCAAGAATTACTATCCTAGGTATAGGGGAACAACTAACATTACAATGTTTTACAGCATGCAAATGTTAGCTTAGCAATGTGATTTTGCTTCTTATCTAAGTGCACAGCAATTCAAAGTCCTAAGTAAACATGAAGAAGTTGTTGAATTTCACTCCAGTGTGGTCAAAGCAGAATTTGACACCTTGGAGAAAGCTACACTCAGCAAGTTGAAAGGTGCAGCCTTTCATTTCAACCATTGTATGCTGCAAGTATGAATAATTTAGTTAAAGTAATAAAGGTACATTTATGGCAAATAAACTGTCATATACTTCAATAGCTGCTCTAAGGCTAATCATACTTGCAGGACAATTTAAAGCAAAAAAACTTATCAGCTTCCATGAGATGAGGTAAATGCCCCAAGACAACATAATACTGTGCTTTAAAGAAGACTGCAGAGCCAGCCGTCCTCGATGCTGGAGGAAGACTAATGTAGTGTTCTTCATTTCTTGTTTTGACAGTATTTGTAGCAGTCACTTCCACCTCTGCAGAACCCATCTCTACTATAATAATACACTGCTGGATGGAACAAAAACAGTATTTTAAATAAGCCTGTTTCCAACGGGTTTGACACAGACAAGCACCCTTTACCAAATGTCTGATAGTTGTCGTCTTCCAGAAGAGAAAAAAAAAAAAACCTCAATGGATAATGTATTATACTGATCAGCTTAAACAAACATGCAAGCTAGACCAGCAGCGCCGGTCTAGATTACAATAAAACTATACCCTATTTAATTGTCCAGGCCCATGAAATCTGAAATGGAACTTTGTTGTAATGCAAGTAGCTTACCTAGAGAAGTATCTGCTAATGAATAAGCAGTTTTCAAATATTCTTTAAGAACATGAATAAGTCCTATTTTTTTGCTCTACAGGTTCCTGCCTTAATACGAAGGCATGGAGGGCTTATCTTTCCAGAACCCTGGACAATCTGCAGTTCTATACAGCTCAACAAATTTAACTCAGAGGGTCTGACCTATGGAGAAGTTTACTCATACAAAGATCTGGTTCAACTTTGGTTGAGTAAAACTCTCTTCAAAGAGCAAACAGATGGGGAAGGAGTGACCAAGTATATTAGCATGTCAAAAACTTAACTGCAAACAAGTCTCTTCAGCTGATAAGACAGTTTGATTTCATATAAAGCTTTAACTTCACCGCATGCAGTGATTTTCTGCTACACCACACTGAACAAATCATTACTCAGCTTACATAAAAGACTTACATAGCACAACTCACAAAAAACCCACAGCATACTGCTCAGGGAAGTTACTATTCTACACATCTTGGATTTACAGAGAATAAAGATCCTGTTTGGAAGAGCTCTGACCTTCCATTGTTGAAGCCTAAATTCACCTTAAACATCATTAGAATATAAAAGTCAAAGGAAAAATTTCTGAGAAGTTTATACACTATATAATTATTTAACATGAAAAACCACCAGCCGCACTGTATTCTGATTCCCCACAAGTCATTTAATTAAGTCTAAATGATATAGCAGTGAAGGTACAGCTTAACAAGGCATGATCCAGAAAAAACATTATCTTTGCAATCAGTCATTCAATTAGAAAGGAGTCATTACAGTTACATAGAACCTGGCACTGTATTATGATTAAAACTAATCCAGCCTGAAGTGGTAACATAAGTAATTTCACTGAGGAGCTAACAGAAACCTTTTACTAATGTTGTTCAAGAAGCAAGCAGACAGCAACAGGAAAGAGAAATGACTAAATCCTTCAGTTGCAGTACAGGTTTATGCTGGCTTAAATTGTTCACAGAACCACAGCGCTAGCATCTTTACTTCCCTCACCTCAGCTGACTACATCATCAGCTGGCAGACCAGTAAGAAAACCAAGCCTGCAAGTTCCATGAAAAAAAGCAGCAAGTTGGAAAAGAAAGCACCTGCCATTGCTGGGGAAAACCAGCTCTAGAGCTGTACAAGAATATGTCCCAAACATACAAGACAGAAAACTTATAAGCAATCATAAAATATACAGGAAAGATTCAAGAATTCTGTTGCTCATGCATATAACACTGCTTTGTATCTAGAGCTGTCAGCATTTAAAAGAATAAAAAAAACTGAGAGAAAACCAACCCTGTGGACAGATGAAGCACCTTGGCTGCAGGCCAGAGAATACAAACACAATCTTTAAATTGTCTTTATCAAACATTGCTTCTGAAATTAATATGAGGATATATATTAAAAATGCAGGTTAAAAGCTTGTTAGGCTAATGAAGCTAAAGAGTGTTTCAAGAACACATACAAGATTCAAGGAGCTACAGAGAAGGGAAAGTGCAACTAGAAGTGATGTGGAAACTACTAAAAAGTTAAATGGAATTAAATGGGTTCAACAAGAAATGGTACCAGTTCTACTAATCTACCTTGCCATATTTTCATAGCAGATGCACATGGGAGAACAAACATTATCTTCAACTTGAGATCCAAAGCATGATGAACTTCACTGTAATTTGGGGAAAGCGCATTTGCTTCAGCATCTCACATTGATAATACATTCCGCTGCAAAATAATGGCACATTTATGCTTTCTTCATGATTACATCTGTTTCTATACCATTTAAACTGTAGGAAGACTTCAGGTGGCAATTCTTTTCTATTAACTAACAGGATAGATTTTTTAAATCAACGTGAAAAGAAACAACATTTAACTTCATTTGCATCAATGGGCTGTCTTTGAAGAATTTTAAGAGAAACTTCCCTCTGAAGTTACTGAAAACTGAGTAGCACAGAACTACACAAGCAGAACACAGTCTTCCCCCTGTTCAACCTTGAATAAAATAGAATTAAATAAAGTCTAAAGCAAAGGCACAAACCTGTCATAAAACCAGTTCATTTAAATAGTACCCAATATACAATAAACACCAAGATATTAAAAGATACTACAACTGTAACTAAACAGTATGAATGCAAGCATTGTGCACAAAAGACTTGCAAAACTACATTAATAATAAAATACAAATATGTTTTCAGGAGAGATGGAAATAGAGTAGTAGTTGTATTCTAATTTTAGATGACTAATACAAGAAATGGAGAAATGTAAGGTCCAGTTCAGGAGTCAGCCTTTCTGTAGAAAACTGTCCCACTGTTTCCTATACAGACTCTAGTTTCCTAACCAAGTTCCCTATATTGGGTACTTCAGGTCAGACAATAGGAATGGGTCTTCACTATTTTACCAGTTGAACTGTCTTGTCTGTAACCATTGTTAACCATATTGCCTTTTCCATAATCCCTTGCTATGTAAACCCATGCCTATAAGAAAAGTCAAAACCTGTAATTGCCTACCTTAATACTTTATCACAGTATCAAAAAAATTGAGCCTTGCACTTGGAGAAAGACAGTGACATCCAGTGGTTCATTACTTAGTCAGTGGCGTGTTTTAAAATAGCTATTTTCAGAAATATTTCCTAAGTCCTATTACTCATCTAAATAGGAACATTTAAACCAAAGACAGATCCCAGCTGCTCAAATCAGCACATACTTAATTTAAAACAGATCCTGAGATATTAAAGACATTCTGCATAACACAGGAAAAAGTAGGCTTATTGCAATCTTAATATTGCTTTTTTTATACAATCAGCATGAAAAAAAAAAAATGTTAACACTTAAAATAGGGAGCATTTGACCACAAATGCTTAATAGAAGCATTAGCTGTGTTCTCATTGCTATGACCAAGAAGAAATTGTTACTCAATAAACACATGCATAAAAGTTTCTGCTAATTTGTAGTTCAAGTTTTACATGTGTACATAATAGGAATAATATGAATATATTAATTGTTGCTAAAGAGCAAATAACGAAAAGCTTTTCACTGTGCTGCTTAATTACAGTCAAAGGGGGCAACTTCAGTGCTTTATTTTGACCATACAAGAAAGAGTGCAATACCTCTGTCACAGAGCTGTTACCGTGTTTGTAAGGTTTACAGACATCATCAAAAAGTTTAACAAGTAGCTTCAAGATATATAAATATGTATTTTATGGATCTGGTACTACCCAAGATGAAAATACAAAAAAGCAGTAAGCAAATATTTCAAAAGCAATAAAAACTCAAGGACAGAAAGTTGAAATCAGCCTTTTGATAGTACTATTTCCCAGCTATACAAACTACACTATCATGATAAAGAGTAGATGAGAACCTAGGTAAATCACTAAAATTTAACTCAAATCAGGTTTTTCTCTATTGCATTCGTTTGTGTTTTAACTTCTTTCACCTTAGTATTCATTAGCAAGAATCTTTCAAGTAGAACTACTGCTTCCCTTCACACTGAACTACTTAGCAGAAAGCAATACCCCAATACTTTGTGTTAAGTAGGTATGTCTGAAGACATTCTGTAGCAGGGCAGACTCAGTCCACCAAAAATTAGTTCTGAGTGCTAAACAACGCAACCATTTTGCTGCTTTCCTAATTCTGAGTTAATCCCTAGAAGTAAGGCTACACAGTTTGAGTAAAAAGTATTTCAGTACACAGAACTGCTTGCATTTCTACTTTACTGAAAGAAGCACTTATATGTCATTGCTGCTGAGATATTCTATGGCAAGTTATCCAAATTCACACTTGTATTTTCTAGTAAACATTGCCCGAGTTAAGACTTAAGCAAGAAAATACATAGAACTTGATATTTTAGCGTGACATCACAATTGGTATAGAGTGATACTGGTTTTCTGAAGAGGTACATTTGAACCTAAAAACCCAAGACGAATCTACCCAAGTCCAAGTAGATTATGCAGGCTAAGTTCAGTGAAAGTAAGACTTTGTAAAGTCTGATACTGTATCACTCAGTGTGAAGCAGTGTAAGTGTCATGGTCAGAAAGCTTTGCGCAACACATTTTTCAGGCCATTTAGTAATGCAATTTGTCTGTGGATTAATTGTATTATTAAAGACACCATAACCATAAATATGGTTACAGGCCATCTTCAGTGTGGCCTTTTGTGAGACCTTGCACTCAAGACTGAATGGCTCTGTGTTTTGATACAGCATGAATATTTAACAATGGAATAAAAGTCAATTGTGTTTAGAATTTTAAAATTAAAACTGGACTCCAAGTTGTTGATCTGCCAGTAAACTTATTAGTTAGCATGACTATGTAGCAAATGAAATTGGGACTAAAAGCATCAGAATATTTTACTAGGCTAGGCAAATGAGCAAAGACCATATTCAAGTAATTAGAGCCTTCTGTCTCATCTTTCCAAGTTGTCCCACTTTACTCATTACTGCTCTCTTCATTGCTTTTATTTCTCATTTTGTTTTCAAAAATAAGTAAGTTGGTAGTTTGGTTTTTTTTTTTGAGTGTTTCATTTTTTTTGCTTTAGTTTTGTTTTCTAACAAAACTTTTGCAGAACTTTTAAGAAAACATATCTGCTTGTTGGCAAGACTCCAACAGGGTAAGTCATTTTCTGGTAGGCAATTGGCAGCTGAAAATGCAATTAGTGCATAAAGTAACCCAAGACCCCTTAAAACCAACAAAACTCCAGTCTGCTAGTTCTCTGTATGAGCAGGTAGATATCAGATACTGTTAACTTTTAAAACATCCATTTCTGTCCTAGTCACATGGTCTCATTACATGTTATACATCCCTGCAATCAGAACACAACCACTTAATCCCAAAAAGTATCATGTAAGTTTTCTTAAGAACATAAAAACATCCAATAATTTTACCTAATGAAGTGTTTGAGTTCATCTTCTAACGGAGTATGGAGAGACACAGGGACTAGCATTAAAAGTAAAATCAAAAGTGTTTACTCTGACAAAGTTAAAAACTGGTTAAAAACACTCTTAAAAAAGGAAAATCTAGAACAGAAACAAAACTAAACAACTACAACTAAACAACAACAACTTTTTACTTCTTTATTGTCAGAAGTTTCAGAGCTATATAGCAGATAATTAGTGCTTTCAAAACTACTTACTAGATAATAAACTAATGAAATATAGGTAAACAACAAAACCAGTGTGATCATAACATTCAGCATTTTGAAACACTATTTAAAAATAGCTAAGATTAAAAAAAAATCTATAGCATAACATATTTCACATTAAAAAAATCACTACATATTATTAATAATGGAGATTAAAATAAACAAAGGAAAAGACTTTCCTTTGCTCTTTATACTCACTTGCATAGAACACCTAAACTGCCACATCTTTAGGAACAGTGAAGGTGTTATATAGCAGGCCTGAAATGAGGTCCAGGTGAAAGCTTAATTGGTTTTGATGGTGAAAAAGCTAATGACCTCCAGCTTGTAAAGCTGATTGAACTTTTTACTCCATTTGATTGGAAATACACAGTAACAGTGCTAAAATGATTGTCCAGAATTAGCTGACAATCTGTATAAAATTAAATTCTTTCAAAAATAAAGATATTTACCCTGTCCAACAGTTTATTGAAAAAAATGAAGCCACATGAATTAATTTGAAACATACCTTTTATAAAAATGAAGCTATATCCAGTAAATAACATTTTCTCATTAATATTTAATAGCTGTTACCTGCTGCTCGTACCACTTGTCTTTGACTATCACAAATAAAACTTCTACAATAGCAGTAAAGGAGTGCTGTACCACTTGCACAGAGACCGCAAGCTAAACAAGGAAACAGTAATTAAGCAAGATACCCACAAGGTGGTGCTGGTGATTTACGACAGCTGGGTAGCAAGCCGGGAGGGTATACAACTCCCGACACTATTTCTCATCAATTTTGAAGGAATGAGAATCTGGGTTGCAAAAGCTACGTGGCTAGGAGAACACCAGGTATATTAACTACCAGGGCAGTAGGGATGTTAAAAAAAGGAGATGAACGTCTTAGGGAAGTGTTGCTGTTAGTGAGTATACACAAAAAAACCCCCATGGGTTATAACAATTTTTAAGTATTTTCAGAGAATAGCAAAATGTTTGGGTTAGTTAATGGTTGTACAATTAGCTGTGTTAATGAAGATGTCTATATGCATATTTCTATGTCATAAAGTATGGCTTTTAAGTACTTATTTGATACTGTTAGCAGTATGTTTCCCTATTAGAGAGCACAGTAGTATTTAAATGTTGAATCAACTATATACTAGTGTAATAGTTTGAATGAGAACTAGCGTCAACTAATTAAATTCATAATGTATAGAAAAAAGCAATAGGGGTTATGAACCACCATTAAATTAGATTGATAATAACAGATATCTGAATTTATACTGGATGAAAAGTTAAAGGGACTTGTGTAGGTACTCCTTACAGAAGGAAAAGTTAAAATTAATTTGAGTTACAGTATGCTCCAGGTTCTGTTACATGTCAATTTGGTAAAGTTGTTAAGAGATTGACTGATCTCTTGAGCTATCAGGTATAAACAAACAAACAAAAAAATCAAACTCCTGAAGTTAATGTCATAAAACTTGTTTCATTATCCTGTTGTTTTTAGCTAAATCTTGGAATTATGACTTTAACCACAGATATTTGGAAAACTTGAAAGATGCATCCAATTTCATTTTATATTGAAAAAAAAAAAAGCAAATCAGGAAAAAGGAAAGTATAGTCTACAAAATGCTTGTTGAGTCATCATGTAAATTTCCACCATAGCTTGGCTCTTAATTTATATACTGAAGTATGTATATTTTTATAATTGGACCCCTCAATTACATAAATCCATGAAGCTTATTGTGGGGCTCCTGACCCATTCAAGCAAGTAGTAAAAAAAATGTAACAAATCTAAATAAAAGTAAGGGAAAGTTTTCATAAGGAAGTACCTCAAACTTTGTATTTGGAAGACACTCTCACACTTACTTGATAGATTTGCCAAGTAATCATATGAGCTACAGAAGGTTAGTTAAGGTTAGATCAGTAAGAAAAATGCAAACCACATCTTTGTTTAGCTAAGATGACTGAAATAGTGAGATGAAGTGATTTGGATGAGGTCAGTCACTAATAGTTTAGAGAGGATTAGGAACAGTGTGTTACTGGCCCTCAATCTGTTGCTGTAATTATTGAGCCACTTGAGTTCTGTGCAAAAGAACTCAGGTATTAGTATTACTGCTCTTGGAATTCATGGTAATAAATTAAAATATATAGACTTGTTCTAGTTAATTGAAGGTGAAAGTGCCTCATCTCAAAAAAGCAGAATTGCTTAATGTTTACCAACTTAAAAATATGGAAGGGGTTAAATCCGGGCTTTTATGAAGTTGCACAAGCAAATAAAGTATTATAGCTTGAAATTGTGCAAAACTAAGTTTTCTTAAATAATGAAGAGCAAGAACATGGGGAAAAAAACAAACGAACAAACAAAAACCCCTAATGCTCCAACAAGTTTTGGTTATAATGAACCCTAGATCTGTTGTGCCAAAATGACTCACACAGCCAGAAATCAGTTCCTTCTCAATAGTCTGCCATTACTTGCTTGCTTCGTGTAAAGCATTTAAGATCTTAAGCACAGTCAGTAAAACATTTGTCAGTTCCTATGTTACACTGAGCAATTAGCAGGGAAAGACTAAGAGGGCTTTTTAATCTCATTTGTTTTTATGTAGAGAAAAGTAATAAGCCTCCTCTTCAAGGATAAAAAAAAAAGCCCCGATACATCTACTTGCTGTAATTACTCTATTACTTACACGGAATTCTTGCCTACCAGCATAGATAAGACCTACAAAACACGCCTTTACATTTTACACAGGATCAGCAGTGCACAGATTTGATTAAGTTTAGCGATTTAAAATGTCAATAAACAAAAGTATACAAACGACACAGGAAACATTTATGCTTCAGTAACTACTGGATTCGTAGAATCTCTATAGGAAAACAGCTGTTATTGAGGTCATAAGCAGGAGAAAAGCATCTAAGAGCAAATATATAGTTACAGTGGCAAGCTGGGGACTAAATACAACCTAAGCTGAAAAGAAACATGAAAAGTGAGTCTTCTCATAGGTAAGTGGGACAAAAGTATTTGTCTCCATAAAGCCAAATTTACTATAAGCAATGCACTTAATGATCTTGTTCTATGCTCTTCTACAACCTCTTAAAGCAAAATCTAGCTTTAAAGCTAAGCAAAACTCAAAGAATCCTGGTATATAGCCAAACTGTGGATAGTGGCATTATGTAACTATTAAATATTTTATAACACCAGTGAATAATCTTGTAGCGTTCTGCCAATGCGGTCACTCCACTTGACAAATCTGTATTACAAACAACTTATTAGCAACTGACGTGTGTATTTTACATTAACAAGAAGTATAGGTGATCTCTAAAACCGTATCCTAGTTAGTGCCAATTCAGTAAGGAAAAGAGAACAGTTCTGAAAATAATGGCATGTCTTAAATAATGAATTGGTTCCTTTGTATCTAAGCTCCTAACTCTGGTTTAGAGGCATAAATGGAAATTCTAAGCTGAGGAAAATATTATAGAATTTGCTAACATATTTCATGCATTAAACATCAGCTGTCACACATGACTGTGGAACTGAAGGCAGGGGGAAACAGCACCTATTTTAACTGTTGTATGATTTAGCACGCTATGGCAGTTAACTGATCTGGTGGAGTAATCACATTAATACCTAGAATTTACAGTTTGTCTTATAATTTTCCAAGATGTACTCAGCTGTCAGGAGAATTCTATGGATTTGTTAATTAAGTCACTGTTATCCTTGTTTTAAAACAAGGGGGTTTAGCTGTGGGTATTTGGAGTGGTTAATCACACAGTGAATGCAGCAGAATCAGGATTAGAACAGGATTCTCGTTTCCTGTCCCTGTTTTAAGCAACTTGGCATTCTTGCTTGTCTAGACTATTCTGTATTTAATTTTTAATCCCATTTCAATTGACATAAGCTAGACCCACACATTTTGCTAGAGGAGTACAAGCGGTATGATTTTGACAAAAGTAGTAGTAGTAGCTTTATTGGCTTCCTCTGTAGAATTTTACACTATGTGCTTATTTTCCAAGCCCCTTTTGTCTTAAGACATCTATTTCTGTCCTGATTGCTCCAAATAGGATTGTTATCCTTGCATCTACTTACAGCCTGTTGCTTGAATTTAACCCTGCGTTACTTGAAGCATGTTTCTTTAAGGCAGAATTGGCTTTAGTATGTTTCTATGCAATGGCTTTTGTTACAGATGTCACAATAGATATGAGAATAAACCTTCTATACTCACTGATGTGGTTACAGAAAGTGCAAAAATATGTGAATCTTGCAGAATAGATTAAAAATTTAACCACTGCTTAAAAGGTAAAAATTACTCAGGCTTCCTTTTGGGGCAGAGTAAATGGCACATGGAAAACTGTGCTTGGACTCTCAAATAACCATCAAAACTGCATGGTGAAATGCTTCTGCTGATGAATTTTGCTTTTTGTGGGTATTATTCAGATGTTCACTGGCTAAGTAAATCTCTAAACTCTGGACAATCTAACACTGTGAAATCCCTCCCTGGCGCAGGAAGTGAAGATGAGTAGGAACTAGAGCAAGCTGGGGAGAAAAAGGAAGTTAGTTGTTTAGTTGACAGCTATGCTACAAGCACTATAACTTGCTGCGTAGCTGCTGAAGTTTGGACAGTAAGCTCCATAGACTCAAAGGAAAGGTTTGGTTGAATAAGATGGTGGTTTCCTCAGGGCTAGGCTGCCCCAGCGGTCCCTGCTGAACGAGGGAATGTCCTTGATGAGGAAAGTGGACAATGGGATAAACCAGACGCTTAGGGTGTTCTGCTATCAAAACCAAAAACTCCCCTGCAGAATCTTGGGCCTGGGGAGCAGATCACCCCTCTACTACTGCAGGTTTTCTAAATAATACTTAACACTGTACACTTTGATTCTCATCACTTACTCTGTGTGCTTTCTTTGAGCGAGGTGGCACTCTGTGGCTCTGGAGCCAAGCACATCCCTTGCACCTGCAGCCCGCTGGGCTCTGGCTGGGTATGGCTGGAGAACTCGAGCCGAGCTGCAAACTTTATTACCTCCCCTTTCTTTTCCGAAAATTTCCCATAGTCTGTGCGCAAACACCCCTCCACGCTGGCATCGCCTGCATACCTACTCCGTACCATACTGAGCGCAAAGGAGCAACTGTTCTTCAAGGTGTAGGAGAGGAGCGGTGCGGCGGCGCCCACACCTCGCGCCTTTCCCTCACACTTCTCCTCACCAAAGCCCGCGAGCCCTTTTCCCCCCTCCCCCGCGCGCCCGGGCGCATGCGCCGTTCCACTGCGCGGGCTGGCGGCAGCGCGCACGCGCGGGCCGCGGTGGCAGTGAGCGGAAAAGGCGCGGGCGGGGCGGGGCGGGGCCGAGCCGAGGAGAGGGGGGGAGAAGGAAGGCGAATGGCGGCAGCTCTCGCGAGACTTGGGGCGGCGCCGCGGAGGCGAGTTTGAACTGCGGGAGCGGCCCCGGTGCGGGGCGGGTGCTTGGCTGAGGTAGCGCGCGGCGGTGGCGGTGGGGGGGGTTCTCTCTGTGGGGCTGTGGGTTTGCTGCCCCTCGTCTGCGGAAGGGCGCTCAGGGGCGGCAGGGCTGTGGGGCCGAGAGGCTCGGGGAGGGTGGAGGAGAGGTCCTGCCGCCCTCCCCTCCTTTGGGGAGGAGGCCTTCGGGCCCTTCCCCTCGCCGGGGTCGCGCTGCCGCTGCCTTCCCCTCTTGCCTCAGGTGGGAAAGGCCGTATTCTCTCCTCCGGCCCCCGGAGGTGCTGCGCTGAGTGAAGTAGGGGGGGGGTACCCTCTCCCCTCGGCCCTTTTTGCCCGTTATAATGTGGTCGGGGGGCTTTTCCTGCGGGAAACGGCACCGCCTATGGGCGTGTGTAACGTGTGGAGCAGGCGCTTGGCAAGAGTCGTTTGCTTATGATGGTTTGAGGTGGCGTGTGAGCCTTGGGAATGGCAGTTTAGCTAGAAGAACCGTTATCGAACGGCAGAAGGAAGTTTGCACGGCAGGAGAGTGCCTCTTTATCTCCTGCTCTGTTATTTTTATCAAGGAGTACTTAAATGGTTGCATAATCAAGGTCTGGAGCCCTCAGTACAGAATCCATCAGAAAATGTTTGAAAATAATTAGCCAAAAGTGAGTGACACTCTTGTAACTCCCGGTAGAATGAATGGAGACTGATTTCTATTATTTCCCCTCCTACCTGCTCACCCTATTACCTATTTAGTTTATATTCAAACATTATTTGCAGGGTAGCTTACTTAACCTCATGTATAATATTAAATTGCAGGCAGTCGCTTCCCTCTATAACAATACAGGCTTATGAGCAAAGCTCCTTGGACTTGTCTGGTTAACTTCATCCAAAATTGACAATGCAAAGTTGAGGACGTCTGTGCTCCGACATGCGTACTTTCTGTTTTCTGTAATAGTCAGCAAGGAATGTGTGAATAGGAAAACTATTTCTCTTTTCTTCCATACTTCAACTATAAAATAGCTAAAGATCTTTTTTTATGTTATCCAGTAAACGATTTATTAAGAGCTCGAAGATCTTGTAAGTAAAACTGGAGGACAGCATGCAAAAGAGATTGAAGAAGTAGGAGGGAGCAAGGTAAAATCCCCAAATGACCCTTAAAAATTGTATGTGTGCTAGAAGAAGGTGACCCTGGGTGTAGCCTGTTTACTTGCCCAGCAGACCAACTGCTGAGCATCTATCCCTTTGCAACATTGCCTGATCTGGCTGTTTCTAAACTATTTGACAGCTGCCTCAACTGACATTTGAATAAGATTTGCATTTCTATGGGGTTTTAGCATGTGATCTGCATTTTCATGAGACAGCCACAGGCGTTAAGCCTTTTCAGAAGAGGACTGCTCTGAAGGACTGTGCTATAATGGCAGCTTATACTCATCTGGACTAGACAACTGTTGCTTTTTTTTATTTTATTTAAAGGTGGAGTACAAGAATAATGTCAAGAAAAACTTAAATGGACTTCTAAAGGTGAGTTAAAAAAGTTACTTAAATTTAACTTAGTAAGCTAGGAGTAATCAAATTGCAATGTTGCCTCTATACTGTTGTTTGATCAGAAAATAAAGCTGTTTTTAAAACTTTATTTATGAAGTGCATAAGGGTTAATTCATTCCCGTTACTAATACAAATGTATGCCAGGAGTGGTTTGTTAGTATTGCTGCATCTTACTGTTAAACATTTCATTATTACATTGTACGCTGTGTATGTGTCCTTGCACTAGTAATAATATTGTTGATTCTTAGTTATAGGTATGCACAATTCCTGTCTTTCACTGGCTTATGTTAGCATAAGTGGACGAAACTAGTATTTCAAGCATTGCAATGGTTTGATGTGAAAACTGGAGTTTCAGAGCCTGCCTGGATAAAGTCTCTTTGTATGTGTTAAACTTGAATAACAACAAGTAATGGAAAATGTCAAAAACAGAATTTGGTAATTTCTATCTTGTACCTCTGAACAGAATTAGCACAGATTTGGCACGATGTACTTTTGCTTGTTAAAATTACTTTTTTTTTTATAGCAAGCTGGGTCACTCCACTAGGAGTTACCCATGTTGAATAAAGGTTAGGGAAAAAAAAAAAAGAAGGCTATATATTGCAATAATGACTCTGAAAAATAATCTCTCCCTCCTACTGAGCTATGAATTTGCTCTTGATTAAGACCAGGATCTTGCTAACATTCATAAGAATAACGTATGTGCCAGTAAGAAATGGCAACAACTAAATTGTTTATGTAAAAAGAAAACAGAATAGGATCAAGATTAAAGTAATTCTTCATTGAAGATCTTTAAATTATACAAAAATTATGAACCCTTACTTTGAAAAATCAGCTGCAGCGTTTTTTTTGTATTTGTGTATCATTGTTACTGCATATTTTCTGAGAGAACTCTTGGCTTATGTTGTTCAGAAGCCTGAGTTGCTTAGCAATTTCTGTCTTAATAGGATTTTCTTTTTTTTTTTTTTTACAGTGTGCAGATTAAGTAGATTTGGGAGCAAGCAGTCATACAAGCTTATGATGTTAGTTTGACTTGATTTTTATCTTTTAAAATATTTTGTTTGGATTTATTTTGACTAACTCTTTGCAAAATTCGCCTTTACTTGTGTTTTCTGTTACGATATGAAAATAGACGTTTTTTGAAACGTGTGACAAAGACATGGTTATTAACAAATAGGTTACCTGCAGTGACTTAAGTTTAAAGCGGAAAACAGTCATGAAAGACTCCATTAAGCAATTAAAATAAATAAAAATCCCTGTGTTAAAATTCCACCTATTTTAACATGGTTTCTGTTTTTGACTCTTTCCTTCAACTACCTTTATCTATTTCTATATCCCACATAATATTATTAGGAGTAAAATATCCTGCTAATACAGCTGCCTACATGAATCTTAAGTGTTATTTGTGTACACAAGAAATACTATACTTAGTGTGGCTTTATTTATAATACCACAGAAAATACTGTTAGCAATACGATATGCATAAAAGTGTTTTTTTTCCAAGGATACTTCCTAGCTTTCCCTTGTATACGGAAAGATAGCTATATGCTACGTTGACTGTGGTTCTAGTACACTAGGAAACCAGGCTGGGTATCCAGGAGTTGTTTTGCTGTGTGCTATTAGTTAAGACATAGTCAGGAATAAGATGTTAACCAAGTTTATGGAGAAATAGCTATTATTTTAATGTTCACAGGACTGTTTGTTCGTGAGCTATCTTTTTTTAATGACTTGTATTAATGCAAAAATATATCCTTGTATTCTGATTAAGAAAGGAAATCCAATGACTTATTTTAGATTAACTACTGTAACTTACTGCTATATATTTTTTTAATCATTTTGTGTTTGCAATGTTGAAAATATGAAAGGAAGAAAAATGGAGACGGAGACCATTTTAAATCTTAGAAACCAACTCAAGGAAGCAGAAAATGAGCGACGAAAGGCAGCACAATATGGCTTGCATTTATTGGAGTCCCAAAGTGAAGTTCAAAATCAGTTGGATCAAACGCGCCATGAACTGACTGAGAAAACTGAGGTGATGTTTTAAGCTTCAAGTCTTTAAGCAGTCAATAACTCTGTTTTCTGAATGTGACAGGTGTTTTAAATGCCTTTTAGAATCAATTAATTTTAGTAAACCTTTTTAGTTTAAGTATTTGTAGAGAGGGCTTTTAATCTCTGCTCTAAGATATTGAGCATAACTTTATCTAACTGGGACAGGGTTTCATAGCTAATATGCATCAAGTGTTCAGTACAGCATAGGATTAATGGCCTTCGATGCAAAATGAATACTAGGTAGAAAGGACATGTAAGCTCTCACTAAATTTCTTTGTTGCACTTGCAGAAAAGATGTCTGCACCCTTCATGTTGGGTGCAAAGAAATACACAGTTTTCATGAAGAAGAGAATATTACATAATCAAATAAGTCATAAAATTTCAGAGCAGCTTGTGATTTGTTTGTTTTTTGTTTTAAAGCATGGGTATGGCAGTTCCCTAATTGGGACTTCAACAAAAGGTTGATTGAGCATTAGTGCTCATTTAGGCATTTAGTGTCTTGGTTCTGAGCCTGTATTTATTATGTTGTTCCCCAAACGTTTATGAAGATTACATCTAGATTTATTAGTATGTTATTTCTTTCAGAAATTTGAACAAGAGAAATACTCTCTTCAGAGAGAAATTGAACTCAAGAATCGAATGTTGGAAAGCTTGAGTTTTGAATGTGATTCCCTTAAGCAACAGCAAAACATGCAACTGGATAAACAGAAAGAACAGCTTGCCAGAATCTATGGACAAGAAATCGGGGACCTTAAAAACAAGGTTTGGCAGCTAAGATACAGCTAAAATGTTGCTGATAGCATTTTAAAGAATATGTATTTAACTCATAATTGCACGCTTACTACCGAAACAAATCTAATAAATTAGTTATAATGTGTAGAAGCTGGGTTGGTTGGTTTTTAACAAACATCTGCATAGTTACATTGTGAATTACATTTAAAAATAAGCTTTGAAATTTAAAGTTTACTCTTAAGCTCTATTTCTAAGAAATTTTCTGTAATTAGAACAGAGTCAAAAAATACTGTGCTTTTCAAGAATTTACGATAAAATGGTACTACTTAGTTGTCAACTGTCTTTAAGCTGGAGACCCTGAAAGCAGAACTAGATGAAACCCGACTCTCAGAGAAACAACTGAGACACAAAGTGGATCATCAGAAGGAAGTAATTGCTGCCAAATCAGAAGAACTACGTATGATGTCTGAACGTGTACATGAGACCATGTCTTCAGAAATGCTCAATCTTCAGATAGAACTCACTGAACTAGAAAGTGTGAAGGTGTGTTACTATACTTAATTATTAGGAATGTAGGCTACTTGAAGATAAAATTCTGCGTTTTGCTCACTTCGGTTTTAGATGCTTTGTGTGTATTGCTACCTTTTGATTGGCTTACTATTAAGCAAATAAGCACAGAAAAATAATGGCTTTAATAACTAGACTTTAATGCAACCTCTTCTTCAAGATAATATTTTGTATTAAAAGTAATTATTATTAACAAACCTGCTTGGTTCACTTAAGCCTGCTTTTCTTCAAATTGTTTTATAAAATTTTTATTTCATACTTGATTTTTTTCTTTAGGCCAACATTGAAGAAAACCTGAATGAACTGCAGTATAGTAAAGAACAATTAGAACTCATGAACAGTAACTTACGTAATCAGGTGGAGCGTCTACAGGGAGAAAAAGAAGAGAGAGAAAAAGAAGTTGTTTCTTACTGTAATGCGTTAGAGGTATTCTCTTAATTTTATTCCACAATGGTAGATAATCCCTGATTTCCACAAGCTGTGGCGCTAACTTTTCAGTGAAATACAAGTTTTGAGAGAGGAGTTCTGAGGAGGAGGAAAGAAAGAGAAGGCAGAGGAGGAAGAAAAAAAAAAAGGATATTGGCTGGTCATGTTTGGTATTGTCTGTTGCTAAATACTTCCTATATTGGCTTTCTTTTGTGGAAGGCTCCACGTGGAGATCCTTGGCATTGCAGTATTCTGCCTCACAGCAGGACGTTCTCACAGGTCACTTTTATTTTGAGTTCCTGCTGAATGCCTTGGAAAATTTTGTGCTGGGGAGTAGAGGGTTTGTGACTAAATAGAACAGCAAGGCTAAAAGTCTCAGTGCCATTAATCCAACTGATAAATGTCAAAGTTTTCCTTTAAAAGTTTTAGTTATGCTCTTGTCTTGAAGAGCAAGTGGAATATTAAGCCTTTTAGTGGAAAAAAAACCTGATAGTCTTTCACTGACTAGAACTGTATGCATAGTTAAGTACTGCAGTACAAGATAATCTGTGCTAAAGGCATAGGAAATGAAAAAGAGGTAAAACTATCTGATTAATTAATATATGCAGTACATCAGATGCTTAAATGACTAATATCCTCTTTGCTTTAATCTAGAAAGCTCGTGAAGCTAATCAAGAGCTTCAGGTTCAGCTGGATCATGCAGTGCAGCAGTCTTTGGACCCTACAAGTAAAGGCAACTCTCTCTTTGCCGAGGTACAATTATGCCATGGATCTGAGAATATACAGAGGAGAGAAGAAATGCTTAAAAAGTATTATTTCTTCTAAGTAGTTTCTTTCTTATAGGGGTATTTTTAAGTAGTTTTGTTCAGCTGGTAAGTCGTCTTTAATGCAGAAGATAGTATGTGAAATATTGAAAGATATGCTGATAAATGTTGTCTTCTAAAAACGTGCTGAAAATGGCTAGATGGTTGTGCATCTGGGAGGGGTTTTGATTTAGTTTTTGAGTAAGAGTTCAGCTGCTGTTAAATTCACAGGAAGTTATTTTGTTTTCTGACAACACCCAGGGAATGGGTTAAATTGGTACACAGTTTTTTTTTTTTTTAAACTATTTGTTTTGATGCCAATGGAGAAAACTGTTCTACAGCAACACTGAAGCATATGAAATGTTACTTTATTTTGATATCAAAAGAACAAAAGAAAAATCTGTTGCATTTTACTGATTGGGCTTCAGCTGCTACAGCACTGGCTTCTCACTTTTATCTCAGAGATGACAATAGCATATATTTTCAAGTACTGTTCTTGGAAAAGCAGTATTTGCAGAACCAACATCAACTGCTAGGCAATATCTCCTTGTAAAACTCATCATCCAAGTGACAAAAAGTGTTATAATTTTCATAGTAATAATTGTTAACGATGTTCTGTAGGTGGAGGACCGTAGGGCAGAAATGGAACGACAGCTGATCAGTGTGAAAATAAAATATCAGTCACTACAAAAACAGCATGCATTCACTAGAGAACAATTGCAAAGAATGAAGGTATGACCATTACTGTAATACTCCAGGGTTTCCTTGGGGTCTGATAAGGCAATGCTTTAGTACACAGGCTAGGGGACTTGATTATCTTTAAAATATGGTGCAGTAATTTGGGGGGAGGGAAATGGGAGAAAAAACAAGTGAGATATTGTGCTATTTGACTTCTACAGTACATCAGCATCTTTCTATTGCTGGTAGTGCTTCTACTTTATCCTAGAACTCCCAAGTTACACTGAAGGCACTGTTTGCTTACTTTGTCAGTAGTTGTTAAATGAATAAGAGTAAACCACAACTCCTGTCAGTCAAACTAGCATCCAATTTGTCTTGACAACTGCTTTTTCTTATCTAATTCTCCTATTACATGAATCATTTATTTGTTTATAAACTGCAGTTGTCAGGAATGAATGTAAAGAAAAGGGCAGGCTTTTATTCTGTCCTCTGATCGCACTGTTCTTTTCCCTCTGGGTTGCTTTCTTCTTTTTAATGTTTGTCCATATTTTTCTTGCTTCTCCCTATCTTTAGTGGTAGAATAAGTCATAACTTTTGTCATAAATATTTCATTAAGTCTACGCTTCCATAGGATGGGAGCCTGTTGGTTAATAGTGTTGAGAACTAGTTAGCAGAAGCTGATTTAAAAGATAATGTAAAGGGGATGCGGCAAAACTGCCAACTGTTTTTATGATGGTCTTCTGATTTTCCCCACACAAGAGTGGATCCTTTCATTTTGATCAAATACTTGGTCTTGCAGTTTGAGGAGAGTTCTTAAACATCACGAGTGATGACAATGAGTAACACTGAAGATACAGGTTTGTGTTACCTAGCTTTTGTGGAGAAGTAGGTTGGAAATAATTGAAACAACGTTCTTAATGGACAAGAAAAGAACTACTGATGCAGCAGAGGAATTCTCTTTCATGAAAATCTGACCTTGAGAGCTAAAGATTTGAGTGAGTAAAATGATCAAATAGGGTCAGTTTCTTTCAGCAATTTTCTCCTTGTGGGTGTCAGTCATACTGATTTGATGGTATAAGAAACATTCCTAATACTAAAGATTTTCACCAAGAACTGAGACAAATTGGTATCCCTGTCCTACTACTTAATGTTTTTATTTGGAATTCTAATTTGTACTCATTTGTCCCCATAAAATTTCTTGTAACACCAATATTGGAGACAGGTAGTTTGTTAGGACAGCTGTTTTGCTTAAGCTGCCATCCTAGATCCCTGTTAGGGTCCTCTCTGCTTTGTGTTGCATTGTGATGCCGTATTTTAAAGCTCAATCTATAGTTAACTGATCTCTTCGTTCAGCAGCTGATTCCAACAATGTAGTTAACTGTTGTTGCAGCTTTAGTTGTCAGAATGTCTGAATGTGGTACTTACAGATCTGAAGATCTGACTCTTGACCAGAATGTAAGCAGTACTCCTCTGAAAGTTTTTGCCATGATTGGTGTATTGGCTACAGCCCACAGCATCCCTTCCAGTTTCTTAATACTTCTGTTCTTTGTTTGTATGTAGATCAAGTGCAATTTGTAATTCTGACAGTTAGCAAGTGGGTTTTTAAGTGAAAGGGGAAAAGATTAGGTGTCTACATGCTTCAGAATTGTAAGGATAGTTTTAGTCAGCTAGTGGGGATTAAAATTTTGCCTCCCTTATGTCCTGTAGAAGCTATGAGGAGGAGGTGATTGAATCTTTGTTTAGCTGTAGTTTGTGTACAGCATCATCCTGTACTTGACATAGGAAGATTCCATAGGGTAAATGCTCTTCTCTCACTTTCTCTGTTAATCTGTAGTCTAATTTGTTTCAGTTGATCCTTTCCCTGTGACTGTCCTACAGTGTTACCTTATCCATACTGCCTAGTCTGGTAAAAATGCTACAGTTATCACTAACACCCTGTTAACTCTTTCCATTATTGCATTTCATGTATTTTCTCCAATTGTTTAAATGTCTGATGTATTGCTTTTAACTGTATGTGTTAAGGCCCTTGTACTATGATGATATTGTTAACAGCATCAGGAAAATCTACTCTTAATGCAGGACTTTACTTTCATAAACTTCTCCTTTTGTAATGACAAAGGGTGTTGTTTTGCCTCAAAGTATACATTTCAGTGAAGGAGTAGAAGCTGAAATCCTTTGATTAATATTACAGAAGGCAAACTCAGTGTTATCTATACCTCAGAATCAGAACTGCAAAAAAGTTGATGAACTAGAGTGTTTTTCCCTATCTTGATAGGTGCATTTTAGCTCTGATAAACAAGCCTGGACTGTAGTTTGATTCTAGCTGACTTGGTGTTTACGGTTTAAATGTGAAATGTTGTGTGTGTGTTCTTGACAGTATATTTGTAGGTTCCTTAGTCAATATCAAGAAAGATATGACACCTCAGGACTACTCTGTTCAGTAAGGTTTCAGCTGTCCTAAAGACTTGGTGTCAACCTATGATGGTAATTGTGAAGACTACTGAGTTTAAGCATCCATTGTGCTTCTATATTCAGCATTAGAATTACAAGGCTTGAGTTCCCTAACTGTTGTGGGTAAGAGGCTGAGGTTTTTCAGTCACTTAACGCAGTATTTGTTGTAAATATTTTTTTTTCCTTTTTTCCAGCTGCAAATGGCTACGCTGCTACAGCTGAAAGGCTCTCAGGCAGAATTTGAGCAGCTGGAACGCTTACAGTCGATGTTAGAACAGAAGAATGGTGAGATAGAAGATCTTCTTATGAAAGTGAGGCAGCTAGAAAAATTTAAGGTAAGTGGTCTGTAATTAAGTAGAAAAGTCACAATCAGAAGCTAAAACATGAGAATAAGAAGAATTACGAAAACTGTCTGAAGTCCATGCTCAGGTTTGAAAATGGATCCAGAGACGACTACAACCTTTATTTGACGAAAGTTCCATTTTACAGCTGGAGAACATACTTCTGAAGTTCAGAGAAGCAGAAAATTCTATACCATCCAACCCCCAGTTTGGAGAAACAATCTATTCTGGGTTCCTGTGTGTAGCACCTTCCTATTTTACATAGTTACCTGTAGTGTTTAAAGTCAATTACTTGGTCAAAGCTCACGGAGCTATGACATTGGATTTTTTTCTCTTGGAAGACATAACCATTTCACATTTTTTACTGTGTGTACTTAGGCTTTATGACTTTTTAGTCTCTCAGCTATATTGGAGTTCTTGGATATTTATTTCCTTAATGTGTCTTAACTTTGCAGTTGAAGCATGCTCTTCTCTAGAAAAACTGAATTGCTTAATCATCCTTGTAAAGCAATTTCTTCAGTCCTCTTATGTAACTAATTGTAATTGTACCTTGTCAATATTTTGGAAGTGAGAAATACATGAGAACACTGTATGCACTATTGTAATGTTACCCCTGTTTGTGTGTATACAGAGTGAGAAACTGGAGCCTTTCTTACATACTTATGGACTCGTTTGGCCCTTTCTTATCACAGCTTTGGAATGTGAACTTAGATGTATTAGCTTATGCATTAGGATTACGCTTTCCAGGATAGCGTCCTCTGTTCTGCATTTAACCAAAGTGGCCTAAAGCTAGGCTTAACCCATTTTAGTAAGCAACTGAGACAGCTTGATTGCTTTACCAGTTTTGTCATGTATAAGCTTGATCAGTATTTATTTTTGTCTCTATGCCATAAATAAGTAGTGTCAGGAAATTAAATGATAGATTCAAATAACCAATCAAAAGCACCTGTACTCGGTGAGTGACAGAAGCCTATGAGATCTGTGGGACAGTATTGAATCATAATACTGCTTGTTCAGAAAAAACACAAAACAAAAACCCCAGAATGTCACGTTAGTGGTGTATTTTATAGGAAGTTTATTGCATTTGTGGCATCTTTACTATGAACTAACTTTCTCACCTAAAAGATGTAATTGATTTTGAGATTGTGCTGTTGATTAACATGGCTTGTATTCCTTACCTTTGGGGTCCAGCTGCTGAAGCCTAATAAAGGCTGAAATAAATTACCTGTGGCTTAGTTAAATGTCCTGTATTGTCAAGTAAAAGGAAAAATAACCTCCTGGAGTAGACATAACTTGCTTTTTAATTTCTTTTTCTTTCATTGAATGAGAGGGAACTGTCAGTTTCAGTGCTATTTGACATTTGTAACAAATGAGGAAGTACTCAGAACAACTGATCTCTCTTGTATGTTTAAACGGCTCTGTGATGAGGCTTGTCTATAGAAATACATTGAAAAATCTCACTTCAGCACTAAGCTAATGTGCTTCTGAAAGGTCACTATTTGACAACCTGACATCTTTTCTTTTTCAGACTTTATATGAGAATATGGAAGAATCCGGAGCTGCCAGTAGCTCAAAAGGAGGAGACTCTGAAGATGGTTACTATGCTGATTTACTGCAAATGAAACTTGACAACTCAAAGTACGTAATTAATGGTCTGAGGCCTAGAACTTGGTTGTAGTCTGGTTTTCTTCTAGCTACTTGTTTTTATTCTCCTTTTTTTTTTGTTACTGTTTGCACAGAGAGTCAGTGGACTACATACAAATATGGTTATTGTCTCATTTTCTAATGTTGTAGAATCATCCTATCTTTGTTTTAGGACTGAGAGTTGTTTTGTTTTTTCTTTTTACTTATTATTATAAAAGGTAGCAGCAGAACTATTTTATGTTATTGTTGCTTTCTTCCAGAAATGTTGTACTCTTAGATACAAGATAATTGAGAACTTTAACAAAAAAAAACCCCACCAAAACCAAAAAACNTGTAAATATTTTTTTTTCCTTTTTTCCAGCTGCAAATGGCTACGCTGCTACAGCTGAAAGGCTCTCAGGCAGAATTTGAGCAGCTGGAACGCTTACAGTCGATGTTAGAACAGAAGAATGGTGAGATAGAAGATCTTCTTATGAAAGTGAGGCAGCTAGAAAAATTTAAGGTAAGTGGTCTGTAATTAAGTAGAAAAGTCACAATCAGAAGCTAAAACATGAGAATAAGAAGAATTACGAAAACTGTCTGAAGTCCATGCTCAGGTTTGAAAATGGATCCAGAGACGACTACAACCTTTATTTGACGAAAGTTCCATTTTACAGCTGGAGAACATACTTCTGAAGTTCAGAGAAGCAGAAAATTCTATACCATCCAACCCCCAGTTTGGAGAAACAATCTATTCTGGGTTCCTGTGTGTAGCACCTTCCTATTTTACATAGTTACCTGTAGTGTTTAAAGTCAATTACTTGGTCAAAGCTCACGGAGCTATGACATTGGATTTTTTTCTCTTGGAAGACATAACCATTTCACATTTTTTACTGTGTGTACTTAGGCTTTATGACTTTTTAGTCTCTCAGCTATATTGGAGTTCTTGGATATTTATTTCCTTAATGTGTCTTAACTTTGCAGTTGAAGCATGCTCTTCTCTAGAAAAACTGAATTGCTTAATCATCCTTGTAAAGCAATTTCTTCAGTCCTCTTATGTAACTAATTGTAATTGTACCTTGTCAATATTTTGGAAGTGAGAAATACATGAGAACACTGTATGCACTATTGTAATGTTACCCCTGTTTGTGTGTATACAGAGTGAGAAACTGGAGCCTTTCTTACATACTTATGGACTCGTTTGGCCCTTTCTTATCACAGCTTTGGAATGTGAACTTAGATGTATTAGCTTATGCATTAGGATTACGCTTTCCAGGATAGCGTCCTCTGTTCTGCATTTAACCAAAGTGGCCTAAAGCTAGGCTTAACCCATTTTAGTAAGCAACTGAGACAGCTTGATTGCTTTACCAGTTTTGTCATGTATAAGCTTGATCAGTATTTATTTTTGTCTCTATGCCATAAATAAGTAGTGTCAGGAAATTAAATGATAGATTCAAATAACCAATCAAAAGCACCTGTACTCGGTGAGTGACAGAAGCCTATGAGATCTGTGGGACAGTATTGAATCATAATACTGCTTGTTCAGAAAAAACACAAAACAAAAACCCCAGAATGTCACGTTAGTGGTGTATTTTATAGGAAGTTTATTGCATTTGTGGCATCTTTACTATGAACTAACTTTCTCACCTAAAAGATGTAATTGATTTTGAGATTGTGCTGTTGATTAACATGGCTTGTATTCCTTACCTTTGGGGTCCAGCTGCTGAAGCCTAATAAAGGCTGAAATAAATTACCTGTGGCTTAGTTAAATGTCCTGTATTGTCAAGTAAAAGGAAAAATAACCTCCTGGAGTAGACATAACTTGCTTTTTAATTTCTTTTTCTTTCATTGAATGAGAGGGAACTGTCAGTTTCAGTGCTATTTGACATTTGTAACAAATGAGGAAGTACTCAGAACAACTGATCTCTCTTGTATGTTTAAACGGCTCTGTGATGAGGCTTGTCTATAGAAATACATTGAAAAATCTCACTTCAGCACTAAGCTAATGTGCTTCTGAAAGGTCACTATTTGACAACCTGACGTCTTTTCTTTTTCAGACTTTATATGAGAATATGGAAGAATCCGGAGCTGCCAGTAGCTCAAAAGGAGGAGACTCTGAAGATGGTTACTATGCTGATTTACTGCAAATGAAACTTGACAACTCAAAGTACGTAATTAATGGTCTGAGGCCTAGAACTTGGTTGTAGTCTGGTTTTCTTCTAGCTACTTGTTTTTATTCTCCTTTTTTTTTTGTTACTGTTTGCACAGAGAGTCAGTGGACTACATACAAATATGGTTATTGTCTCATTTTCTAATGTTGTAGAATCATCCTATCTTTGTTTTAGGACTGAGAGTTGTTTTGTTTTTTCTTTTTACTTATTATTATAAAAGGTAGCAGTAGAACTATTTTATGTTATTGTTGCTTTCTTCCAGAAATGTTGTACTCTTAGATACAAGATAATTGAGAACTTTAACAAAAAAAAAAACCACCAAAAACAAAAAACCACCACAGGAAAAAAAAAAAAAACAAACAACAAAACCAAACCCAACCCAAAATTTACCCATAAGGGAACTGTATGAAGCTTCTTAAAGTCTATAGGCTGTATATATTTATTTCTCTTCTAAAAAGAATCAGATAATAATACTTAAAACATTTTATTGGACTATTTAGTTGAGACTTCTTTGGCTAGTGAATTCCATATCTATTAATTAGAAAGTCCATACTGTTTGGCCTCAGGACTATTTTTAAGCCCTCAGGATGGAAGTATTGCACTTCCAGCAGGAGGCGGTGGTCTGCTGTGGCAATCCCTGAGAATTCTGTCACCTCACAGTTGTTGCTATTATGAGAAACTGGCGTGATCAGAGTACCTTAGGGTTGCTGAGGAATGTTGATTTAGTGCTTATGATGTGGAAGTTAATGGCCTCTAAAATAGAGGCAAGGACATGTACAGAGTATTAACATAATTATTTTTGTGTGGGATGCTTGGAGTAACACCTTTGTGAAAAGCTTGTAATGTTAGTTGTAGAGTTGTTATATTAATTTATACACAGGCTAGAAAAACCCCAATGAAATAGTGAATTTGTAGGTTAGGGAAGGTTTCTCTAACTAGTTACACGTGCATGTGTGCTTTGTTCAGCATACAGCTTTGTTTTCAACAAGCATTCTGTCTCTGGTAGCTAAACTCACTGTTCCATGTCAGGTTCAAGTAAAAGCTTTCATTGTACTGGAAGAGGTCTCTTTCAGTTCCTACCACTGTATAAATAAGAATTTTGTGTGAAGTTGCTGAATGCTTAATTGACTTTGTATCTGCTGCTTTACTGAAGAAAACAAAAAAAAATNAAAATGAAATACGAACTGAAGGTAAATATTACTTTTCCATATTGGAAAAAAAAAAAAAATATCTGGGCTTCTCAACCTTCACAAGTTGAATGACATCAAACAGGAAAGCATGGGGTTAGTTCCAGACATAAACTAATGTGTAAATGGCAGCCTTTTTGATAATAACCTGGTCAAAAAAATGCTGAACTGAAATAGCAAAGCCCTATCTTGCTGAAGGACTTTACTCCAATATGTATATAACATAATTTCACAGGACTAAAGAGTACAAATTGTAGTGTTCAGAGGCTTTATAGAGAATAGCTAGCTCACCATAGTGAAGTCAGTGGGAACAAATTCTTGGGAGGTGCTTTTCATAATAGTAGCAGTGTCTGTCTGTTGATGAGAAGTATCTGGTTTCTGAATGTAGGCAGCTGATATGAGCTTTGTAATAAGTGCAAAGCACTTAGAGGAAAAACTGTTAGTAGTTCAAGTTAACACGGTTGAAGTTTTGACAACAGAGACCCTCCTGAAAAACAGCTGATACCTGGGTATGTGCAGAAACAAAGGAGCTGTAGCCTGTGGAGGAACCCGATGGGTGAATTGGTTTTGGTACTTGTCCATACCCGAAGGATTCTTTTTTAAAATCTTAGTTGTGGAAGCTTACTTCAGCAGCCTCCAAAATGGAAATGAAGTAATTGAGCATATTCATGTAGTTCAGAGCATCTAATTAAAAGCCTTGATAAAAAGGTAGAGTGGATGGAGAGCAAGATTTTGTTTGTTTTTCAAGCTAACATTTATTGGGATGCTTACTTGCTGGTAACAGATTATATCAAAGGACATTCTTTAAGGGATGTAAGTTGTCTATTAAGAATTATTCCAAGGTCTTTAGTCATGTGAAATGTTCTTTATCATTTTCATTATGAACATAGAATCATAGAATCATTTAGGTTGGAAAAGACCTTTAAGAACATCGAGTCCCACCACATGTTGGTGGACAAGCTAACTCCAGCCTCGCTTGTGTACAAAAAAGTATATTCCTTTTTTCTTAGAATTACTTAAAGGCACTAAAATTAAAAAGAAGAAGGAGAAGATTCCAGACACTGCTTGTGAATACTTGGACAGCAAAAATACTTCAGTAAAAGAAGATGCTGTCGCTCAATTGCCAAGTAAGGAAGAAACAACGACTTCCAAGAACTTGGAGCGAAGTGACGCTTCTCCAAAAAAACAAGCTCTTGAAGCACCACCAATGAATATAGCTCTTCAAGCAATGCAAAAAGTGGTTGAACCTGAAAGAGAAAGAAAGAGAGTTAAAATTAAAGAAGAGAGTCACGATGCCTTTACTCCATATAGCAGAAGTGGAAGTAATTCCTTGACTTCAGCTGCCCCCAGGTCAGTGTCAGCTTCTGTCTATGGTCAAGGCAATCAGCACAGGCCTGCATCTCTCTTCTTTCGCTGCATGAACTGTGCTATCCACTTCTTTATCTACTTCCTCAGTGTTGCATGCACTGTAATTCCTCAGCTCCGCCTGCCTACATTGAACTTCTCAATACCTTTTAGAAAGACTAAAATGATGACTAATGAAAAAGACTCTTGAAACTGCAACAAGCTTTGAAATAACTTTCCTATTACTTGAAAATGTTCAAGGTGTGCAGATAGCATGACAGTTCACTCAATTTGCTCTAACTTTAGAAATAGGACTGGTTTTTTTGGTCCCTTCAAAGCTGCTACACAACTGTTATGTATCAAAGTCGCACAGGCAATAGGTATCATGCTTCAGTTTCATTACGTACCTAATTTCAGCCCTTATCAACTTTCAGATTTAGCTAGAAGACTAAAAATTATTTAAATTAAGTAATTCCTAAACTGAATTGGATTAACAAAACTTGTGTTGTACAAGATAATGGACAATTAATTATGCTATTTGTGTTGTCAGACAACTGACTTACATAATCTGGATGCATGATAACTAGAAACACAACTGCTAAACTAAGATCAAGTCTTCCCCCTGCACTGAGAATTCAAGTTACTTTTTGATAGATGGTAAAGTAACTTAGTACAGTAGTTAGCTCCAACTTTATCTTGGATAAATGAATGCTGATTTTTTTTTTTTTTTCCTGCTGATGCTTTTTTATTCTGTTCATATTCATAAACATCTTGGTTTGAGGTACCAAACCTGTTGTTTGTTTCAACAAACAGTCTGGCCCAAACCAGGACAATAATCTTAGTAATCACATATTGGAGTGTTTAGGGCAAGGAAAAAAAATAATCTGTGACAGTCTAGATGTTCTGAGCTCACAACTTGCTAATGTCCACTAGTAAAAATAGTTTATTGAATCTAGAATGACAGCAGCTTCAGAGATGGAGGAAGGTTTAACACATGGAAATCTGTACAGTATATCCAAAACTAATGGCATTCAGAAGTAAGTGGATTGATGTTTTGACTCTTAGTTCAATTATCCAAGCTTCCATTGGATGCAATTAACGGGTTTAAAGTAACTAAACAGTACAATTTTCTGAAATAGTCTGGAAAGAATATGGCAGCAATAGCAGTTGAAGTAGCTATGTCAAAATATGCAGGGGTTGTCACTGAGGAGGAAAAATCAGGAAGGTCAGATGTGGGTGGTGAAAGTTGAGAGGAAAGACTGGATAATTTAGTGATGGTATTGTGTTCTGTACACATAAAGGAACAGATAGCATGTAACCTGGGTGTGAAAAGTTTATTTCCTCCTATTTCTTTTGGAAGGGAAGATAAAGTCTCTGCCAACAGGAAGTTGTTGGAAACAGTTTATGTGAACTGAAGGGGTAAACCTACCAGAGAGAGGGTGAGGAGGGGAAATTATTTTATGAAGTTGATGTTTGAAAGCAGAGCAAGTGGAAAAAGTGGAAGAGGAAGATGAAGTTATAGTTCAGAGGGAGGGTTCTAGTCTTGTACTTATTGCTATTGGTTCAAATAAGGAATAAAACATAAATAAGTAGACTTTAAAAAATAAAAACCACCACCACAACAACAAAAAAAACCACCAGAAAAATCCATATAATCTTTGAAGTTGTTTTCTGTGATAGTATGAACCTTTAAAAGGCAAATCTAGACAGAAGGTTCTGTTCATGTTTCCGATTGTATTAATGAACTACTAAAGCCCCAATTAATGATGTTAAGATAACATTGAGGACTTATTTAACCCTGATCTGTTATGACTTATTATGAAATAGGAAGTCATGATAAAATCTGAGTATTTGAGAGGTCGGGTTTCTAAACACTAAAAGAATCTCTGGACTGTTCTGTGATGGATGTGGCCATACCCTATGTAGGAATACAGCTAAATGCAAAGGCACAAGAAATATTGGCAACTTGAGCAGGAATGCGGACCTGAAAATGGAGAGTTTGGGGGGCAAAAAAATAATTGGTATGTGCATGGTGGATAATTGTCAGTGTTTAACCTTATGTTATGTAAAATGTGATGCTCTGGCTGAAAAAGCTGTTGTGGTCATTGGGGTTGTTTTTGTAACTGGAGTAGTTTTTGTGCAATAATTAGTCTAGCTCTGTCGTTATTAGGCCATGAAATGTGGCTGTGAAAAGAGCCATAGTGACTGAAAGGATTGCAAACTTAATTTCTAGAAAATGGTTTTTGAAAAGCTTTGTCATCTTGGCTTAGGAGATGATGAAAACATGGTCAGAAGGGGTTTGTATGTACTTGTATGGGTGACAAATTTCCTTGTTTGAAGAGTCTTGCTTGCTCATGTGCTTTAGCAAGGTAAGGCTAGGTAACTTTGAACTAATAGCGTATATACATATCTGCAGCGCGTGTGAGTATACTTACAAAAGTCTAAAGCAAGTAAGCATTAGAATACTAGGTGATAGTACTGATTAGGTTATAGTATAGGAGTGTTGAGAACAGTATTTGAGACTAAATATTTAAATAATTATTAATTGCTATTGTAACTCAGGCAATGCAGGGGTTATAGGTTATGTCTTTTGTTAGGCCAACTACAGAGTATTGAAATACTTTTTTTTCACTTCTGAAACTGAAATAGCACATTCCAGCCGTTGCTGCCCAACTTAGTTTGCGTTTCGATTTGATGTTGTTCACTTTAGTTTGATCTAAAGAAGGACTTGTGTGCCTAAGAGCTTATTTGCTCTTTTAAATTAGTTAGTTGGATTTCTATGCCAAATCTACCTCATTTGGACTTTGTTCAAACAGGAACAGGAAATGCCTATAGCCATTTGGCTCAGCAGGAGATCTGGATAACTAATATTCTTTGGGGTTTTAGGCATGGCATTTGTCCATAAAGCTCCATCTGATGAGAATAGTTGATCTTCCTTAAATGGATATAAGGAACCCCCCATAGCATCTTGCTTTTGGAATCTACAAAGTCAAAGCCTGATAGAATCAGTGTTTCACAAGCACTTTTTTTTTAAAGTGGAAGTGTTTAATTGTCATCTCCTTCTGGTCCATTCATTTTCCTGTGCTAACACTTCATGAAATATGACGGTGCTATTATAAGGGGTGGTCTGTGAGCTGGCTTGGTATGAGGACTGTGGTGGGTTAACTTTGGCTTGCTGCAAGATGCCCACCCAGCTGCTCTCACTCCCCCTCTCCAACAGGATGGGGGAGAAAATAAGATGGAAAAAGCTTGTGGATTTGAGATAAAGACAGGGATTAATTAGCCATGGGCAAAACAGACTTGACTTGGGGAAAATTAACTCATTGCCCATTAAAAATAGTTGGACAATGAGAAAGACAGACAAACCCACCTTCTCCCTACCCCCAAACCCTTCTTCCCAGGCTCAACTTCATTCCTTTGTTCCCAGCTTCTGCCTCCTCCTCGTTGAGTGACGCAGGGGGGATGGGGAATGGGGGTTGCAGTTAGTTCATAACACTTAGTCTCCGCTGCTCGTTCATTATGACAAAGGTTGGTAGAATTCTAAAAGTGCCTGGCTGCTTTTGAACTCCAGGAGACTTAACTTCAGAACATGATGCTCAGCTGTTAACTTTGGAATCTGTTAACTGAACTTACTCATTTGTCTCTTCTCCTGTGGTGTGTGGCAGCCTGTAGATGTGATCTATTACACAGTAGTAAAACATGTATTTTTCAAAAAAATTTAATTCAGTATGGAAATGGAAGTATGGTTCAACAACTTGCAGGCTGTAGAATAATCAGTCCTGAAGTATTTGCAGACCAACTATAAGATACTAAGAATGAAAGAGGAAAAACTTATTTGCTTGGATTGTCTGTTGTCACACTGAAGCTCAATTATTTGAATCCTCAGGCATTTCTGAATATCTTACTGCCATAAACTAAGGTTTTCATAAGTGAAGCAAATTATGGAAAACTATTGCTGATCCACTTAAAAGTGTTGCTTCCTAATATGAAATGGCTCGTTCATTTAATCTTCATAAGTCAGTGTCAGTCATCTGATGTATTACTTTAGGTATTTATTAACATAGTTCTAGTCTGAGGAAGTTAGCTTACTTTATGCTGACTCGCATAAACATCTTGGTGTGCATTCGAAGCATAAAAACATGATTTTTCTCTCTTTAAATAACAAATTCTAAGAGCTGTTTACTTCTGTGAAACAAATGAAACAATTATGTGAATTTAATTTCCAGAGTTGTGACACTGTACACTAACAGAATTATCTAATACTGTAAAAGGGGAATATTTTGTATAAATCCAATTGTGCTCCTTTGGAACATATTTTAAGTCAATTCAATTTTTATTTGGCCTTTTGATTATTAAGAATACATTTTTTCTCCTTCCCTGAACAATTGGTTCTTGCTGTAACCACATAATTATTTGGCTGTTTGCAAGTAGTAGCACACCTAAATGAAGGGCAGCAGGGGGCAAGCTGACTATGGACAACAAACGGTTAGCCATCACATGTACAGGGGTGGGCGTTCTACAAAGCAACTGGTGGAGCAGACACCGCTGACCTAGGGGAGATGCACAGCAAAGCATATTTCTCTCTGGTCTACTGAGACAGTGCTTATAGGAAATAATACGCAGGTTGCTTGCAATGGATAAGAATAGTTTCTTTGATATATATTTGGGTGTAAAGATAAGACTGGGGTGGGGAATCTGTAGCTAAAATTCCCCAAACATTTTTGTTATAGCTCCTTTCATAGTCCTCACCTTCAGCCATATCTTTCTATGTTGCAAATAAATCTCTAAGGAGAATAGTAGCAGCTATTCTTGTTTGGCAAACCATCATTGCCAGCAGTTGCAGGTTGTTGTGGGTTGCTCACTGGAGGCTCTTGAGACCACTAGAAATCCACGAGGTCACTAGAGAATTGCTTTAACAGATGTGGTGATGAACCCGCATAGAATTTGTGTTGGTATGTAAAGTGATGTTTAATTTGGAACTTCATTTTCCATAATTTGTTTTCCTGTGGAAATAATAGTGTGTAATAGCCAATTGGTTTTGGGTGATTTGTTCTAATGACACATTTGTATGTTTATTAAGTAATTCTTAATTAATGAAAACATCTGAGTGGGTCAGATGTCTAAATCTTGTTTTTAACTTACCTCTTTAACAGCAATGTGGCAGTTAACATTGTATTTCCGTTTACATTCCTAGCAGAATTAAAACATGTCAGTGGACAAATTGTGTAATTTAGAGCTTGAAAAAAAATTTTTCCAAGAACTTTTCAGTTCTTCAGGCATTAAGATAAAGGCAGTAGCCGTGCAGACCTAGGTTGGAAACTAGTGTGTATGTATATATTACTTTAAGCATAGTCCTTTTTTTGGTGGTGTTGAAGCAAAATGCTTGACTTCATCATGCTTGTATTCTGTTGCTGGGACCTTCCACTTGGAGTTGTGCTTTTGCGGACTTGATCTCACTTATGTGCATGCCACAGTCGCTGTCTTTTTTTAAAGGCTGATCCCAACCAGTTAGCAGATTCAGTAGCCTGTTTACCAAACATTTCAGCAGCTAAGGGCAGGGGGGAATGGGAAAGGCTATACTTTAAGTCACGCAATGTGAGTAGGACTGATAAAAAATGCTTTATTGTAGCCTCATTTTATTCTTAAACACTGCTTGCTCTCTTTCCATATGGATGGTCTTGTATGCCAGTTGGCTTGTTGATCTTGCTTAAACTCTTATTTTAGCCCTGTTTTTTATTAACTAAATATGTATTTAGAATGGTTGCTTTGCCTGTAGGTTAACAGCTGAATCCAGATTTGAAACTACGGAAAACGAAGATAAGAAAGAAAATAAAATCAGGACTGAGAAGAAAACACAAAAGAAAAAATATACAACGTTGTATGTATCTTCTAAGCCAACTTCTGAAACACAATGTGCTCAGCAATAGAACTTGTATTTCTGGAAGGAACCTGAACAATTTGAGCCCTGCTTCAGCAGGAAACACTGAGTAAACTTACATCACACATACAGGTTCCTAACTTAGATATTGATCTGCCTTGTTATATGAAGAGTATGATTGCATTAATGAGATTTGCACTTTTGATATCCTAACTTCCCAGAAAGCACGTGTTAAGTTCCCTGGCATTGTGACATGAAGTGTTGCCTTGTCTTGAATCTTGGTGAAGTCTCTAAACGTGTGTTAATCATTATTTGTTTGAAGCACAGTGCTATTCGGAAAGGCAAGTACTTGCTACAGAAGTTTTATTATACGATAAGACAGGAGTCAACCCTGAGCAAGACAGACTAGACAGTGTTGATGCAGAACTCGACTCAGTCATGTGCTCCTGAATTTCTTCCAGTTGCTGGATTCAGAATTCTTAACATTTTTCCCCCTAATGTGTAATTGTTTAACTTTCAGACTGACCTGATTGCAAAGGCGTATGTGAATATTTTTATGCGTTTTGTGGGATAGTATTCTTTTGAAACTCTATAAATTCTTGTATTTATACTAATAATTAAAATAAACCTTTCTTTCTCTTTCTTTCTAAAATGTAGCCTATATTGCATTTGAGACAAAACATTTATCTAAAGCTGTCATTTTTTTGATTGAGAGGTGAGGTATTCTGTAGAAAGGATTTTGTTTTTAAAAAAAGTACCACTCAATAAAAGCTAAGAAACCGTAATGCATGTGCTGTGTGGTGGTGTGTTTTCAGGAGACAAATCTTAACTTTCTGATGACACTGCATGCAGAATAATTGTGAGGAGAACATTTAAACTAGTTCCACTAATAACTTTTTTCTTCAGCATTTATATGGAAGTTTGAGATTACTTCATTTGACTCGTTATACTTCAGTTTAAGCTCCCTCTAGTGAATGGCTTGGCTGCTTTCAAGGCAAAAGACTCGGTAGTTAAGATGAAAGCTCTTTAAAACTTTTTCCTTTTAAATCCACTATGAACATATCTTGGAAGAATCTTACAACCCAGTGGCTTTTAGATTTGATGGCTTGATGTGCTGTATGTGAACTTCCATCGGTACTTTGGAATCTCTGTATTCTAACTGATGCAACTTCAAGCTCATGTCAGCTACTGCTAGTCAGCACCAAGGGATAGTAAAAGTAATCATGCTATATAAAGATTTTTTTTATTTGTTGTATTCCAGCTTTGGTCAAATCACTGTTTGATTTTGTAGGTTGCACTGTGGTAGTGATGCGGACTGTAATTTTCCCACCATGACCCCCAGAACACTTCTAATGTACAAATGTACCTTACAAATACAGTTTAAGTCATCTTTTGTAGAAATGTAATGGTTTTTCTTACAGGTTTGCAGCGGGGAGAAGACAGTGTCTTGCATAAAACTTTGCAGGTAGCACCTGGAGAAATTGCTAACTATATATGCCTTTATGAATCTATTCAATGTACTTGTCTAAGACAACTCTTTGAATGTGCTCATTACAGTTGTGCCAGTTCAGAAGTGATGCCTAGAATTTTGTTAACTATGACTGTGCACATGGGTGGCTTTAGCTTGTCACTTACTGATCTCAACAAATATTGAACTGTATCATTTTGAGTGACTGAAGATGTGGTAAATTAAACTTAAATAAGCAGACATGGCTTGTCACTTTGCAATGCAGTTTGAATTCATCAGTCCCATTTCTATGTAGTTAAATTTAGACACAATCTGGTGGCTGCTACTGCTATTGTTGAACAAAACCATCATAAATCCATGGCTCACAGAATCTAATTGTATCATTTTATCAGTCTAAGAAATCTACTACCTATCCAAATCCTTCAGTCTCTTATGAATGAAGTCTACATAAACTGAGACTATCTTATTTATTGTAAACTTTTAAGATATTCCATGCTATTACACGAAACTCACACACATCCATGAAAATAGCTCTTATTCTTCTTGACTTGACAGAGCACTGGCACAGGCTGCCCAGGGAGGTTGTAGAGTCCCCCTTCTCTGGAGATTTTCAAGACCCGCCTGGATGCAGTCCTGAGTAATGTGCTCTGGGCAATCCTGCTTTGGCAGGGGAGTGGGACTGGATGATCTCTAGAGGTCCCTTCCAACTCTGAAAATTCCGTGATTCTGTGACTTTGACTGCACACATAAACTTAAATAATACTACATTGAAGAAATCATGGTTTTCATGCCAGAAAATGTTAGAAGAAAACTCTTTTATGGAAATGGTGTAAGTTAGCTTTGTTTACTGTCACACTGAGATGCAAATAGCATAAAACAACTGAAGTACATAATGGTTTTAATTAGAGGAAAACCTTCAGTAACTCAACATTGGATGCCTGTACTTTAAATGGGAGAGCTGAACTGTGAATTGTTTACCAAGACAGTTAATTATTTATGTTGAGGTACTTGGCATATGAAATTTCTAAATGTTTCTTTAACTTGTTAGTTAATGCTACAAACAAAACTAGGGTGTCATTTCAACAAATCAACGAAACCGATTATCTACCCCCAAAAACTACTGCTTTACCTGTACTGCTGCAGTTTACTTAGAGTATGTGGTCTTTATCATCTTAGATAATACATGCCTGCTTACAAATCTTTTGCAGAATTGCAACTAGCAGGTGGAGGAAGATGTCTGGAATTGAGGCTTTTGTTGTGCCGTAACATACTTAAGGTATTGTTCCTTAAGTGCATGAAATTACTCTGCATATTTTCTATTTTCCTTCTGTTTTGTTGAATCAGTTGCTTTCCTGCAACTGTGCTCACAGATCTTGGCATATAATAGAATTTAGAACTGGTTAAATGCAACTTGTATTCTGCTTAAATCCTTCTGTACACTGGAAGTTACCATGGCTAAAAATTGATGATTAGATCATCAGCATTTTACAAGATCTTGTTTTTTGGAATTGATAGTATTAAAGGAAGAAAGAATTCTCTCCCTTCTCCCTCTGCCTGTGCGCCAGTCCCCCAAAAGGTAAGTTCTACCCTTGAGTTCCCTAGGCAGAAAGAGATTTTTATCTTTTGGGAAGCGAGGAATGTTCTACTTTCCTGTAAAGACCTTCTGCCTGGAAAAAGACTGTAAGGGATGCAGGGGTGATGAATGATTGATTATCTGTCCGCTATTTTCTGTGGAAGAATAATGTGGAATGGTAATTACACAAACCAACAAATACTTGGAATAAAAACCTCCACTGACAAAGGGTGTACCTATTATCCACCTTAATTCTCTAGACCCTTGGGGTTTGTCCTCTGCTGTAGGAATGAAGGATTTTAGGGTTACCATGCATGCTTTACTCTCTGGATGCATTTTCCTCTTAAAGCTGAAAAAAAGATGATGTTGCTTAATCCATGTGTTAGAATTTACAGCTAGGGCTTCTTCAGGCACAGTCAGACAAGGAGATCGTCTCACGGGAAAGTGGTAGTAGGTGCTAGTACCTAATGAGCTGCAACAGCATCATCATGAAAGTATAACAGGAGGAAGCAACAGCAGATGTGTGCAATGCTGAGTGCTGGGGGGGAGGGAGGGCAGGTGTGAAGCAGCAATGACTTCAGGAGCTTGGGTTCTTGAGTCAGGGCATTTGGGGTGAGTTGGGATGGTAAGAAGCAGAGCGTGAGCTCCGAAGTGGGGATAGAGCTGTGTCGAAATATATGGTGTCATTTAGATGTCTTGTACTCTTTGCAGAATCAGATCTCTGAGATGGAAGAGATTCAGGGCATCAGAAAAGTACTGCAGACTGGGTCCCAGTTTGGAGGTGAAATGTCTGTATATCACTCCTTTGGATAATTTCTTTTCAAAACATAGTAGTATTGTATTAATCAAGTTTTAGACCTACATGATGAAGCATGTTTTTAAACAAGTGGTAGAAAAGAACAGTCTTCCTTAGGACTCTTGTATTACAGGGAAACATAATGAGGAAGAGCAACGTAGAACAAGAAAAATGCAAGTCACGCCCTCTAGGCCAAACAGGATATGGGAAGGGGTGATCTGCTGCAATAAGGAATATAGTTATCGCTGCTTAGGAAGTTATTACTCAAAATACATAGTAAACTAAAAGATGAAATGGTTCAGCCTCAAAATCTTTTTTTGATGGATAAACAATATAAATTGGGTGTTCTGTGGAAGAGAAAGATTTAGGACTCTTAAATGAAGCTGATTGTCTTTAGGTGAAGGTAATCAGGTAGTCTGAGTTGTTCAGAATCTAGTTTGCATTAATAAATGTAGCATGAATTACAATGTTATTTTAGGGTGGAAAATAACTAGCTGAAATATTACCTAGTTAAATCCTTTTGCTAAGCTAGTATGTAGACATGGTTACGATTGGGGCAATTCAAGCAAATCTGTGGTAAAGTTTCAGGTGGTTTTCCCCCAGAAATAGGTATCAGAATTCCATGTGCAATGAGACAGACTGGCAGTCTGTGCTTCTCATGATTGCTGCTTAAAATCAAGAACTGACAAGTCACATGTTGTCAAAAATATCCTGACAGATATAGCGCAGCACTGTTGAACAGTTTTGACAAACAATGTCTGCTAAGTTGCAAGGTAATATCCAGACAGGATTGTCATATGACTTTGTTGTACTAAGCAGGAGATAAAGATGCAGTAAGTCTTTGAAAGCATTTTCTGTTTGTAGCTTTTTTGTTGAATTCCAAACGGTAAGTAAAGTACATGAATGAAGGCGACATACTGGTCTTCAGTTTGGTATGTCATCCTTAACCCAAACTCCAAACAGCTCGGCTGGATCTTTGCACATCCACGATGTCGTTATGTAAGTTAGCTCACACAGCAGCCTGTGGGAAAGTAAATATACAATAAATTACTTTTTGAAGGTTTGTATTGACCATAACGCTTTAAGAAAGTGCTGCTTTGTTTAGAGAATAAAGAGAAAACTCTCCTACTTTTTCCTCCCCAGGTAAAAAGACAGAAATAAAAAGGAATGGGTGCGGTTTGAAACACTGTGAATTGTCCTCATTTCTCTTATTAAGGGATAGTCTATTATGAGAAAAAAATCCCCATTCCAGGACAGGCTAGAAGAAAGTAGTTTTTAAGATGTAGTGTATTATGGAATTGAATCTTTAAAATCTGGGTTTGGCGGTGTTCAAAAAATAAGGCCTCCTTGCTGTTTCAGAACAGAGCTAATCCCTGTTGAGGGTTGTCACTGCAGCTGGGCTTTGCTTCCAGCCTTCCAGCTTAAATGTTCAGTTTATTTAAGGTGCGGGAGAGCACTGGAATGGTTTTTCTCCCTTTTAGCCAGCTTATGTGTTACAGGCAGTATCACACAACAGAAACACCCAGTGTGGGATTCCCCTCCCCCATGACACTGGGGTACAGTATCTTGACTTGAGAAAAGAGGAAGGAAGCTCAGACCAGCAGCAAATCTCGCAGAGCCCTCGCAGCTGCCTCAGCCTGCCTGCTCCTCCTCAGCGACAGCAGCTGGGAAACTGATCTTGCTTCCAGTGCCTTTGTTTGTTACCCATCTTGAAGCCTGCATCCTATAAATCTTGGTTTCCTTGGTGGTGGGCATCCTTCGGAGCCTCACGGACTCATGAACGATGGCGAGATGGCACAAGACAGACAAGAAGAGTGGCGTGGGTATGTAACTTAGCAAACTGCCATTTCAGTTTTTCTTCATAACTTCTGAACAGGATGTGGGCAGGTGTTCTCTCTGGTGTGATGAGTTAACACCCTCCACTTTACTACCGTGGCTTAATTGAAATGATCGATTTTGTACAAAGTTTTAATCTTTCATACAGAATGACAAGTAGTACACAAATGTCAGCTTGGGACATGTAACCCTTCCGCCCTACCACGCACGCACACCCTCACCCCTCAAATCTTGGACTCTCACAGTAATGCAGCTTTTTCCACCTCAATATTTTAGAAACAGATTGAATAAGTAAGTAGTATGTTGTATAATAAGTACCAGCTAGAAGTTATGGGGAACAAATACAGGGGAAGGGGAATCCTACAGTTGCTTCTGCAAGACTGTCACTTGAGATTGGTGTTACAGAAAAACCTGTGTATGAGTTGGTATATGAGTTGGTTGGAAGTCATCTTCCAACATCAATTTTTCTTAAAATGAATGATGTTATCTTGCATAAAGGACTGAATTGCTCTTTTTTAAAAAAAAAAAAAGCCTTAAAATTATGAATCAAAGCTGAAGCACTTGAAAGAAACATCCTGCTGAAGTTATCTGACCGTTCTCAGTACAGAAGACATTAAATCTTATACTTATGTTTTATTTTACCTACTAGTGCATAGTTCTTAATCTGGAATCCCCAAATTCTTATGAAAGACTTTTTCTTTTTTTATTTTAAGAAGGCCATAATATTTTGTGATATGCATTAAAACCAAAAAAACCCCACCCAGCTGGCTTCATGAAATAAAACGAATCATCAAGGAATTAATAAGAGGAAAAGAATGTCTTCCTGTTCAACTTCCATGTGCAGCAGTGGCAGAATTGTGAAATGGAAGTAGCCTGTTCTGGTGGCAGTTTATATTACAAAATAAAGGGTGTAAATATTTTCTGTTTCAGTTTTCCAAGTAGAAAGTACTTAATTTTTGCACTTGTTTTTCTGAAAGCTATTGATTTGGGAGAATATGACTGGATTTGTTGGATGTGGTGTCTGTATCCATATACTAGTGGTGGATGTTATCTCGCATATGGATAAAAGTACTAGATCCTAAGCAGTTACAGGAATAATAAAACAAGCTTCACTTGTAGTAGCTTTTTATAGGGAGCATTTTGGGACAGGGTGAGTTTCATGTAATTACAAAAAAGGCTTGCTTTTCTTGCACTATGATTTTTTAACATCATGGGGGCCAAATAACCTGACTGGATGTTGTGTGATACGCGCTACCAATTTTTTTTTTTGTACGTACCCCTGCACTTGACCACCCTACTGGGTTTGACCAACGCATGTCCCCTGAAAAGGCACCCAGTTGCGATCTGTCCCTTGTTCAGCAGTCAGTCTGCCATGCTTTGGTGACAGTGAAGTTTTGCCTGTTTGTAACTCTATAGCCAATACGATCCCCAAGTGTATTCAAAAAGCTAGGATGGTATAGTAGTCTCCATGGTATTTGAAAGGTACAGCAAACCACACATAATAAAAACCATCCTGTGAAATATATTACTTAAACTAATGACAGTCCAGTGAAGTTTGCTTTAATGCAGACTACAATGCATTTTGATTGAACAATTCACTGCACTATTTGATTTAAAATACAATATTCAGAATATACAGTTTTGTATAGTAGTATTTGCTACCTCTTATCTAAGAATATTTATTTTGAAACAGTAAGCTTTTCACATGAACACTTTTAGTGCATAAAAAGAAAGCAAATAATATAAAATACCATTTAATGGCAGTATTTTAACACTTCAGTTTAAACTGCCATAGAGACAACAAAAATTCAAGAGTTTTTAAAAACTCAGAAGGACTAGGTTTTATTTGATGTGGCAGTGGGCCAACGCTCTTGCTCTCAAGTATTGTCAGCTCTAACAACTATGGCCTTCTCATTTTAGAGTGAGTATGTGCTACGTGTAGCTCATAGGGTGCTATCAGTGCAATCACTACTATGTACAGGTACTGCTTTCTGGAACGTGCTCTGCTAGAAATACTGCTGCTCCTTCTCTCGCTCATGTCTCCGATAAGACTACTATCTCCTTCAGTCTGGTTATTCGGGTTTAGAACAGAGACTGGAATTCTTGAAAAAGGTCTGTTAGCATAAGAAGTCTTGATTGTTACAACTGCTCATGTGCTAAAGACACACTTGGATTACTCATGTAAGTCATTTCTCTGAATGCTCTGCAATCTGTTGTATCATGTGGATGAGGAGTCCTGAGACTTGGGAAGTTTCCAGGTGCCGACGTGGTGACCTGTAACTTGTGGACTAGGGGTCAGAATGAACTGAAACACTAACTTGCGGTCATATAAGCATTTAGGACATCAGTGGTGGTTTTGTGTCAGGAAGAGTGAAGATGAGGGCAACATAAAACTCAATATTTTTTTTTTATTTGCAATTTAAAAAAATTTATTTCCTGCTGCAAATTAAGAAAAAGCCAGTTAGCACTCAACCTGCTGTTGATATTAGCTCGAAGAAGCAAAAAGCCACTGTTTGACTAAAAAAAAAATCTGTGGCAAGCATGAATAATGAGAAGGGATCATCAAGTGCACCAAATAGGAAATGGTGCAACTGATTATCTGTATCTTTAAGGAACTTTGCTAGTGTTTAAAAGCAGACAACAAATTTATCAAACTTTACCTATTTAAAGGAAATTTATCAAAGGAAGTGATATATCCAGTTTGTGACGCAGCAGATGGACTTCTGCTTTACACTCTTATAATTTCCAAGATGATACCTTTTCCTTTGTATGCATTAAAAAAAAAGGAAACCTGGTTAGCCATGAAGTAACTTGCTCAGGAACAAGGACTGTACAACTTTGTGCAGGACTAAAAATGGGCCAAAAGAGATTAGGCCTACTGTTTATAGAACTAATTCCTTAAGTTTTATGGCTGTGAGGCTTAGGGTAAATATATTTAGTTTGTAAAATTTGTAGCTGATATCAGATCTTAAGGAATTCATGATACAAAGCATTTAGAAGCTGGAAGATAACAATAGCTCTTTAACATTGTCACATGTACTTGGAATATACATTCCCTCTACCGTGGTGACCATAGCCATAACCGATTATTGCACTGCTCTACAAATTCTTTTAGATGTGTCCTCCATGCCTGTTTGAGCTTCTCCTTGAAGAAACGTAGGCATGATTGTGCTTTCCAAGGGGAAGTCCAAAACAGAGTATTGTAATTTAAGATCCAGAGTAGGTCACTGGGGAGAACTAACACGGCAGACCTGGTGGCATTTCCTTTACCTGTGTTTGCTCCTCTGCTCTTCTAGGCTAAAGCTAAAGTGATTTTGATGTAAAAGAATCTCTGCAAGCTGTGTCAGCATGTGTGGTAATAGTACTACCACTTGCTGTTTCTTTGCTTACCCCAAGTAAGTCTGTTTCTTGGGTTAAAGAAGATTTTTCTGTTAAATATTGTATTATAAGACCTTTTATATTTGTATGTAAAAAAAAAACAAACCCACAATTGTACAATTGTAGCAACATCTGTGGTTTAGTCTGTCACAAAGCAGAATAGGGAAAATAAGAACAATAATCAAATGGACTTTCCAACAATAATTGAATACAAGTTATAAGTACTCATACATATAACTCTTGTAGGTCATCTTCAGTAGGGAGCCTTCCATTTCTGCTTCTGAATAATTGCTTTAAGTTAAGAGATAACTACCAATTCAATAAGCTATAGCTTATACACAGGAGTTCCTTTTCTTAGCCAAGCTGTTGGCTCAGTCTGGTTTATTTTCCTTTATCTTGGAAACTAAATGTATTTGTTCTTTCATTACATATTGGTAAGTATAGTAGGAGAATCTTTCACCCAGAATAATTTTTAAAAAACGAAACAAAACCACCCCAAGCAAACACACCATCCCCCCAGTTGCACTGTTGTGTAACATCCCCCACCCCCACAAAAAAAACAATAAGGGAAATAGTCATACTGAGGATTTTGTTTTGGAAGGGTGTTCAAAGAGGTTTTTGGAAATTAAATAAATTTATGCTCTTAAAAATTGGAGGGAACATAGTGTAATCACTAAAGTTTAACTATAGGAAACTCATGGACTAACCAAGTCCCAGAATATGGGGTAGTGACAACTACAGTCACCAATACAGTGCACTTTGAATTTAAAGTCTGTTGTAAGCGTGCTTCTTGTGTCTCAGGAAAATCAAGAAATATGGGCAAACTGAGTCTACTGAGACAGTCTGTGAAAGTTGACAAGCTTTTGGAATAATACAGACTGGAAACTTTTTTACCATATAGTGCTATTTTGTCTTCTATGCTTTTGGAAATCTTTGTTTTCAAGTCTCTGAGTGATTCTCATGTTGAATTTCCAAGTCTTTCATTAGAAGCGTGCCTGACGCATCCAGTTGCCAGTGATGAGCAGAGAGTTTCAGCTTGATGGTGTTGGGCCCAACCTTTAGATGAGCAGTAGTATGCTGAGTAGAGTTGGAAGACTGCAAGATCCCAGCTGGGGTTCTTGGTTATGTGAGAATGCAGGCTATGTGCCCGCTCTTGTATTTTACTTAAACAGGATACTCCAGATAGCTGATACTCAGCTTTGCACTTGGAAACCATATTCCTGATTTTACAAATGACGCTTGTTCTTCGTCTTGAAGCATTCCCAGCATAGATGTATGCTACTTCTATGGATGGTACAAGACAGAAAAGTCATAGTAGGCTATTGGTTTTGAATGGTAGTTTCCTGGTAATATGCAAGATGAAAAGTGTTTGAAATCTGCTCAGACCTTCACAGAATCACAGAATCACAGAATTTTCAGAGTTGGAAGGGACCTCTAGAGATCATCTAGTCCAACTCCCCTGCTAAAGCAGGATTGCCCAGAGCACATTACTCAGGACTGCATCCAGGCGGGTCTTGAAAATCTCCAGAGAAGGGGACTCCACAACCTCCCTGGGCAGCCTGTTCCAGTGCTCTGTCACCCTAACTGTAAAGAAGTTTTTCCGTGTGTTGGAACGGAACTTCCTATGTTCCAACTTATGCCCATTGCCCCTCGTCCTGTCATTGGGAACCACTGAAAAGAGTCTGGCTCCATCCTCCTTCAACCCACCCTTTAGATATTTATAAGCAGTAATAAGGTCTCCCCTCAGCCTTCTCTTCTCTAGGCTAAAGAGTCCCAGCTCTCTCAGCCTTTCCTCATAAGGGAGATGCTCCAATCCCTCAATCATCTTGGTTGCCCTTCGCTGGACTCTCTCCAGCAGTTCCCTGTCCCTCTTGAACTGGGGAGCCCAGAACTGGACACAGTATTCCAGTTGTGGCCTCACCAGTGCCGAGTAGAGGGGGAGGAAAGTTTCCTTGAGGAAACTATCACATTTGAGAAAAAGTTACAAGCTGATGAAATATTATGTTGGCATGCTAAATTCAAGTGTCAGATTTGCTCCTTTATTGCTGAATCTGAAAATGGGTATTTGCTGACTTGAAGCATAAGCTGGGAGGAGGAGAGGAGTGGGTGACTTCTTTTGAAACTGTAGAAAAGTGTATGCTCAGCCTGAGTGTGAAGGGCTGAGTGGCTTGTCTGATTTCATCTGCTGAAAACCGCTGAAAATTATTTTACATCTATGTGACAGCTATGTAGATTGTGCTGTAAAGGAGGCAGAGCTTTGCTCAGGGCAGGTTGCCTACTTCATGAAATGCAGCTCCTGAACCCAACAGACTGTTCTAGCTGCTTGGCAAACAACGGCAGTTTTGTGAACTATAGGTCACTGCGAAAGGTAAGACAAAGTTCAGAAAGGAATCTCTTTATCCACAATCTTTCATGAAAAGGAAAAAGCACAGTTAAATACTTTGTTCTTCATAAAAACTTCTAAGAACAATGACCATGCCACTATTTTCTATGTAAAGCTAAAGAGTCAGAAACAGTATTTTCATATAACTAGTTGGGTATGTTAGAACTTCCTGGTTCTTATACCGGGTTTATTGTGTTTAAGAAAGAAAATAAGTAGCTCAAGTCAGCTAAAACCTCCATCTGGCCCCAAGGTTAAGCACGTGAAGAAATCTGTATTCAATTGTTATCTGAGATAAGTTTGTTATCTAAGAGCTGAAGTTACCCTTGGCTGAGCATGATTTGCAATAAATTAAATCAGTTTCGAACCCACCTTGAGCTTTGGTACGTGCTGCTGACCTGTGAAATATTCATTACAACTGCGTCCAGGTCATGTTCATTATAGCACACTTGCTCCGTGAGATTTAAGGGGAGATCCTTAACTCAGAATACTGGAACACAAATGGTATAGATTTATTTCTTTTCCCCAGAATCAAATTTATCCTGTTAGGGCTGCATAGTATTTTCACATGAAGTTTGTCAGTGTCCTTGCTGAGTAATTTCACCCTGTTTCCATGAGAATTAAGTGGTAACTGAACACAAAGAATTGATCTGTACAGAAAGAAGGTACTACTTTTATGTTACTAGTCATAAAAGTAGAGCTGTAATATTTCAAAAATAAAATGGAACACGATTCTTGCTGAGGCTATTCATTAGAAATTGTTTGAATATGCAAAACACTTCATGAGCTATTACGTAGAAATCATTCCAGGTAGTCCTATTATGGTAAAGTGAAATTAAGAGCTGGTTCAGCAAAGCTATACTTCAGATTTTTTTTTCAAATTTTGTTTAAGTGGAAGGGTGGAAAGTAGCCAAGGAAATCAACTTGAAATATGGCTAATTACTAAAAGGTGAGTCTGGAAAATGAAACAACGTAATGCTTGTATTTCTTATAAAGAACAGGGCAGGGACCTCACATGAAGGAAAACAGGCAGGAAAGACGGGTAGGAAGATCAGCGTTGCAGGTGTGTGGTATTTTCCTTGCTCACCGTACTCATGTTGCATTAGCTTACAGTCTAACCCTGTGAACAGTAAGAATCTGGGTTTTTAAAGTACATGAATACTGAAGAAATCTAGCTTTTTGAGGAAAGGATTCTGTTGGAATACTGTGAGTTTTCTGGAGTATTTTGTGTGTGAATGTTCCCAAATGAGGTATAAATAATGATGGGGTTTTTAAAAGTTTTTTTCTGTTTGTCATCTTCTAAGTTGAGGGCATATAGTTTAAATTATAAAGCGTTAACTGTGTTTCTGTCTCAACCTGTGGTGGTTTGAATTTCTATTTTAATAGGAATCCTACTCTGAACAAAGAGTGACTGTTTCATTTACCTTGTGTCTTTGAATGCCAAGAGAAATATCCTCTACAGATTTTTGTTACTCTGCTTTGGAAAACATGCACATCCCTTTGTGGGTTAATGAAACAGGCTTCATAGCCATGCATATATTCAACAGCATACCTGTGTATATATTTAGTGGGGCAAATATGCACATCATATCTGACAGCTCTGGCTTTAATAGATATGTAGGAATTAAATGGAAACATAAGAATTTTCTTCAGCCTTCATACTCATTTTTTGCTATTGGGATGGACACTTGGAGATGTCTTCACGTATGCTCTGGGTGGCTGAATGTGTGAGAGTGATAGCAGAATTAGACATAGAAGCTTCTTAGAGTCTTTACAGCATGTGTTTTTTGGCTGAAAAAGAAAGGATTCTTTGGGCACGCGTCATGGGAGTGATGGGAACCACTCCCATCTTCCTGAGGTACAAGTCAAAGCCCACTTGTGCTTCAGCAGAGTTCAGGTGGGAAAATCTTTCGTGTTAGCAGTTTGACTTGGTATTTTTTAGGTTTGCTTTCTGAAGCAATATTGTTGTGGTGGTGAGCTGGCTTTCAGCTCATCTCCTGAGGGAGCTAAAACAAACACCTGGAATCTAAGGGGGGTTTGCATTGGTTGGTTTGTTTGTTTTCTGTGTGTGTGTCCTGCTATAAAATTACTGCTGAGGTTATGGTGAGCTCTAAAAAGTTTTTCTTCTTAACTGAACCACGGAGAAATTTGCTAACTGTATTCTCAATGAACTGTAAGGTCCATAGTTAGGAACACTGTCTTAAGGCTGGAGCTCCTGGGCGTTCTCTGTGCCATTCTGGGAGAATCTGACAGCGTCTATTGATGGGAGCGCCTCAGCCTGATGCTGCTGGCGAGGGCATATGCTGTCCAAATCTCTCCCACTAATCTTATTGCCATGACATCAGTTGCTTCTGAGGTCAGTAATTGCTGTTGGGATTTAGAATGAATGCTGCGGCCTTCAAGCAGGACACCTTCTGTGTCTTAAGGATACGGTCTCCTTTTGTATTTATGGCTGGGACAGAGGATGCCAGGGAGCGAAGTGGTAGAAAGTTCTTCAGAGTGATTTGAAGGGGTCTTTATTTCTACTGGCTGGAGAGTTTATTTCTTAAAAAAACAAAAATGTTGTGAGTATCGTACCAAAAGCATTTTAAGTCCATAAAGGTTTTTCATATACTATTTTTGAAGACCAAAATAAATGAAATACGTGTTTGTATGCACAAAACCACACACACGCAACTCCAAAGATCTCAACAGAGGGTAGAGGAAAGGGGACCCTCCTTTTGGCTGGTGAACTCTGAGGTGGTACTCACAATATAAGAGGGTCACAGTTTGTAAGTGAAATTATATCAGTTACAGCTGACAGAAGATACAATTGCATATAATAGTCAGATTTTCCTTCACAGTTAATAATTAAAAAGTAAGCAGATATGATAGTAAAGCTGTCTGGCGCTGTAGATAATACATCTGGATGTAGCTGATGGTATAAGGTTGTTTGACTGTTCCTAGAGTTTTTTGCAATGGTATATGGGAGATAATTTCTTGTCATAAAATGCCTGGATAGGTCTATAGCTTAAACCTTTGTAAAGGAATTTGTTAAACTCATCCTAGCAAACAATCCAAATTCTACAGTAAAATCTCTCATTAAGTTTCCACTTACTCATTTAGAAAAGTCTTAGCTGATACAGCCACTTCCTTTGTCAGTTTCTTACTGCACTTTTCAATATGATAATTGCTGTTAAATGAAGTTTTTAGGAGAGCAAAAGCAATATGCAATGTGAATATATGACTCAGTAATTTGCATCTATATTTTGAGACAAATACAACTAAGTAGTAGAGCAGTGCATATTTTGAAATATAAAGTATATGCCAGTCAACAATAACCTTAATCTGTATGGACATTTTGGGACATCAGTAAGAGCACTCCCCCCCTTCCCCACCCCGCAACCCCCAAACACTTGGTGGAAATATCTCTTTAAGTGTCACGGTAACTTAGGAGCATTGTTTGACATCTTCCCTTTCTTGAAATCTGTATCAAGACTAATGAAAGGAAGCCAGTCAGAATATAACTACACATCTACTACTTAAATTCAATTTTGTGTTGAACTAAGGCAGTTTTCTGAGGATCGCTGAGGAAGTATCTTCAAGATGCTGTTGAATAAATGGCTGAATCTGGGCAGCAGAGCCTCCCTCACTTCAAAGTTGTTATTTCTTCTTTTTTTCTCCCCCGTTGTGTTTAATGAATCAAGCCCTGCTCTACCCAATCAGAAGGAGGAACTGATGGGAAGGCCTCTTCATGTCAACAACAATAAGAACTTTTGGTCCAATAAGCCTCTTAATTAAATCTGAAATGCCTTCTAATTTCTGTTCCAAAAATACAATGAATATAATGATGGCAAAAGAAACAAGAAACACAATTTGTGGAACACTTGAAAAGTGAAGAGGATAAATCTATTTAGCTCTATGCTCCTACCTTAGGCATCTTCATGAAAGGCAATTTAATTTGAGACTCTAAACATAACTTTAAGTAAAATGTGTCATTAGTATACATTTTGGCCTAGCAGAGATGAATATCCTGCTTTAGGAGCCTGGAGGGGGGAGCAAGAGGAATGCAGGAATATACTGAAGGTAGGCTCAGCTTTCTAGATCAGTTTTCCCCTAGTCCAAAATACTGCCAGTCTGGATGCTCTGTATGTGTGGATGGATTGGGACACTGTCATGAGAAAAGGAAGAAAACTGTGCCGACTGATATCTTTACTGCACAACAGAGGCCATGTTTATTAGCTAGTGTACTGCTTCCACTTGTACAGTTTAATTGTGGTTTCAGGCTTACATGTTTTACTCGGTTTCCCTGTGTGATACTAGTTTCAATAACCACTTCTACACTGCAATGCTATTGTAAAATTCTATAACCAAGCCCATGAAGAAAAAAATATACAGAAACAAATGCTTACCATAGCAGCCCACATCCTGTAGCCCTAGAATGTAAGAACTAGTAAAGAAGCTTATTTTCTTGAATTCTCTCAAACGTGGCTGTTTCTTAACCACATATAGATAAGCTTCTGATTAGAATGCTTTTAAAATCTGCTGCTCCTCTGTTCTTGTCAGAGTGATTAAATGCAGAAAATTACGAAACTTTCTACTGTTTCCCTATGAAACACGGTTTCATGTTAAGATGAAGCATCTAAACTCAGGAAAGAATTCAGTAAATTCAGTTTTCATATGCATCTTTATGTCCCTTCTCACCAGTGAATTTTTGTAAACTGTGCACTTAAATTTTCAGCAGACTAGCAATTCTCCAGCACAATGAACATGTATATATTGAAGACCTGCATCTAAATAGGTGCTCTTAAGTCCTGCGCAGAGCAGTTATGCATGAAAACAAGCTATTTGTAACATGCTGGTTTTTCTTGTTTGTTTTCAGCACTGGCTATATTCAACACCTTTACATTTTCACAAGAAAAGAGATTAAGTAATAGTAACAGATGAAGCTTCTTGGTAGAATTATGGTTCTGTTTGCGTATTCTAATGTGTGTATCAGAATTTTACTAACCATGTGTGGGTTTTAGTTTAACTGTAGTGTATGGCTGCATTGAAAAATGGTATTTTTGTCCTTTAATTTTTCAGCTATATACAATTTCAAAGGCACGGGGCTACCACAACTACCTCTACAGATTGGTGATGTGGTCCATATCTTGGAGTCCTGTGAAGGTAAGTCAGTTACCATTAGGCTATAGGTTTCTCTGTGTGAATAGCTTAATCCTTTTACTTCACAGCAGTTCCCTCTGTTACATACATAAGTCTACATATGAGCATTAGATGTACATATGACTTATTTGTATTGGTGGTGATGTTCTATTGTTCTGTTTTGAGGAAGAGCCTATTCATTTTTGGAGAGCCAAAATCAGAAATGTTACAGTACACGTGGTTTTTTTTGGGAAGCCATTACCAAATGAGGAAGTTATCAAGGTGAATGTAGGGTTTGTGACGTTCATGCCAGCTTGTAAAATACCTGGTGGAAGTTACGTTAGATTTGACTGAAGTTTTAATGGAGTACATTTTTGCCTCTAAACTAAGTATTTGTTGCTAGGAGATATTCAGCACCATAGTCATCCTACAGTATTAGATGGAAATTTAGTATGTTAAAGTAGTCTGTAGGTCAGCATGATAGAAACATTTCTGAAAACCATCCAACTTACTGAACATGCTGAACAGCAGAAATCATGCATGATAGATAGTCAAGATGCTGATCCAAACTTATGTAGTTGGTATGTGGAGATATCTGACCAACTGGCGTAAGTGTAAAATAAATACAAGCAGCTGAAGAATAAGCAAACATAAAATTTTGTACATTTGTGAAGCCAAATTCATTGTCAATACTGTAGCAATAGTGTATTCCTCCATACTGATTTCACCTGTACCTTCACAATCTTGCCGAATTCTCTACCAAGTCTGCCAGAGCTACTTAAGTTTTTATTAGTATAAAGCAACAAGGGTGCAATTGTTATTTCTAACTCAACAGTTAGGTATGTGCAAATGTCATTGTAATAGTAATTTATTTTCAATCTGCAGTGGTGTTCTTGACCAGCTGAGTTAAAAAAAATATAATGAAGTGCTTCAAGCTTTGCAAAACGTATTGTAAAATTATCTTCTTCAACCTACTTCTACTGTCTGTCAGCTCTATCTTATTAACTGCAGTTACGTTAAAGAGAAAGGCTGACTGCTGCATTATGCAGGTATAGGGACAGCTTGGTGTTGAAAGACATTTGTATGCTGTGATCATAATGCTGAAAAGAATCTGAAGCTGTTTGAGCCCAGCACATTCCACTTCATAGAGCTCTAGGTTGTTTTGAAAGGAAACAACTAAGTATTTTACAGAAGAGTATTTGAGAAACCATACCTCCAATGCTTTGGAGCCCAGAAGCGTTTTTTTCTTCTATTTGTAAGAGAAATTCAGTATCTCTAAGCATCAGTGAAAATACTGATGTCACTCATTAGACTATTTGTCAGCAGATGCATCTCTCAAAGTCATGAGTAATGATTTGTGTCCTCTCCTAAAAAATGAATGGTCTGCATAATATTTTAAACCTCCATTCTAGATATTTTGGCTAAGAAAAAATACATTGGCAAATCAGAAACCTCCTCATCCCTATACAGTCTCTGTTAATCGCAGAAATAGCATTTCAGGTTTCTGACTCCTGTGGTATGTTTGTTGACAGGATGTCAGCCCAGCCTAGCAAGTTGAATGGTGACCTTATGGTTGTTTTTTTTTAATCTAAAAGTCTTTTCTGAGTCCTCTACCCTTAGCACGCTGTCATAGCTTGCTTTATGAAATACGTTTGTCAATGAAGAAGTGGAATCTTTCATATTGTGCAAGTGAGGAAGTTGATCTTTTATCAGGTATCTTAAAAAATATGCTGCCAGCTGCAGCTGAAGAGTAACCAACAGTAACAGGGTTTTTTCTGCACTCATTTTACATGCTATTTTAGTTCGTTTTGCATGCACAAAATATATGCACAGAACATACATGTGCAGTCACAGCAAATGGGATGAAATAGATTTTACATGCTTGGTTGTAAATTGGAGACTATGTGCAAATAAGTCAGCTTTAGAAGTAAGTTGGAATTTTACTGTTGAAAAGATACTGGAAAAAAATCCCAGTGCTGAAAAACTTTAAAACAATCTCTCCCAAGTCTGTCTTTGAGGTCAGTGATTCTCTCGTGACTTTTAAAATTGCCTTTCTTGCAGGACTGTTTGGGGTTTGGTATTTTGTTTTTTATACTTTGGTTGCATGGCTGAAAATACCTGTGCTGTGTTAGAAACGGTGACAGAGAAAAGGTGGTAGAGAAGAGATAATATCTGTTCATGAAATTATAGTCAGAAAATGTATGCTTTTAGCCATAAAATGCTTTCTTTGTGGTGAAATAGAAGTATTCGACAGAGTTGAATACTGTTGTTGTACAGGTAATTTTTCATGATGGAATGTGTGCACAGCGGACATGGCTTCTGCTGTAATTTCATCTATGTATTTTTGAAGCAACTAATAATTTTTAAAGATCCTATGCTTGATAGTTCTTATATGAAACAAAACCCATGACTTTATTATGTGCTTGTTTATGCATACATTCTGTTACACTAAGTGCACTCTTTCTTCCTTTTAGATTGGTACAAGGGTTACCTAGTAAGACACAAAGGATCAGAGGTAAGATCACGCTAGTCATATCTATGACACTATTTTTAAAGAATCAACCCATGAAGTAGGTTTTTAGTATCTCTTATCAGGTAGTCCTGTTTTGATCTCTGAAGTCAGCTATCTCCATTCTCTTTCCTTTCAAGATGAATAAAATGATCAGCACTTGTCCTGGGCAGTGTTGGTAAATATTAGAAGTGAGGACTGGGAGAAGCAGATCAATGAAGAAAAAAACACTGTGCCTTCAGGTTAACAGACCGATGAAGATAGCATTTGAAATAACTTATTTTTTTTAGTTAATTTGCTGATAGATGTGTCTGTTCCTGCACTTTTTTCTAAGGATTCTTTAGGCTGCATTTAATATAAACAACTCCTATGAGACTTATATTCTTAAATATATCTCTAATGTACAAAAAATCATATTAATTAAAAAAAAAAGTCAGTATTCTTACACCTGAAGATGGAAAGCCACAAAGTTTTTACCCTGGGTATGATGACTCCTGAGTTAAGTAGCAAGAAAATTACTCTTTAGTTTCAAATGCACTTTTGTAAAAGAAAAGCATTTTTTGAAACTTGCTCTTAATATCAGACTCCTTTTTAGGGAGCAGCAATGCAAAGGCATTTGAAGTCAGAGACTCATGCTTATATTACAGTAAAAAGTTTGGTGAAAGTTGCTTCTCTCTGTAGCCTGGAAAAAGGATGTATAAAACCTTCACAGCCACTTAAAAAGGGATATCTGGAGAGCAGAGAGACAGTTGTTAGCACAGAATATGCCATCAGATAAGATCAGAACAGTCTGCAGTTGTCTATTTCTCCTTTTTCTTATTTTGTATTCAGTGGCTTGTAGGTATTAGCAATAACTTGTGGTAACTTCGAATAACTAATTTGTGTCTATCTTCAAACTGCATGTGATCGCAAAATATTGTAGTTTCCTTTTGGAAGTATTAGATGCTTGAATTAATGTTTCATTTCATTACTCAGTAACTGAACATTCTAAAAGACAGAGAAATGAATAATCATGATAATTTTGCCTAATTATAGAATGGTTTAGGTTGGAAGGGACTGTAAAGGCCATCTAGTTCCACCCCCCTGCCCTGGGCAGGGACACCTCCTACCAGCCCAGGTTGCTCAAAGCCCCATCCAGCCTGGCCTTGAACACCTCCAGGGATGGGGCAGCCACAGCTTCTCTGGGCAACGTGTTCCAGTACCTCACCACCCTCATAGTGAAAAATTTCTTCCAAATATCTATTCTAAATCTACCTTCTTCCAATTTGAAGCCATTCCCCCTCATCCTATCACGAGGACCCTACATGCTCTTGTAAAAGGCGCCTGTCCAGCCTTCTTGTAGGCCCCCTTCAGACACTGGAATGCTGCTATAAGGTCCCCCCAGAGTCTCCTTTTAATTTATTAAAATTTAGTCTTAAACTAAAAAGGGAAAATATTTAACAGAACTAACCGCTTCCTTTTAACTAATTCTTAATATTGCTAAAGGCCTTCAAGGTCAACATGCATAACATGTTTTAAGCGGTATTATTAATTTCATATACTAAGATTTCACTAAATTTCGTATTAATGGGACCTTCTTCTTTTACTTTGCTTTTTCATGGGCTCTTTTGAACTTAAATTTTAATTAAAAACTACGGAAGTGATAAGACATGATTGTGTTTTGATTAAGATCCAGTGCTAAAAAAAATGGCTATAAAAGCTGAAATCTAATTCAGAGAAAGGCTTTGTAAAGTACCACATATGGGTGGCAGTCATTGATTAGAGAAGAATCCAAGAAGAACCTAACTTAATTACCAAGACTAGATTTGCTAGTTAATGTGAGGATTGTCGTGGATAGATTGATGGTCGAACATTCATTCAGGATGACTTAAGACATTTCAGCTGTTGTAGAGCAGGACACATCACTTTGGATCATTTTGTCTATGGACTGTTTCTTTTCTACACAAGTCAATTAAAAATAAATGTTTACAATGTAATGAAATCTGATGCCTCCTTTGCTACATCTTGCTGGGCATCTATATTGAGCATGGTCCTAAATGACCATGTACAAAATGAGACTGTACTCTCAGTTGCAGTGGTGCCACATACACCTGGGAGGGCTGAGAGTTTATGGCTTTACTAAGTGTCTCCCTTTGTGCATTGCAAATGACAGGTTGTTCTTTATTCTTAAAGCGATTTTAGTCTTATGCACAGTGTTCTTGGTTCTTGTGCTTCAAACTAAACTTAGAGTTTACTATCCTTCATGTCAGTGGCTATTTTGCTATTCATCCCAAGTGACTTCCTCTGTCTATCAGTATTTCTTTCACTAGGTGTGATCCTATATCAGCATCACCCCTTTGGTTTGATCTCTAAATTAGCTGATTTCTAAATTAGACTGCATTTTTTTCCTAGAATGAGAAATGTACGGGCTGACGCACAGAGAAAATGTTTCTTTACTGTATTTACACTGTATGTACTGTTTTCTGGGGGAGTGGAAAGGGGGCAGGGTGGAAGATGGTATTTCTTATGAAGAAATGTAATTCTCTGCATTCTGTGTTTGCATAAAAGAATATGACAAAACTTCAATTATTTGTCTGTCAAGCAGAAACGCATCTAGCCAGACAGAAAACTAATAGGCAGCAGTTAATTTGGACATTACAGTTTATGTTCATAGTCATAATTTTATGAAGAAAATTTAGAAGTAGGTTTTGGAAAGCTCTTATTTGTTACTTAAATATTCTTGGAGAATAAGTGGATTGTATTTTTTTTTTTCTCCTTCAACAGGGAATATTTCCTAAATCTTTCATCCACGTCAAGGAAGTTACTGTTGAAAAGAAAAGGTATTGACTTTAACTGGTTTTATTACATTAAGCATCTTGTCTACTAAAGAATGCCTTTTAAGGCATTTATATGCCTTAAACACAGTAACTATAATATAAACACATGAAACTCAGATAGTCCTTTTCATTTTCATTGCGTTAAATTTTCTTCTCTTTTCTAGACATACAGAAAATATAATACCTGCTGAAATTCCTTTAGTTCAAGAAGTTACCACTACTCTCTGGGAATGGGGAAGCATCTGGAAACAGCTCTATGTGGTATGGCATTTTTCCATGCCATGTGTGGCCTGTTAATTAGTTCTATTTATGCATATTGAGGCCTTACTCAAATTAGTGTCTTTTCTCAGATGCAGGGCAGGATCTGGGAGGATTTAAGAAATTACTACTTCATCACTGCTTATATTACCATTTTCTTCAATGACTTTAAATTACAAGGCTGACTTACTGCTGAAGAGTGGTGTAACTTCATGCCTTTAGTTTCAACCTTAAGTATCCTGTATATGATAAATTTTTTCATAATTGTTCTTTGTAGAGTTGACGCATTTCAAGACAGGAATATCAAACATAACTAAGATGCATTTGAAAAAGATTCACCATGTTCTTGGGATGCTAGAATAAAAGTTGTTCAAGGGTTACTGGGAGCATGTAGCTATTAACAATTGGCAATTTCAAATAGTCAGTCTTTTTACTTTCAATATCTTCATTTTATGTTTCTTGAAGAAAAACGTTTTTTATTCCATCTTGAAGAAAAACATTTTTTCCTGCGAGCTCTTTTACCAATACATAAAAGTGCAATGAATTCAAAGGTATTAGTCAAAATGGCTGCTGCATCAGCATCTGTGTTCCTTGTAAGCAAGCAACCTGTTGTCATGGTGGTCTTTTGCATATGCTTGTGATACCCACAGTGTGGTCTAGAACTGTAGAAGTGATTCATTATTTTCTTCAATTATCTTTTTATTTTAATTGGACCTGAAATATTTTTGTAGGTCTTAACTATCCTTTATACAGAGACTAAACCTTTCTTATAATATTATACCTGTCCTCGGACTAGAAGACTCTGAGAGACAAAATTTGAATGACAGAAGCCTAACTTTTATATGTGCATAATCATAGATATTTTGCATGTTGTAACCCTACATTAATCCCTACTGATTCTAGTAACTTGTTTATGAATTTTTGGCTGTCAGGCTTAGGTTAAAATGTTGACTTGAAAAATATCAAAAGATGGCGAATTCGCTAGTACCTGAGTAGTGTCTTCTAATGGATAACCTGTTTCAATTGCTTGCACTGACTGCTGCAGGATCCCAGCCATTGGATTGTGCTTTATCTGTGTTGGGGGAAAAAAAAATTTGAATATGGTGTAGTATTCCCTCATAGGCTATTTTCTGAAACATGTGAATTCTTAGTCTTCCTCTTTTTAAAGTCGACAAAAACCTTTTCTTGTTTCAGGGAATGACATTGGAACTGCTTTAGTGACTTCTATGCATTCTCTCACTTTTCTCTTAAATGTATTAATACTGCAATCAAATATAGTTGTTCCCACCATGCTCTTATCGGTACCTCGTACAGAAGTAAATTGCTTCTATAATATTTGCTCTTGATCAGACTGAGTTAAAGAATTTTAAAACAGTGCAATTAAATAAACCAAAAATAACATAATTCCCTATAAATAACATAATTCCCTATTCCCCATAAAAAATGCTTAACTTTTATGTCATTTCTTTATGGTCACATGGGAGATTCTGTCCTTAACAATTTGTGAGATGAGAGGAGGAAGGAAGCCAAGCTCAGTACTTTGCCTAGTTCTTGCTTGTGTAATCACTTAGCATTAAATATGATACATCTTTTAACTGTCAAGACCAACGTTTCACTTCAACTTGAAGCCTGAAACCTATTGTTTTATTTTATATCTTAGACAAATAAGAAAGAGCGGTTCCAGCAGGTGCAGTCTATGATGTATGACTTAATGGAGTGGCGGTCACAGCTTCTGTCCGGGACTTTGCCAAAAGATGAGCTCAAAGAACTCAAACAGAAAGTGACTTCCAAAATTGACTATGGTAACAAGTAAGTGGCCTACATATCTTCTGGAAAACATGATTTATTTTAAAGCACCCAGCTAGAACAGAGACGATGATAAAGTTTTCCTGTTTGCAGTTTTGTAACACATTAACGTGAGATGCAGACATACTGAATCTTCCTTTTTCGAATTTCTCCCTGTTATTCCTGTGATAATAGTAGATACCGTGTTGAGGCTTCTCATTTTGAAAAAGCGATTTGCTATATTAATTTATTTGTTAATTATAGATATACCAGCTTGTCAATTTGTAAAGATTTGAGGTTAGATAACTAACCTTTGTATACATATAACATCAGTGTACTCAGTATCCAAAACTTGTCCATCCTTCAGAAACATAGCCTACTGCTAATTGTGTTATGCTACCACTTCAAAAGTGGTGCTGAGACACTTTAGCATATGGATGAACAGCAAAAGTCTGAAAAGTCTGAAGTGTACAGGGCCTTTGCTAAAGGCACCACATCACCGCTCTATCCCCCGCCCCCCAATTTACTAGGGAATTTCCAGGCAGAACTCTGGTTCTGGTAATAGAAGTGAAACTACCAGGGATAGAATGATTATTTGACAAAATGCCTTGTCTGCTTCTTGCTAATGAAAAGTCACTGCAACACAATACATTTTTGGCAAAAATGAGGTTATGTGGGTTCAAGTGGTGTTCCACCATCTGATAAAGGGAGGGAGAGAGCTTGGTAAACAAATCTTCACAGTATTGGTTTTATAGGCATTGGAATCTGCTTATGAACTGTATGTAGCTATTGCAAGAGACTGTGGTTATTGTGGCCTGAAGGCCGCTACGCAGCTGAATGTCCTCAGTTACCTGTGGCTAGACATAAACAACGACCACAAGATGTTATGAAACTCTTAACTTGTTCACTGTGATTTGGATGCACAGATTTCTGATAAATTGTATTCTTGCAGAACGCACTATGGGAATACACACATCGTGCTAGAGTGTGGGGAGCTGAATGGTCACTCCAAGACAGATTTTACTTTGAAATGCTCCAGTCAAAGAAGCCTAGCTCTGATTAAGACAACACTAATGTTTCTTTGCTTTCAGACTTTTATTTTCACATTCTTCTCTTCTTTCCAAATTATGAGACAGTAAGGCTCTTCCTTTAGAGGAGCAGAGGTGGAGGGGATGTTTAAAATGGTTTGGGGTTGTATAGAGGAAAAATGCAAGTTGGATAGTACTTGTAAGTGTCTGAAAGTGTGGCGTTGAGTTGTGATGTGTGAAGGAAACTTGCCAAACTGTGGAGAAGGAAAAAGGGGAATGACAATGGAGGCTGAGTGGGTCATTTTGGGAGAGGAGATTGAACACCAAATCAGGAGAGGCTGTGGATAATCATGTAAGGTGGTGAATCTGGCTTGCAGTCTGATACAGACTGCATCAAACTTTAACAGTGCCATAAGGGCAGTCAGTACATCTTAGAGATTGTGAAAGGTACAGTCCGGCATGAAGTAGACCAATTTTAGAGGGGGATGGAGGAGTGAGATCCTGGATAGGCAAGAAAGGGTATATTTTGGCTGAGGTGACACCATGACACTGTGGGCAAGAATATGTAGGATGTATGGAGGCAAGACTTGNTGAACAAGGGCATGATTTGTATGGGAGTGAATCAGAACAGAGCATAATAGTTAAGTAATGGGACTGGGATAGTAAAATGGCAACATAAGAGCATCTTGATTACAAAGGGTATACATTAAAAAGCAAAAGAGATGAAGACTGCTTGAAGTCATTGAACATGGTGAATCTACTTTATGTGATAGGCATTTAAATACTTTGGTGACACTACTATAAATTCCTAAAATGGATAAATACTGTACAACAGCTTGAAAAGAAATTATGTGGTTTAAATTTGTCTTCAATCAAATACTGTTGCATACATTTAAACTTACTTTATTGCATTAAAACTTGAAGCAGCTCCTTGTGCGTTACTTTTCTAAGCTTTATTTTATAGAAGGAAATAACCCTGCCATTATGCTCTTTGTATTTTCACAGGATACTTGAGCTAGATCTAATAGTTAGAGATGAAGATGGAAATATCTTGGATCCAGATAAAACCAGTGTCATCAGCCTATTTCATGCACATGAAGAAGCGACGAATAAAATCACTGAGCGAATTAAGGAGGAAATGGTAGGAATGACTGGCCACACTTAAGACCTCCTTTGCTAAAATCAAAATGAAAAACTATACAAGGGTTGAAGGATGTAACCTTCTACCATAAAAGTTGGTGGAAACTTTTGCCTCTGACTGAACTAAGAGCAGATTCACATTCACGTGCTATAAATATGGCTAAGCCTCAAGTTGAGTTAGTTGTGTTTGTGCACTGGATTCGGGCTGTGGCTAGGCTGTGTTTAAAGCTGGTTCCAAATCTGTTCTTGGATTCCTAAATAGAAATACATCTCCTCATTCCATCTGTGGGCTACTCAATGGGGTGATTCACATAGTGAATAGTTAAATACTTGGAGTTCAGGCTGCAAGCTATGATTAACTAAAGCTCTTTTTAGAAGATCTTGCAACAACACTAGTTGTTTGCTGTGTGTTGCTGCTTGTTCAACTCTGGAGTTGAAGAATTTAAGCTCACTGAATAGGAACTCTCGTGAACTCAGCATAATCTTGTGGACACCAGAAATTACCATGCCTAAGTGAAGCTGAAGAGCGCATAAACTTCATCTTTTAAAATGGAAAACAGGAGACTACACTTCCTTGACCTTTTTCTTTATTAGATCTGTTCAGGGACTTGTAAGATACTTGGGTTCTTTTCTTCATTCATGAGAAAATAAACAGTAATAAAGCAAGTAAAACACTTCGCAAAAAAAGAAAAAGTGGGGCTGTCATGACACTTCAATAATGCCCAAGACAAATCACTGGAAAACACCTTATGAGTTGTTCTCATCAGCATCACTGAATAAACCTTGCTTCCCAGTCATCAAAATGTAATTATCTGACAATATAAGGAAAATTAAACTTGGTAGTCTGCAACAGACTGTGTGTTATTTTAAAAATAGATCCAAAGAATAGATAAAAAGAGCTTTAGGCCATCACATATTAAGTAGCTGTTTCTAAGTGGTTAAAGTGGGATGTAGGTAGAAATTAGGAGCCTATTATGAGTCAGTGAACCTGCTCACCTGTGTCCTGATCTCAGTGTATGTTATTTGTCTCCTCTTCAAAGAGGTGTATTTTGTTTTGCTAGTGTTCCTAGCATACTGAAACCCCATTACAACGCGGATAGTAGGCCTTCTGCTATAGCCTGCTGTGTTAAAAAATCATAGCTTTCAGACTTGTAGGCATGCCTCTGTAGTGATAGCTCAATACTTTCCCTTCTCTTTAAAAGTGGTGATAATTTTTTTGCCCTTTACATAATTACCCAGTGGCCGAAGAACTGACCTAAGATATGGAAGTCACAGACTCATAGACTATCTCAAGTTGGAAGGGACCCAAAAGGATCATAGAGTCCAACTCATCTGCTCCCTTCTCCTAAAGCGGTTTAAGTTCTTACAGCATAGCAAAAACATTGTCAAGTCTTTTAGGCACAATCTTTTACCAAAATGTTAGTAAAAGACTTGAGAATAGTTCCTTTGAAAGCAGCCTGATTTTCTTGGGAGGTAAGGTTTTGAATACATTCAGATACAGGAGCTGGCTCTGTTCTCCTGAATGAAAGTAAATGTAAGATTTTCAAGAAAGGAAGATTTCTGGAGGTGAAGGGAAGAAGGGAAGAGAAACAGCTTAACTACTGTGTTTCTTGGAAATATTCATAAGATAAAGTAATCCCTGTTCCATTCCTAAAAGAAGACGCCTACCTGAAAAAGATAATATGCTTAGAATCCCATACAAAGGAAGTTCTTACTCATAATACCGAGGAAGTCCCCGAAGTATTGCAAAAGATAGATTTAAGGCATCTCTGTTACCAGCTTTTTCGTTATTTGCACATGGAGACAGCTCCCTAGTCTGGGTGCAGTGTTTTGAAGAACCCAGTCTGAGCTTTTTATCTCCTGGCGTGCAGTGAAGGCTTGGGGGAGGAAGGTGGGATCTTCACACCTATGCCACTTCTGCATCTTCTAACCAATCTAGTAACTTTCTAGCTTCATAGTAGAAAAGGATGTCGATACACTGGTGAAGCATTGCCGAGGGTCAGAAACTTATTTGCTAGTCATGTCTGTGTTTTTAAGCAACGTCTTCCAGAGGAATATACAGGACAATGCTTATGTGCTGTAAACAAGTATTTTTATCCAAATTTTCTATGATTTTGTTCAAGATTACCTGTTACATATGATAAAAATTGAAACTGCTTGTAGTATCCCACCATTTTAATTCATGGATCTAGCTAATGATTTTCCTCCTTCTGAGTAGTCAAAGGATCAACCAGATTATGCCTCGTACTCCCGAATGTCTTCATCCCCCACCCACAGCCTATACGTCTTTGTGCGGAATTTTGTGTGCCGAATAGGAGAGGATGCAGAACTCTTTATGTCACTATATGATCCACAGAAACTAACAATTATAAGGTAAGCTTTCTTTTTTTATTGCGAAAGAGTAGCAAAAGGAACTAGTCAAAATGAAGTAAAATAGTTGCCAATATGCTAGTAATGCAGAGAATATATATATATTTATTAAAGGAAGAAAACTAAAAGGGAAGGTAAATATGGACAGATCTAGTTGTTGGTGGCTACTAAAGAATTTTGTGGTAAGGGATCCCAGATATTTTGATACACAAGTCCTGGATCGAACACTTTAGAATTTTGGAGAAGCCTGAGACCACTAAAAGTTAAGAGATTATTCTTGATGGGAAATGTTGTGGTGTCTGGAGTAAGGTGCTGAAACAGGGGTAAGGGGACAAAACGGGAATAACTTATAAACTTAAAGATTCTATTGAGTATTCCCATCAAACAGACCGATGATGGTAATGTTTCCTCAAAAACAGTGCCATTCTGTCTTATGTTAAAGTTATTTTTCAAAACTTACTGATGGTGTTTTGTATAGCATTCTTCTTGGCTTTTTAGTCTGGTATTAGACTTAAACAATCACCACAGACTACTGTCTGTCACACAACCTTTGTTATGTACTGTGGGTTTTACTGTACTGTGGAAGGGAAGAATTTTTAAATCACATGACAATAAGATATTTATCTTCAAAACAGTGAGAACTACTTGGTGAGATGGGGGAGTAAAGGCTTTCCAAAGGAAATTGATATGCTCAACAATCTTAAAGTAGTGTTCACAGTAAGTGTTTTCCAGTTTACCTTACTTAGTATTTGCAAATCGTATTGTCTCTTCTCTGTGGTCACTATCAGAACTCCTGAAGATTGAGCAAGATGAAGAAGGAAGCAGAAGTAATCTTAGAAACAGAGCAAGATGACCAGTCATTGAGTGCTCTTAGGCAGCTGACAATTCTTCAGTGTCTTTTCTTCAAATCAATTTGCTGCCTCATAAGTTTATTCTTGTCTTGATTTATTTATTTTTCTTTAATCTGCTGTACCTCTTGATTGCTACTATTTACTCTATTTATCTTACCTTATATTTTCTTCAAACCTTGTCAGGCTTTTCATCTTTTTTTGTGGGCTCAATTTGGGTGGTTTTGTTTGTGTGGTTTTTTTTTTCCCTCCATTGATTACTGAGGCTCAATTTATTACTGGAGGTCCTGTTTAAATTTCACAATTTAGTTCTTCCCCAAGTAATATTTCAATTCTTTTTTTTTGTTTGTATCTTAGGATCTTGGAAATAAAGACCTTAGCAGAGACAAAATTTATTTAGTTTGTCAAATAGTCCGAGTTGGAAGGATGGATCTCAAAGACAGTAACTCAAAGAAATACACACAAGGACTAAGGCGGCCTTTTGGAGTGGCAGGTATCTGATGTCTCCTGTGCTACATTTGAAGTGGGGCTCAAGTGACACTTACAAACCCTGGACCGCAGAATCTCTACCAAGACATGTCAGAATACAAAACAGCTATATCAACTATCTTCCCTATTTAATTTTTTTAAAGCCACAAAGACTATACCTACACTAACACTGTAGTTCAGGTCTTTCATGTGCTTTTGAATTTAATTTCCTAATAATTCATACTTACTGCTACACAGTGCAAACCAAAGCACAGTACCAGAGTATAATAATAGAAATTCTTCCAGATGAAACAAACCCAATGATTACATCACAAGAGCACCACCAATGCACTCATACCTGTATTTGCAGGATTAGACCAAAACTAGTCTGAAGTAATTCTCCCTTTACACAATGTCATGTTTGTAGTGTGGACTTTGCACTAAATATTCTGCCCTACAAATCCATCCCTATTGGGCTACACTGCCTACTAGCGAAAAATCTATATTTAACTTGAGGCACAGGAACATTAATGTAAATCACTCATAGGTAAGAGGAGCTGTTTTGCAATGCTATTATATGTTTTGATGTATTTTCTTTCACTCTTCTAGTTATGGATATTACAGATATCATAAAAGGAAAAGCTGAAAGTGATGAAGAAAAGCAGCATTTCATTCCCTTTCACCCGTAAGATAGTCAAACATCTTTTTTTTTTTTTTATGCACAAGAATATTTCTAGATCTCTTTGGCTGTAACAATCTGTGGAATGTTTCAAGAAAAAATAATTTTTCCTTTTAATAATTCTATGTTGTAATAGTGCTAATTATTTAACTATCGCTTTAAAAGGCATTTAAGATTTGACAGGGGTTACATAGCATGTTAAATGAATATATATTTCTATGAGTGTGCTCCTTCAGACAGCTAGTACAATGTCCCATTTAACAAAACCCAAGTTAAATAGTTATACATACTCAACAGTAAGCTTTACAATACGGATAACTAGTAATTTATGGGCTTCATTCTGTTTTGAATTTGAGAAAAATCTGAGTAAAAATTTGGTTTCACTTAAAAAGTAGTTGAATTGTTATATATTAACTATTTTCAAAAGAAATGCCAGACCAGCTGCCTAAAAATGTGATACTCGCAGATCAAATGCATAAACAAACACTGTTGCTATGTACTATAGAGAATAAATTTAATTCTGTAAGACCCAAGTACGACACACTGGTTTATTATTTCTCTTGTTTACAATTTGATCCAACATGCTTGTTATGTAAGAATTTGTTTCTAATTTCAAAAGTAGTTAAAAAAATGCAAAGCTCATTCATTTGTGAGGCTGTTTATCAGGGAAAGTGGACTAGACTGGCACGTTGGTGAATGCATTCATGTTGTGCATTCCTACAAAATGATAAGCTTTCATATCTTCAGTCTGTCACAAAATGCCGTTCCTGAAGTTGTCCACTGAATCTTTTTCACTTCAGTGTACACAAGCTTAATGTGAGTGGTCTGCAACTGAGAGTGAGAGATAATGAAATTACAGAATGTATCATAATAAGGTCAAGTATTGCAAAGAGGACTGAGGCTGTTTTTCATATATGTTCTGAATGGTGTTTGATATATTTAGCACTTAATTCCTAGTAGACATTGTTTTTTTATCTTGCAGGGTAGTGGCAGAGAATGACTTTCTACACAGTCTCCTAAGCAAAGTTACTGCATCAAAAGGAGACAGTGGTGGACAAGGTAAAGTAGTTTTTTTTGGTTTTAAGTAGTACTATTTTTTTAAAGTAACAATGTACTTTTGTGGAACTCCATTTTATATTGTTTACATTTTAGAGAAAGGTTTCTATGTTAGAGCTGTAACACAACCATGGAGGTGGGTCAACTTTGAAGGTGGAAGTGAAGAATCATGAGTTTGTAGCCAAATCTTAGAGGCTATTTAAATTAGCAGGTACAGTTTTGGATTATAGAGCTTTTACTTTCAGCTACAGGAAGCAGGGGAAGTGAATTCCTACCACTATTTTGTTGGGTAGAAGAGGCAATCATCTGAAGACAGATTTTTATTTTTTTTTTTCCTCTCCTAATAGGTCTCTGGGTAACTGTGAAAATGCTTGTTGGAGATGTGATTCAAACTAGAAAGGACTATCCACATCTTGTAGACAGAACGACAGTTGTTGCTAGAAAGCTAGGATTTCCTGAAATAATCATGCCAGGTAGGAGGTGCTTCGTTCTGTAATAAGAATGGATTTTGGTTTTCATTGCCTAGGTTACTGAGCATCAGCTGCAGTCTTATTTACTTAATTCTGTAATGGATTACTGAGAGGCTCTTTAGAATTCACTCCTCATAGTAATTTTTGTTGCAATATTAGAGGCTTATATAAAATAGCAAAATACTTGGGAAGTATTTTTTAGGACTTAAGCAGAAAAATAAAATCAAGACAGTGAGAGATAATCCCAGCTCCTTGTACATAGCTTTCTTGTCTTCCAAGTAGATTATGGTGGATGCTTACTTGAATTTTAAATTAACCTTATTTTTATTGTAACTTATCACTTTCCTTTAATAATAAACATATGCATTTACAATCTCTTTTTTTGATGTATGATATTTTCCAGTTAAACTCACTCACTGTCTGCAGTGCTCCTTTTACAAAAAAAACCCCACAAACACAACATAACCCCCCTTCTAGTCAAATCTCGATACTTTAAAAAGTCATATTAATTTGTTCACAGGAGAAAATTAAAATATGAAGCTCCTTCTAGAAAGAGAGCTGTGTATTTGGGGAAAATTCAGTAATGGCATCATCTGTCAACTCACCAGCAGGTGTCAGTGCAGGACGAGAATTTCTTCAAGTCACTGAGGACTCCCATTTGGTTCGTTTCACATCACATTCTTCTTAGCTAAGAATAGCAGAGCTGAAAAATTAAGTTCAGATGGAAAATAAAACATTTTTATCTGTTTAGCCACAGAAAAAGAAGTGTTCTTGTGACCCTATGCTCTCACAGCATTTTCATTGATTTTTATTTTTTAACCTTTCAATTTCTTTTTTAGGAGATATAAGAAATGACATTTATATTACATTGCTGTATGGAGATTTTGATAAATACAATAAAACAACTCAGAGAAATGTGGAAGTGATAATGTGTGTCTGTGATGAAGAAGGAAAAGTGATGCCAGTAAGTCGTCTTTATTCTGTATGACTGACGTAGAAACATGAGTTGCATTTTAGATGAAAGCCCTGAACTTTTTACAAATTTTTATAAAACACCATTCTACAAAAACTTGCAGTTCCCTCACTTGTGGCATCTTGTGACTGATAAGTTTTATGATGTTTAAAGTGACGTACCTATTAAAGTCCTATAAATGTCTTGCATAAAACTGTAACAAGAAATAACATTGAATGACCTATTTTAGCTGTGCCAAGGAACAAAAGCTGTTTCTGACAATTACTGCGTTCTTACTCTAGGTTTTTTTCTTGTGGAAATTCCCAGAGGAATGCAATTTGCACATTAAAATGTTAGAAGTACCATTTCTGCTACATAACAAACCCTTGATTTGTGCCAGGAAGACTGTGTCATTGTCCCTTGAATGGCAAGTAACTAAATTAGTGACAACAGAGGAGTGTGGACACTGTATATATGCAACATAAATATTTGCAGTGTCTTATTGCTTGTCTATTTCTGTTTTGAGAAATTTTTGTCTTTTCCTTAGGGCTTTTTAACACCAGTTCAGTATTCAGGGGGATTTTTGGCCTTTCCTATTCTCAGCTTTATACTGTTCACTAAATCAGTACTGTGATCGTGAGGATGAAATCACAATGAAGCTTCTTGAGATAAAATAAAGGTGGAGTAACTCATTGTGGTTCATGACTTGCTGGAATGTGTTTACGAACTACAATTAAATGTTTGACCTAAAAGGTAACTTTAAAGCTTGAATGAAGAAAATCCTAAACCCATGTAATGCTTAGGATCCACACAACAAGTTGTAACCCTGATTACAAAACAGTAAATATACCTATGGAAACACCTAACCACATGACTTGCATGTACAGAAGTTAACTCTGTTGTGAAATTGACTTCAGCAGACTCTATTCTGTCTATTTACAGAAAATATGCTTAAAATACATATACCAAAGTATTCCTTAAAGAAATTAACGTATTGCAATGTGTTAAATCTTGCAGTCCAATATTATGTATGCCGAGTTCTGCAGATGTATCCTTTCTCCAAGTACCAGGAGAGAGTGGATTTGTCACGTTGTCTATCTGAAATATATGTTCAAATTGTGCCAGCTTTCTGTGGGTAATATGCCTTAGACATGTTTAAGCAACAATTTTGAGGAATTAATTGAAATGCTCTTGAATGCAAGTAATAATAATAAAAAAGTAACTGGTTTTCCCTTTTAGCCTCCAAAAAATAAATGAATACCAATAAACTTTCAAACCCATGAATTTATATTATCTTCAAGATTTCTAATTATCCATGAATCAAAACGGATTTATTGTCACTAAACAGGAACCTGGTTGGCTCTGTTTAATACTTAAACTAGTTTCAGTTGAAGAGCTAGCACTAGATTTACTGTTGCAAGTAAAAGACCTTTTGTTCCAAGTGAATGTCACAGAATACCTTCAAACAAGCTGGTGCATAAACCTTGAAAAATCTCTTTTCGGGCAGATGAGACATACCTTTCCGCAGTTAAAGCTCTCTGACCAGATCTTACAAATCATCTTCAGGTATCAGCATCACACCCTTCTTGTCAAAAGGCATCCTGGTGTTTGAAGCAGACATCTAAGATTCACTGGATTTTCAGCAGGAAAACTGCACCTTTGCAGTAGTTGGTGTAGCCTATATAGGGTTAGTTTCATCTGTGCTTTCAGTGGAGAATTTAATACGTTTGCTTCTTTCATGCACTTCAGTTTTATGTCTGATGCCTGGTGTTGGTGACCTTGCTTCATCAGTTATCAGCATCAGCGGTTACTCTGCGTGTACAATCTTCAACCACAATCAGCTAGGAAAGACCGATGTAGGCCGTCTCTTCACAGATTCAATAAACAAACTGAATTCTTAGGTTACAACAAATTTTGAACTTGATCAAAATTCTTACATTGGATCTGTACTAGTTCTGATAGTCATTAGAGAATGTGAAATTCTAAATGTTGGAAAAAATGGAAGAGGGCATACTGTTGGCACCTCTATAATGTTAAGTTTGGAAGTCACCGCTGGTATGCAGCCAAAGGCTTCTCAGATTCTGCTGGAATAGAGTATTTTAAAAGTAAGTGGAGAAATACATGGCATAATGAAGCTAGGTTATTTTTACTTTGTGTGTTGTTTCTTCTAATTGAGATGCTGCCTTGGTCAATGAAGTTTGTCAGTTTGAGAGGAGAAATCAAGTCTATGTATGTTCATCACCCAGCTCTTCTTAGAGCCCGCTGTGTAATCCCTGTAAAACATGATCTAGGGCTAGGTCCAGTATAATGGAAATGTTTATTTTCATCATGTTCAGAGGCTTGGAAAATGCATTATCTTCATATTAATGCTTCCTCTCTGTTGGTGCTTTTATTATTGTTTAATTCTGAATGACGCCATACCCAAATTCAAGACGCCTTGTTCAAGACAGGTCTTCACGCCGCACGATGTGTGCTGGCCCTGAACCCGCAGCTTTCAAGGAGTGTCCCCCTCTCCAAAGGCTCCAAGCGGGAGCCGCGCTGGGCCTTGGGCCCTGTTAACCGGGGGAAGGTTCGCCTCAGCCCGCAGGCCTGAGCCGGGGCCCCGTCGCCTCAGGGGCAGCAGCCGGGCCCTGCGCCCCGTCCCAGCCGCCACAGCGAGTTCATGAGGAGGCAGAGGCGCGGACCGGCGCACTTACCCGGCCGCCGCTGTGAAGGCGGTGTGGCGGCCGGGGCCGCGGTGGCTGGGCGGCTGAGGGCGGGAAGCGGAGGCCGGGGCTGGCCCCACCGCGGGGGGTGCGGCCGCCATGTTGTCGTACCTCAGCGAGGGGTGAAAGCGGGCGGGGGCCGGGGCGGGTCTCGGCCGTGCGCTGAGGTAAAGCTGCTGCCCGCAGCTGCGGGCGGGATTCCCAGGGGGGGCGGACGGACAGTCTCGTTGTTGGTTTTGCTCAACTCATAAAAATTTACAGAAATTAATGATCCGCTAAGCACTTGTTTCTTACCTTCTTTTTGAAAGAACGCTGTTTGCTTGGGAGCGGGGGACAAACCCGTGAGTGAATATAGATCGGTCCTGTACTATCAGGTCAAACAGCCCCGGTGGATGGAAACGTTAAAGGTACGGTGTAGATACTTTTCAGCCTTTTTTTTTTTTTTTCCCTTTTTTTTTTTTTTTCCTCTTCATTTATTGTTACCTCACACAGAAAAGTTGCACAGCATCAGCTCTTTCTAAAAAAATAACTTGGTCCTGGATACAGCTAGAAGGATGGAGCCTTAGTCATACATCAGTTATTAGCGATACACGATTACTGAGGCTTAAAATGTGACCTAGAAAATGATGTGAAGATTCTGTTCAGCAAAACAAATGAGGTCATCTTAGATAACCTTCTGTCCTAGCATGGCTCATCAAAACCGAAATATTGCATTTGTTCTGTTGCAGCGAAACAATGGAGATGAGGAGCTTCAATTGAATGATTTTCAAAATAAAAAAAAAGCCAAACAAAAAAAAAAACCCTAGTAAACCGCAGCCCACCCCCCACTCCACCTTCCTACCCCAAATATTAACACTTTACAGAGAAAAAAACTCTTGGATTTCTTTAGAGAAACACCAACAATTATCTAATCTAGCTTTAATGTCTTTGATCAGAAAATGCTTGGAAGCTTCCAGAAGTAGTGCTTCTAAAGCATATCTCAGGCTTGCTAGTTATGAACGAACACAAAGGAGTATAAATTGTTAGAGTTTTAGAACTATAAAGTTGGTAATATATAAAATTGTGCTTTTTCTTATGTGATTGGCCTTATTTGTTGCATATTTGTTATATGTAGGTATGCTACTTTAAGGATAAAGCAGTCACGTGTTCCTGGGATTCTGCTTCAGGCTTTGAAACTGAATTTAATGATAAAAATATACTTTTTATTTTGTCACTATTTTCTTCACCTTTTTCACCTGTTTATTAAATTGGTTATCAATTTATGTATATGAAATGTGGATGTTTCATAGTGCAGAGCTGTTGCATAATTCTGTGTGGTTAAAAGGGTAAGTAGTAAGACTGCAGTATACTTATTTTCTAGAGTACAAGCACCTGTGTGCTTTAACTCACTGGGTTCATTGCTTCATTTCTATGGTGGTGCTAGATTGTGAGCAAAGTCTCAGATTATCAGCCAAGGCTGATAATTGCTTATCAGCCACCACTTTTGATGCTGTGATCAGGTTCAATAGTTTAAAATGGTCTGTAAAAGGTATTATGGAGCCAGTAGAAATGGTCCTTATTTATTCCAAAATAGGAGCTCGTTACAGGTGAACACACCTTCCTCCTCTGTCCCCCCCAACTCTATTAATTATTTTCTGATTTTAAAAAAGGTAGCAGTCCCTATTGAAGACATGCAAAGGATACATCTGCGCTTCATGTTCAGACACAGGTCATCTCAAGAGTGTGAGTAGGGAATTTTTATTTTAGTGAATTTTAATTCATTAATGGATAGTCAACTGAAAAGATTTTGTGTTGCAGCTAAAGATAAAGGAGAAAAGAATTTTGCAATGGCGTACATAAGGCTAATGAAGGAGGATGGAACAACTCTTCAAGATGGCATCCATGATTTGTTAGTCCTAAAGGTATTTGATCCATTTTTTTCCTTTCTTTCCCTCATGAGACACCTTTATTCACACTGTTATCTTTGACGACATTGTTTATTTTCTTAATGCTAGATTAATTTTATTATTCTATCAAAGACAACTATTATGGTTTTCATCTCAACAACACAAGATGTAACTTGTTTCATGGTCAGTAAACGTTGCTTTAAATTTTAATTAGAGATGTTATCTAAGCACAATGAGAGACGGTTACTCTTCCTCCTATTTTTACTGAAGTTGCTTTATTGTGCTTTTGGCCTTTTGTGGTATAGAGGGAGTCATGCTAAAAGCTCAGCAGCTGGATGTGTACTATTATTCTTGCTGAAGGGGGGAAAAGTGTTGTTTTGATTCATTTTGAATCTTTGTCACATGAATAATCAGGCAGTGTCACCTTAGGGAATTGGTTGTTTGAATCTCTTCTGTGTAGTTTCTCAAATACAAAAGCGAAAGTTTCAGGAATTTTACTTTGGATGTGAAGAACAGTTTTGGCTACCCCTGATTGGACACAGGTAGCATTTTTGACTTTGTGAACTGAGGCAGGGAATGTGTTTTTGTTGTTTGGTTTGGGGTTTTTTTTCCTCCCCTTGGAGAATACTGTCTAGCAGGAGCTAAGAACCAGAAATCACTTCCAATACAGAAGAAATCTTATGTTAGGTATTTCCTGGTGCTCTTCTCAGTAAACTAGTTTGCTGTAGCATTAATAGCAAGTGAGATGCAAACAATTAAATTAAGTTGTTTAGGTAGTCCAATAAAGATTAATGGCAGTGTGTAGTTATCTTCTCTTCATTGATACCAACATTAATAAATATTTAAGCCAGAAGGAAAATAATGATCATGTTGTATGACCGTGTGGTTAATATTCGTTATGAAATTCAATCTAATACATTCCTGCATCAACCTGGTAGTTTTCCCTTAAGAGACAGAATAGATGAGAAATGCTAAACTGAGTTGACCTAGTTTATGTTTGGGAGAAATGGGCAGATTTTCTGACGTATGTTTGCCTGTTCTAGAATTAAACACAGTAATTGTAAGGTGTAAGTGTTTTAAACAGTCATACGTCTGGTGTCTCAAAATAAGTAATTTGAAAATCACAAAGTTTAAACAGTATACTTTACTTTCACTGCCTTCAGACATTGAATCTTTTTGATAGACTTTGGGATCACATTTTCAAGTCTTTTCCCCATTGTCTCAAAAAGGAAGTCAAGATTCTCATCTGGTTCCAGAAGTTCTGAGAAGTAATTATTTGGCAACAGTCATAGAAGTTAGAAATGCTGTCTGTTTTGCTGCATAAGGATTTCACCTTTTGTCTGTCTAGGTCTCTTTATAGTCAATTTTCAACCTTACTTCTTGTTTGACAGGAAGTAGAGACTGCACTCCTACAGTCATTGAATCAGATACAAACCCAAAACTTTAGAAATCATTCTAGATTATGGGTTTTACAACTGCTTGTTTATGCAAAATTGTAGGCTAAGGGTCTGCATTTGAGTCAGGTCTGTCATGGTGTTGTAGCTTTAAGTGACAGAGCTCTTAAACTCATTGGGGAAAATTTCTTGAGTTGGTTTGTTAAAGAAAAATTATAATCTCTAAACAGTGAAGAATATGATATTTATTGTCTTTGTCTAAAAACTGCTTTCCTGTCCTGGGAATGAATCAAAAGTTGAGACACAAAAATCTGTGAGGATTGTGGCATGTAACTTGACGAACTAGAGGAGGGAAAAATACCTGTTGGTTCTCTGTGCTTGTACTGTTCATTCTGCTGAAAAGTGTAAATTACCTTGTGTCTGTGTCACTTAGTTACTGCAGCATATTGTCTAATATAAAATATAATCTTACCATGTCCTGATCTGTCTTGAAATTTTGTGTTAAAGATCCAATTATTAAGTTATAAAGGGCATACAAAAATAGTGCTGCTATTCTTTTCCTATTCAGTCCCATTTTCTATACCTAAATTGTGTGCAGATGTTGTTAACAGTGTTGTCTATATCCTGCATACAGCCTTCAAGGTGATGCTTAGTAGTCTATTGTGTTCTGTAGCTATTGACATTTTAATGAGAAAACTGCTCTTACTTTTACTCTGGCAGTGATGTCACCCCTCATAATTCCTTACTGCACCTTACAACACATACCTTTATAATTTCAGTCTGGCATTTTCCCTGCATGTTCGTTGCAGCCTTTCCTGCTGACTAACATTGACTCGTGGTTTATCCGTATGGGCCACGCAGGCACTTGGGTATTCTTTATCCTTTAGTATATGTGGTTAAGTCCATAGAAACATACCTTTTTGTTTACTTTTTTACAAAGTAAGTCTGTTTTTAAATCCAGTGGTATGAAATATGTCATAAATGGTATGTTGTTTTTCAGGGGGAAAGTAAAAAAATGGAGGATGCTAGTGCTTATTTGACATTACCTTCTACGCGTCAACTCATAGAAAACAAAGGAGCAACCATAGTCAGGAACTCAAGTATTGTAGGGGGGCTTTCAGTAAGCTCACGAGATGCATTCTATATTTCAACTCTGGTTTGTTCTACAAAGTTAACTCAGAATGGTATGTATCTTCTAAACAGGTAGAAGTTTTAGAAAGAAGACTTTTTCACGAATGATAAATTACATTTTAAATTTTAACGTCTGTCCATTTACTTCCTGTTAGTGGGGTTACTTGGTCTCTTGAAGTGGCGTATGAAGCCAGAGCTGCTTCAAGAGAACCTGGAAAAATTGAAGATTGTGGATGGAGAGGAAGTTGTGAAGGTATATCTTTATATAGTTATTCTAATAATAGTTGTTCTCCATGTCCCTTCATGCTATTGCAGAAAAAATGCTACATAGTTTCAAAAAAACCCATAAACTGGAGGGTCAGTTACAGTAAACATAGGAACTTAAAAGAAAGTATAATTGACAGGCTTCTTTAGGAGTGGTATTCAGTGTAATGCCTTTGTTAGGGATAGTTTGCAGAAGAGATGAGCAAAGCTCTTCATTAGAGGGAGCAAGGAAACGAGCACCCGGACAGGATTCTTCATAGTGTTAGCCTTTTTTTTTTTCTTTTTTTTTTTCCTTCTTACTACTCCCAAACATCTCTGATATTGGCTGCTGTTAGGCTGTGGAGATTTGCAAGATTACTGGTCAGATTTCCCTGCTTCACTGGTAATTAATTTATTAGGATCCTTTTTTGCTTTCTATTGTTTTATTTTGCTGGGCACTTAGTGCATCAATGGAGAATTTAATACCAAGTGTATTAATTGAAGTCATTGCTGCTTTGGTCAGGTGCATATATATATGTTACAGGTATACTTTATTTTCAAGCATGCACAGGAAAATTTATTTTAAAAACCCAATAGGATATGAAGGCAGTAATGGTAAAATATTTTGATATTTTCCACAATCTCTGTTCAGCTGTTTGCTTTTGTGTATCTGAAACATTACAAACAATTCCTCTTGCTTTCTTTACAGTTCTTAATATTAATTTACATGTTGATATTTAAAAAAAAAAAAAAGGTGTATTATGTACCCAATTAAGCGCTTTGTTAATTTAATGAGTACAATATGAATAGAAACTTGTTAATATTTTGGGAAGTGGCAGACTCCATCATTCAGATTAGAAGTCTATTACATTTGTGTTCTCTTTAAATATAAGCATTAGATGCCTTTCTTGAGAAGAGGAGGAAGGAGAACTTAAAAAAAAAAAAACAACTTTTTTTATTTTTCCCCAACCAAAGAAAGATTTGGTTTCCAAGTGACTGGGATGCTTGCTTTTGATTTAAAGTGGGCTTTAAATCAGATCACAGAAGTATGAAGTATGATGATTTTTAATCATCATGTATATGTGAAAATAGCAACTATTAATCTGTATCACTAAGGAACTAGGAATGTAGTTTTAGATAGTTATGTCATTGATATAATATTTTTAGCTTTTCCATAAGCTTTAAGCTAAACATGTATTATTGATAGGTCATGTGTCTGAGGATGTAGGTTCTTAAAGAAACTAGAGCCTAAATCCTCAGAAATGTTTTCTGAATATGTGATGTTTCAGTGAAGTCTGTTAAAATTCTTACTTGAGGGAAACCAAGTCTACTATCTGAAAATGGACTTGTGAGATTTTCAAGTTGAATTGGTTGCCAATTTGTCATTTCATGTTCTTTTATAGTTCCTCCAAGATACGCTGGATGCCCTGTTTAACATCATGATGGAACATTCCCACAGTAACGAGTATGACATTCTTGTTTTTGATGCACTGGTAAGAATCAGCACCAAAGGATTTTATTTGTCAAAATAAGGAACCCTATAATTTTAAATGAGCTATCAAGTTGTTTATTTCAGGGAATTAGTCTTAAAGTATCTACAGAACAGATGGAATATTACTTTTTGACTGAAAAGCAAATTTCTTTAAAAACTGTTAAATAGTAGATTATCAAAAATATTCCAGGAGACTAACATTTAAATTTATAATGTGACTTTATGAAAAATGCTAACTATGTCCATGTCTGTTTAGATATATATCATAGGACTCATTGCAGATCGTAAGTTTCAACATTTTAACACTGTTTTGGAAGCATATATCCAGCAGCATTTTAGTGCAACATTGGCATACAAGTAAGTTTATTTTATCTCCTTTTCTTTTTTTCTAAACCTCCACCATCCGATTAAAGACAGTAAATCCTGTTTGTGACTTTTCTGATGTAATTAATTATGACTGTTGTTTTGATGCTGTGGTTTGCTTATCTGGAAACAAACCTGTCTGTGAGAAACAAATATGATTATAGGTAGAGTTAATTGGTAAATAGTAATTGATTTGAGGTTAAATGATTCTTTGGCATTCATTTTTCTCCTGTCTGAATTTTGCTGTGTCTGAGCATTTCACCTGTATCCTGTCAAATTTGTTAAAAGATACTTTGCTGTAAAGCCTCTCCCTTTACATTCCTGGCCTTAACCTGAAATGCTCTAAGTGAGGACTTGAGGATGTCCTTAACACATTTGTCTAGATTTCCACATATTCTTTGACAGCAGATGAACTCATGGTGAAAAAAATGGTTTGGGAACTGCCAAGTCTTCATATGCAGTTCACAGTCTGATGTTGCACCAGTAGGGTTTCAGTGCAGTGAACTAGTATTTGTTATGTGGTCTGCTGTAAACTGGAGTATTAGTATTTGTCACGTGGTCATGCCAGTGAGCAGGTGGATGGACTTTTAGTTTTTGGGGTTTTTTTGGTTTTATGTTGGTTTTTTTTTAATTTTTGGAGCTTCCAGATAACGTTGACGTGGGAAGACATGGATTCACAGAAGAGAATAAAAACTGTAGAGATATGTTACACAGTAAATTTAATACTGGATTCCTACTTTATTTAAAAAAGGTTTTTGCAGGTGATAGTAGGATAAAATCGCTTTGAATTATGAAGAAAGATAACATCTTCAGTTAGCACTTCACCAAGATCAGCACTATAACAGGATAGATGTATTTTTTTCATCTACCAGAAGTCTTGTTGTGGCAGCTTAATGGGGTGGCAGATCGAAGTAGAACTTTAATTTGGGATTTGAATAATAGATGGAAGACCTTAGCTGAAGGTTTGGAATAGTTGACGATATCTTGTAGTGTCCTGTGCTGAATTTGCATCAGTTCCTACTCAACAGGAAATGTCATGTAGATCATTCATTAGAATGAGTTTGCTACTATTGAAAGGCAGTAGTGCACAACCGATCCTTTCTCACATTCTAGGAGATTTGAAATTAACATTATTGGGCTCAGAAAGCTCAAGCACAAGCTACACGCTCTTCTTTAATCTTCTTTCACTTCATATGTAATAAGCATGTGTAATTTAATGGTTTATATTATTGTGAAAGAAGAGAGGGTTGGGTATGGAACCTCTCAGGACAGGACAGCCTTATTTGCTTAAAATATTCCTAAGACTTACCTGACTGGGGGTTTCTGATCATTTAGTCAAAGTGACAGAGGCAAATAATCATAGAATCATAGAATGGTTTAGGTTGGAAAGGACCTTGAAGATCATCGAGTTCCAACCCCCCTGCCATAGGCAGGGACACCTCCCACCAGCCCAGGTTGCCCAAGGCCACGTCCAGCCTGGCCTTGAACACCTCCAGGGATGGGGCCTCAACAACCTCTCTGGGCAACCTGT